>JAECWL010000090.1:1200000-1532500 GCA_018150545.1 Drosophila ercepeae | reverse complement strand
GTCTGTCTTGTCTGTCTTGTCTGTCTTGTCTGTCTTGTCTGTCTTGTCTGTCTTGTCTGTCTTGTCTGTCTTGTCTGTCTTGTCTGTCTTGTCTGTCTTGTCTGTCTTGTCTGTCTTGTCTGTCTTGTCTGTCTGTCTGTCTTGTCTGTCTGTCTGTCTGTCTGTCTGTCTGTCTGTCTGTCTGTCTGTCTGTCTGTCTGTCTTGTCTGTCTTGTCTGTCTTGTCTGTCTTGTCTGTCTTGTCTGTCTTGTCTGTCTTGTCTGTCTTGTCTGTCTTGTCTGTCTTGTCTGTCTTGTCTGTCTTGTCTGTCTTGTCTGTCTGTCTTGTCTGTCTTGTCTGTCTTGTCTGTCTTGTCTGTCTTGTCTGTCTTGTCTGTCTTGTCTGTCTTGTCTGTCTGTCTGTCTTGTCTGTCTTGTCTGTCTTGTCTGTCTTGTCTGTCTTGTCTGTCTTGTCTGTCTTGTCTGTCTTGTCTGTCTTGTCTGTCTTGTCTGTCTTGTCTGTCTTGTCTGTCTTGTCTGTCTTGTCTGTCTTGTCTGTCTTGTCTGTCTTGTCTGTCTTGTCTGTCTTGTCTGTCTTGTCTGTCTTGTCTGTCTTGTCTGTCTTGTCCTGTCTGTCTTGTCTGTCTTGTCTGTCTTGTCTGTCTTGTCTGTCTTGTCTGTCTTGTCTGTCTTGTCTGTCTTGTCTGTCTTGTCTGTCTTGTCTGTCTTGTCTGTCTTGTCTGTCTTGTCTGTCTTGTCTGTCTCTGTCTGTCTTGTCTGTCTTGTCTGTCTTGTCTGTCTTGTCTGTCTTGTCTGTCTTGTCTGTCTTGTCTGTCTTGTCTGTCTTGTCTGTCTTGTCTGTCTTGTCTGTCTTGTCTGTCTTGTCTGTCTTGTCTGTCTTGTCTGTCTTGTCTGTCTTGTCTGTCTTGTCTGTCTTGTCTGTCTTGTCTGTCTTGTCTGTCTTGTCTGTCTTGTCTGTCTTGTCTGTCTTGTCTGTCTGTCTGTCTTGTCTGTCTTGTCTGTCTTGTCTGTCTTGTCTGTCTTGTCTGTCTTGTCTGTCTTGTCTGTCTTGTCTGTCTTGTCTGTCTTGTCTGTCTTGTCTTGTCTTGTCTGTCTTGTCTGTCTTGTCTGTCTGTCTGTCTGTCTGTCTTGTCTGTCTGTCTGTCTGTCTGTCTGTCTGTCTGTCTGTCTGTCTGTCTGTCTGTCTTGTCTGTCTTGTCTTGTCTTGTCTGTCTTGTCTGTCTTGTCTGTCTGTCTGTCTTGTCTGTCTGTCTGTCTGTCTGTCTTGTCTGTCTTGTCTGTCTTGTCTGTCTGTCTGTCTGTCTGTCTGTCTGTCTTGTCTGTCTTGTCTGTCTTGTCTGTCTTGTCTGTCTTGTCTGTCTGTCTGTCTTGTCTGTCTTGTCTGTCTTGTCTGTCTTGTCTGTCTTGTCTGTCTTGTCTGTCTTGTCTGTCTTGTCTGTCTTGTCTGTCTGTCTGTCTTGTCTGTCTTGTCTGTCTTGTCTGTCTTGTCTGTCTTGTCTGTCTTGTCTGTCTTGTCTGTCTTGTCTGTCTTGTCTGTCTTGTCTGTCTTGTCTGTCTTGTCTGTCTTGTCTGTCTTGTCTGTCTTGTCTGTCTTGTCTGTCTTGTCTGTCTTGTCTGTCTTGTCTGTCTTGTCTGTCTTGTCTGTCTTGTCTGTCTTGTCTGTCTTGTCTGTCTTGTCTGTCTTGTCTGTCTTGTCTGTCTTGTCTGTCTTGTCTGTCTTGTCTGTCTTGTCTGTCTTGTCTGTCTTGTCTGTCTTGTCTGTCTGTCTGTCTTGTCTGTCTTGTCTGTCTTGTCTGTCTGTCTGTCTTGTCTGTCTTGTCTGTCTTGTCTGTCTTGTCTGTCTTGTCTGTCTTGTCTGTCTTGTCTGTCTTGTCTGTCTTGTCTGTCTTGGTCTGTCTTGTCTGTCTTGTCTGTCTTGTCTGTCTTGTCTGTCTTGTCTGTCTTGTCTGTCTTGTCTGTCTTGTCTGTCTTGTCTGTCTTGTCTGTCTTGTCTGTCTTGTCTGTCTTGTCTGTCTTGTCTGTCTTGTCTGTCTTGTCTGTCTTGTCTGTCTTGGTCTGTCTTGTCTGTCTTGTCTGTCTTGTCTGTCTTGTCTGTCTTGTCTGTCTTGTCTTGTCTGTCTTGTCTGTCTTGTCTGTCTTGTCTGTCTTGTCTGTCTTGTCTGTCTTGTCTGTCTTGTCTGTCTTGTCTGTCTTGTCTGTCTTGTCTGTCTTGTCTGTCTTGTCTGTCTTGTCTGTCTTGTCTGTCTTGTCTGTCTTGTCTGTCTTGTCTGTCTTGTCTGTCTTGTCTGTCTTGTCTGTCTTGTCTGTCTTGTCTGTCTTGTCTGTCTTGTCTGTCTTGTCTGTCTTGTCTGTCTTGTCTGTCTTGTCTGTCTTGTCTGTCTTGTCTGTCTTGTCTGTCTTGTCTGTCTTGTCTGTCTTGTCTGTCTTGTCTGTCTTGTCTGTCTGTCTTGTCTGTCTTGTCTGTCTTGTCTGTCTTGTCTGTCTTGTCTGTCTTGTCTGTCTTGTCTGTCTTGTCTGTCTTGTCTGTCTTGTCTGTCTTGTCTGTCTTGTCTGTCTTGTCTGTCTTGTCTGTCTTGTCTGTCTTGTCTGTCTTGTCTGTCTTGTCTGTCTTGTCTGTCTTGTCTGTCTTGTCTGTCTTGTCTGTCTTGTCTGTCTTGTCTGTCTTGTCTGTCTTGTCTGTCTTGTCTGTCTTGTCTGTCTTGTCTGTCTTGTCTGTCTTGTCTGTCTTGTCTGTCTTGTCTGTCTTGTCTGTCTTGTCTGTCTTGTCTGTCTTGTCTGTCTTGTCTGTCTTGTCTGTCTTGTCTGTCTTGTCTGTCTTGTCTGTCTTGTCTGTCTTGTCTGTCTTGTCTGTCTTGTCTGTCTTGTCTGTCTTGTCTGTCTTGTCTGTCTTGTCTGTCTTGTCTGTCTTGTCTGTCTTGTCTGTCTTGTCTGTCTTGTCTGTCTTGTCTGTCTTGTCTGTCTTGTCTGTCTTGTCTGTCTTGTCTGTCTTGTCTGTCTTGTCTGTCTTGTCTGTCTTGTCTGTCTTGTCTGTCTTGTCTGTCTTGTCTGTCTTGTCTGTCTTGTCTGTCTTGTCTGTCTTGTCTGTCTTGTCTGTCTTGTCTGTCTTGTCTGTCTTGTCTGTCTTGTCTGTCTTGTCTGTCTTGTCTGTCTTGTCTGTCTTGTCTGTCTTGTCTGTCTTGTCTGTCTTGTCTGTCTTGTCTGTCTTGTCTGTCTTGTCTGTCTTGTCTGTCTTGTCTGTCTTGTCTGTCTTGTCTGTCTTGTCTGTCTTGTCTGTCTTGTCTGTCTTGTCTGTCTTGTCTGTCTTGTCTGTCTTGTCTGTCTTGTCTGTCTTGTCTGTCTTGTCTGTCTTGTCTTGTCTGTCTTGTCTGTCTTGTCTGTCTTGTCTGTCTTGTCTGTCTTGTCTGTCTTGTCTGTCTTGTCTGTCTTGTCTGTCTTGTCTGTCTTGTCTGTCTTGTCTGTCTTGTCTGTCTTGTCTGTCTTGTCTGTCTTGTCTGTCTTGTCTGTCTTGTCTGTCTTGTCTGTCTTGTCTGTCTTGTCTGTCTTGTCTGTCTTGTCTGTCTTGTCTGTCTTGTCTGTCTTGTCTGTCTTGTCTGTCTTGTCTGTCTTGTCTGTCTTGTCTGTCTTGTCTGTCTTGTCTGTCTTGTCTGTCTTGTCTGTCTTGTCTGTCTTGTCTGTCTTGTCTGTCTTGTCTGTCTTGTCTGTCTTGTCTGTCTTGTCTGTCTTGTCTGTCTTGTCTGTCTTGTCTGTCTTGTCTGTCTTGTCTGTCTTGTCTGTCTTGTCTGTCTTGTCTGTCTTGTCTGTCTTGTCTGTCTTGTCTGTCTTGTCTGTCTTGTCTGTCTTGTCTGTCTTGTCTGTCTTGTCTGTCTTGTCTGTCTTGTCTGTCTTGTCTGTCTTGTCTGTCTTGTCTGTCTTGTCTGTCTTGTCTGTCTTGTCTGTCTTGTCTGTCTTGTCTGTCTTGTCTGTCTTGTCTGTCTTGTCTGTCTTGTCTGTCTTGTCTGTCTTGTCTGTCTTGTCTGTCTTGTCTGTCTTGTCTGTCTTGTCTGTCTTGTCTGTCTTGTCTGTCTTGTCTGTCTTGTCTGTCTTGTCTGTCTTGTCTGTCTTGTCTGTCTTGTCTGTCTTGTCTGTCTTGTCTGTCTTGTCTGTCTTGTCTGTCTTGTCTGTCTTGTCTGTCTTGCCTGTCTTGTCTGTCTTGTCTGTCTTGTCTGTCTTGTCTGTCTTGTCTGTCTTGTCTGTCTTGTCTGTCTTGTCTGTCTTGTCTGTCTTTGCTGTCTTTGCTGTCTTTGCTGTCTTTGCTGTCTTTGCTGTCTTTGCTGTCTTTGCTGTCTTTGCTGTCTTTGCTGTCTTTGCTGTCTTTGCTGTCTTTGCTGTCTTTGTCTTTGCTGTCTTTGCTGTCTTTGCTGTCTTTGCTGTCTTTGCTGTCTTTGCTGTCTTTGCTGTCTTTGCTGTCTTTGCTGTCTTTGCTGTCTTTGCCTTTGCTTTGTCTTTGGTGTCTTTGCTGTCTTTGCTGTCTTTGTGCTGTCTTTGCTGTCTTTGCTGTCTTTGTCTGTCTTTTGCTGTCTTTGTTGTCTTTGCTGTCTTTGCTGTCTTTGCTGTCTTTGCTGTCTTTGCTGTCTTTGCTGTCTTTGCTGTCTTTGCTGTCTTTGCTGTCTTTGCTGTCTTTGCTGTCTTTGCTGTCTTTGTGGCCTTTGCTGTCTTTGCTGTCTTTGCTGTCTTTGCTGTCTTTGCTGTCTTTGTCTTTGCTGTCTTTGTCTTTGCTGTCTTTGCTGTCTTTGCTGTCTTTGCGTCTTTGTTGTCTTTGTTGTCTTTGCTGTCTTTGTTGTCTTTGCTGTCTTTGCTGTCTTTGCTGTCTTTGCTGTCTTTGCTGTCTTTGCTGTCTTTGTTGTCTTTGCTGTCTTTTTGCTGTCTTTGCTGTCTTTGCTGTCTTTGTTGTCTTTGCTGTCTTTGCTGTCTTTGTCTTGTCTTTGCTGTCTTTGCTGTCTTTGTCTGTCTTTGCTGTCTTTGTCTGTCTTTGCTGTCTTTGCTGTCTTTGCTGTCTTTGCTGTCTTTG
Organism: Drosophila ercepeae; assembly: GCA_018150545.1. Lineage (NCBI taxonomy): Eukaryota > Metazoa > Arthropoda > Insecta > Diptera > Drosophilidae > Drosophila > Drosophila ercepeae. Next base: position 1,527,454 of record JAECWL010000090.1, on the reverse strand, counting down.
CTGTCTTTGCTGTCTTTGCTGTCTTTGCTGTCTTTGTTGTCTTTGTCTTTGTTGTCTTTGCTGTCTTTGCTGTCTTTGTTGTCTTTGCTGTCTTTGCTGTCTTTGCTGTCTTTGCTGTCATTGCTGTCTTTGCTGTCTTTGCTGTCTTTGCTGTCTTTGCTGTCTTTGCTGTCTTTGCTGTCTTTGCTGTCTTTGCTGTCTTTGCTGTCTTTACTGTCTTTGCTGTCTTTGCTGTCTTTGCTGTCTTTGCTGTCTTTGCTGTCTTTGCTGTCTTTGCTGTCTTTGCTGTCTTTGCTGTCTTATCGGTCTTGTATGTCTGTATATCTGTCTTGTATGTCTGTATATCTGTCTTGTATGTCTGTATATCTGTCTTGTATGTCTGTATATCTGTCTTGTATGTCTGTATATCTGTCTTTTATGTCTGTATATCTGTCTTGTATGTCTGTATATCTGTCTTGTATGTCTTTATATCTATCTTGTATAGCTGTCTTATCTGTATATCTGTCTTGTTTATCTGTATATTTGCATATCTGTATATCTGTCTTGTTTATCTGTATATCTGTATATCTGTCTTGTTTATCTGTATATCTGCATATCTTTATATCTGTATATCTGTATATCTGTATATGTGTATATCCTTTTTGCTAGGCTTTTGGGTCTCGGTTTAGGGTCGTAGAACGGTTCTTTTTAACGATGCCTTTATGAAGTTCGATCGTCCTCTTGTCTGAGAGCCGAGAGTCTAAATATTGCGCCCTTAGGGTCATTGGTAACATGGCGCTGAGTTTCAAACACGGATAGCAGCACGTTGATTTTGCCACTCACTCTCGCGAGTAGGTCCGTAGGTCATCGTTCTGGAATGCCGTGGCTAGGTCTATAGGCCGTATAGGCGATCCAGATGGTAATTTTTCCCCGCTCTTGTGCGTCGGCACGCTAATAGTGCTGATAGTGCTGGAGCTAGTAGCCGTTCATAGCAAACGGACGTGTTTTTTTTCTTGCGATCATTCGATTTTGTTATTATTTTCTTGCAAAAAACAAAACGGTGTTTGTTAAGAAATTAATTATTTAAATCTAATACTTTAAACGATTCCATTCGCACTCGCGTCTGCGCGGTACCGTATTTGGTGTGTTTAAATTATTTTATTATCTACCCAATTGAGGTACTGTGCCCTATTTATTTCTATTCCCTTTTTTTACGTTTACTGCAATTTCTACTTTTGCAATAACTCACTTTCTCCTAGTTTCCGCTCTTTTTTTCCATTACCTCTCCCTTGTATCCCGCTCTTATTAAAAAAGTACAGTGGTTTAAGGCTACTAGTTGGTGTAAAATTAATTATTTGTTGTCAATATATTTTTTATATATTTTTAAATTTCTAGTTTTTATCAAAAAAAAATTTTTATGCAATAAGCCGATTTCCGCATCCCAGCCTAGCATCCCCTGTTGGCTGTGTGAAAACGTAGTACATACGACATGTGCCGGTTTCACCGCCTCAGTTTCGGATGCAATCCCTGGAAACGCTGGTTTCCACTTTTGCTGCTGTGGATGTCGCGCGGTTCAAAAATAAATGCGAAAGTTCATGCGGCAAACTAAAAACGGTTTCACAGAGTTGATCGGTGGTTTCCGTAAAATCAACGACCAACTCTCTGCGCTAGATTCCTAATTTAGCAGCCTACAGCTACTAAATGAATCTAAAAGGGTAAAAAAACTGCTATTAGGGACTCCGTATGCAGTGGTATCGCTATTCAGCCTGATCAGCCGATGACCATGCAGCCGCTCATAATTCTGACCAGCCCAAGAGCAGGAATTGGAAACACAAATGTGGTTTCGGAATTTGACTCCATAATCGAGCATAACTCGTCTGAATTACCATCCAGGGTAACACTTCAAGTGATTCCTCCGGCACGAGTAGAGTCGATCCCCTTAAAATCCACTGCTAAGGGTAAACCACCGTCCGGACCCCCGGTACGGACTAATGTCGCGGTCTTACCAACCCAAACACCAAAGCCCTTACATGTGATTCTCCCCTCTAAACACATATTTATATCACGGATGGCCCCAGACACCTCAGAGATTGATATCTCGGCATATATCCAAGCCAAATCTAAGGCCGTTGTTAGAGTGGAGGACATTAGGAAATTTAAATATACTTACTCGAGGCTCCCGTCATCTTTCAAGATACGTGTACCTTTGCCGATGTTCAACACGATTTGTTCGCCCAGCTTTTGGCCAGAGAACATATTCGTAAAAGTACATCAGCCGAGTACAGTTAAAAAAAAAGTTAATAAGCCTGTGGGAGTTAAACTCCCAAAGCCCAAAAACCCTGTACCGTCTTCGTCTTCCATACCTAAACCTTCATCCTCAAAAAACCAACAACATCTATCACTCTTACCTATCAAAATACTAGGGGGCTTCGGAGTAAGCTCCCTAAACTGTATGCAAAAGATGAACTATCAATCTTTTGCATCCCAGATTGTAGTCTTCACAGTGAAAATCACTATGTCGCTTCAATCACTGTTCATCACATGCTCATACTTACCACCTTCTTCAGAACCTCCTACATACTGGCACCACTTATCTGCCATTCAGCTGGTTTCTAACCGCATGTCTGACAGCGACCTTCTAGTGACTCTAGGAGACTTAAATTTACCTGAACTTATCTGGTCAAACATCGAGAATTCACCATCTTTAAGACTCTCAACGCATCATGATTTTACTGTCCAACGCATCATGTTGGACATATCCCTTGATCTATCCCTTGGCTTCTAGATCTAAGTTTCGTTTCTGACCCAGATGAAATAACCCTTTCGAGAGCCATGCCACTTTCATCCCCAGAAGACCCTTACCACCCAACGCTTGAGGTGTCAATTGAAACCCTTACTGCTAGCAACCTTCAGTCTCGCCATTGAGTTCATAAAACTCGCTGCTTTCGTAAGGCTGATTTTCAGAGACTAAGCAATTTAATTTATACATTTGATTGGTCCGATCTCTGGGAATGCACCGATATTAATATCGCTTTAGAAAAATTCTACAAAATGCTTAATGCTTTCTTCGACTCTTGCGTGCCATGGAAGTATCCATCCGCCTCGACCGACCCTCCTTGGTTTACAAGGAGCCTTAAAAACTTAAAATACATTAAAAATAGACTCCTTCAGAGATAGAAGAAAACTAGCTGTAATGTAACTTTCTCAAGATACTTAGTAGCTCGGTCAAATTTCACCGTGCATAACGCTGAGTGTTATAAGAATTATATACACCGCCGTCGGATCACAGGATCCGTAAGCATGTATCTCTTTGCACTTAGCACTTTTCTCTTTGTCTCTGGAATCTTCTATTTTTTCCCAAATGTGGAAGAAATCCTTCATAATTCCCCTACACAAAAGGGGGAAAAATCGGATGCTACAAACTATAGAGGAATCTCTAAATTGTCAGCAATTCCAAAGCTTTTTAAAAATTGGTAACACCACATCTTCAACATCTCTGCAGTTCAATTATTTCTCCATGCCAGCATGGTTTTATAAAGCGTCGCTCCACCACCACAAACCTCTTGGAGCTGACCTCCTTTATTATAGATGGCTTCCGTAAAGGCCTTAAAACAGATGTCATCTACACAGACTTTAGTAAAGCATTTGACTCTGTCAACCACTCATTCCTTTTGAGTAAACTTAGTATTCTAGGATTTCCCTCAGACCCTTTCACGTGGATTTCAAGCTACTTAGCTGGGAGAACCCAACGTGTTCTTTTTAAGGATGTACACTCTCGCCTTGTTAGTGCTACATCGGGAGTCCCCCAAGGATGCCATCTTGGGCCACTACTTTTCACTATCTTTATTAACTATCTCTGGTGCTTATGTATGCAGACGACGTTAAGCTTTGTCTTCAATACAAATCCCCTTCTGCCCAATATAAACTTCAGTCGGATTTTGGACAATTTTCAAAATTGGTGTTCCACCAATCTCTTTAAACTTAATGGGTCAAAATGTAAGCTTGTCTTTCTATCGTTCGTGCCCTAACCAGGCGACATACTTTCTCTATGGGATTTCCTTAGATAGATTAAGCCAGGTTAACGATCTTGGTGTCCTATTAAATGCTAAACTTAAATTTTCCGACCATATTTCTACGATGGTTAATAAATCTAAGGGCGTGCTTGGCTTCATTAAAAGATGGTCTAAGGAATTCAATGACCCTTATATTACTAAAACATTATACAGGGTTTGTCCGGAAAGTAATAGGACTGAGTCGATTTTAAAAAATTTATTTAGCCAATCGTTACAATTCTTTAAAAACTTTCAAAATAGGCTCCTTTTGCGTCGATGCAGCGCTGCCAGCGCGATCTCCAAGCTTTGAAGGCGTCACGGAAGGCATTCTCCGGAATAGCCTTGAGAGTCGCGGTGCATGCTGCTTGGATTTATATAGGATTTATATTGATTTACATGTTACATAACGTTGTCTGCGTACATAAGTTGCAGTGAGTTCGTTATTAGTAAGTCAATAATGAAAATTTTAACAAGTAATGGCTCAAGATGGCTTCCTTGGGGAACTCCCGATGTATATGACACAAGGCATGAGTGTACATCTTTAAAAAAGACAAAAAGAAAAGTTAGGCTCTTCTAGCTAAGTAGCTAGAAATCCACATACGAACGTCTGCTAAAAACCCAAGAGCTTGACTTTACTTAAAGGGAGCACGTGTTTCACAGAGTCGAAGTTGGTGTAGATGGCATCTGATTGAAGGGCGTTTGCGAAACCATCTGTTATACAGGAGGTTGACTTAAAAAAATAGTCAGAGACATTGTAAATGTGTCGTCACCAATTTCTCTAAAATTTTGGAATTGCTGACAATTTTTAAATGCCTCTATAATTGGTAAAATCGAATTTTTTTATGTAGAGGAATTATGAAAGATTCCTTTCACATATGGAGAAAGATCGAAGTCCCACTGTTAGATATAAAGTATAAGTTTTATTACGCGCTTAACACGTCTGCTTAGTCGATGAGATTTAAAGGAACTGACAGAACATAAAGGAATTCCAAATAGGCTGTATACATACAATATGTGTTGCCAGATCGCTACTTTGCTTAATTTTATCGTTACAATTCAAATGAGAAGCTTAATATAAAACGCCCCCTCAAAGTAGCTGTTCTGCAGATTAAATATTAGTGACGCCCAAGGATGATATGCACTCTCGATGCTTAGTGCTGCTTAGACCCTTCGTTAGGACGTCTGCTGGCATATGTTCTGTCTACATATACTCAATGGTGATGTCGCTATCTCGGTGCTTCTGCTGTATGAAGTGATGGCGCACATCGATGTGCTTCGTGCGTGGGTGGAAGCCGAAACCTTTTACTAATTTTTGTGCGCTCTGATTGTCGTTAAAGAGCACAACGGATCCGCATTTTCGGCCCACCATGTTAAGAAGCTCCTTTAAATATAAGGCTTCTTTAACTGCATCTGACATTGCCAAGTATTCAGCTTCTGTGCTTGACAAAGCCACCGTGCGCTGTTTTCGCGCCTCCCAACTTATGGATGCGCCAGCCATGATGAATGCTGGACCAGAGTAGGAACGCCTGTCGCTTAAGTTTCCACCCCAATCTGCATCTACTACGCCGTATAGATTCTCGCCTGTTCTCTTGTATAACAGGCCATGCTGCCTTGTACCGCTTAAGTATCGCAGTATGCGTTTTGCTGCTTTCCAATGTTCCGCTTCATAACATAATTGAACTGGCTTAAGAAATTCACAGCATAAACAATGTCCGGTCTTGTTGTAACTGAAAGAAACATTAAAGCTCCTATTAAGATTTGATAAGGATACCTTTTCATCTCCTCTTCATTGGGGGACTCGGATCGCTTCAATGTACACTTTGCTTCTATGGGGGTTAATGCTGGCTTGCATTCTGCCATACCAAATCTCTTCAATATGGTATTAGTGTACAGCTCCTGTGAGATGAAGATTTGATGCTCCTCCAAGTTTTGTTGGAACTCTATGCCCAGGCACGTTTTCACTGGACCGATGTCTTTCATCTCGAATGCTTCACCAAGGGAACTCTTTATGTGATGCAGCCACTCCTTATGATTTAACGCCAGCAATAAATCGTCAACGTAAATCATGACTAAGAGAATTTTCTCCTCCTGCCGTTTCACGAACACACATTAATCTTGTTTGGTAGCCTCTAGACCCATTTCCTGCAGCTTCTCTGTTAATTTGCGTTACTATTGCAAACCTGATTGACGTAGTCCATATAAAGCTTTCTCCAGAAGACAAACGGGATTATTCATCTCGCTTAAAGCCTTACGCCACGCTTTTCCAGCTGCCATGTGCTTTTTGGTAATTGGATCCTGCTTTGAACCAATAGCTGCACCTGATTTCAATTTGCCTATGAAATCATCCAATCCGTCTGGAACTTCCATGTAGATGCTCTCTTTCAGCTCTCCGTTTAGGTATGCTGTCACCACGTCCATTTGATGGACCCCCATGTCAGACTCTGCTGCCAACGCTGCTAGCATTCTGACTGATGTAAATCGCACTACAGGTGAGTACGTCTCATGAAAATCTTCGCCAGGTCTCTGCGAGTAGCCTTTTGCGACTAGCCTTCTTCTTGCCGGGTATGGTTCCATCTTCTTTTGTGCGAAACACCATTTTGCTCCCAATAACCTTTTTCTCAGCTGGACGTTCCACTATTTTCCATGTGCCGCTCTGCACATGCGCCATGTACTCATCTTCGATCACTCTGATCCACTTTTCGGCATCGCTTGAGCTTTTCGCCTCTTCGATTGTAATAGGGTCGCCAGCCATTGCCGTGAATGCCATCTTGTATTCCTCAAATTCGCACTTTGATAATGAGTTAGTGCTCAGCTCATCGACGCTCTCGCCGCTTGCCTTTTCGACTGCTGGCTGATACACTTTGCGTGGTCTACCTCTTTGGCCTGTCCTCAAAAGTTTGGGACGCCCTCTGCCACACCGCTGTTGCACATCATTTGAATCTTCTTCGCTTGATGAGCTCTCACTTGGATGTTGCCGTTCAATCGACTTGCCAATTAAGATGCCCTCGTCTACGATAACCTCAGCGTCGTAGAAGTCCTGGTATTCACTCTTGAACCCTGGAATATTCAAGAACTTGACATCATTACTAATTATTACCTTACGCCTTTCCGGCGACCACAATCGATACGCTTTCGATTCTGTTGAGTAGCCCACCAGTATACATTCTTCAGATTTTGTCTCGAACTTGCCACGATTGCCTCCCTAAATGATCGCATATGCTTTCGTGCCAAATATGCGCAGGTGTGCCACTGTTGGAATTTTTTTCGTCCAGTATGTGTATGGTATCTCTCCATTTAAGCCTTTTGTGACGCATCTGTTTCGTTTGTAACTTGCTGTGTTTACCGCTTCTGCCCAAAATGACGGTGGTGCCCCAGATTGCCGCATCATGCACCTTGCCATTTCTATTAACGTGCGATTCTGCCGTTCTGCTAAGCCATTTTGCTGCGGGGTATGTGGTGTAGACAACCTTCGCGCAATTCCATGCTTCTTCAAATAGTCGTTGAATTCGTTGTTGCAGTATTCGGTGTCATTATCCGATTGTAGAGCTTTAATCTTGTTATTGGTGAAGTTTTCTGCTTTTGCTTTGTAAGCTTTGAACGCTTCAAATACTTCTGACTTCTGTTTGAGAAAATAAACTTCACAATATCTGGAATGGTCATCGATAAAAGTTGCAACATATTTAGAACCATTCATTGACTCAGTTCTCATCGGGCCACACACATCGCTGTGTACGATCTCTAGTAGTTCACTGGTTCGCTCTTTGCTCGTGGTTTTGTGATTATTTGCTGTTTGCTTTTCACGTATGCAAATTTCACATTTTGATAATTCAGCTTTATTATGAAACTTCATACCGTAGACCTTTTCACTCATGGCCATTCTTTTGAGGTCATTCTCATTAACGTGTCCCAAACGGTAGTGCCACTTGTTTATGTCATTTACGTCACTCACCTCTGCTTTGTTTACATTATGCTCTTCGCTGTCTAAGTAATAAAGGTTGCCATATCTCTTCGCTGTCAGCCAGACTTCTCTTTTGTTTTTAACAATTACTGCTTCATTTTTTCTAAAATGCACATCAAAGCCATGGTCTGTAATTTTAGAAACGGATAATAAATTTTGACGTAAATCTTCGACATAAAACACTTCTTGTAGATCGATATCCTCTTTATCTTTCTTTCCTTTGATTGCGGTCATTCTAATTTTGCCAATGCCGTCAATCCTCGTTGTGTTGTTGTTCGCCAAGTGCAAAGTCTTTTCGACTGTCTTTAAGTTTTGGAATGTACTTTTGTTTGAACTCATGTGTGCTGAACATCCGCTGTCTAGACACCATGAACCTCCATTTTGCCTCACTGCATACATACTTTGAACTTCGCTCAGCTTACTTTCAATAGTTGCTCTCTCTTCTTTTTTCGGTATACCGTTTCTGTTTCGGCAGTCTCTCGCTATGTGGCCTGCTTTACCACATACAAAGCATTTTCTGGTTTCCTTTTTGTGGTTACCGTTTTTCTCGCATTTTCCGTTATCTTTGTCTTTTCGACGTTCAACGTACATAGCTTTTTGCTCTCCACGATCTTCCTTTCTTTTCGTGCTTCTGATTCCTCTAGAATTTTAATGCGGGTGCTGTAAGTCATCCCGTGTCTCCATTGCACACCTAAATGTTTCGTACGAATCAGGCAAACTGTACAACAATAAGATCACTAGTAAATCATCGCCAATCACTACACCAATTTCTTTAAGTTTTTTCACTGCGTCGAAAAACTCATTTAAGTGATGACGGACGTCGTCGCCTACGTTCATTCGCAACAACGCTACTCTTTTCAGAAGGCTTGCTCTCCGCACGGGACCTTTCGACTGAAATGTATCTCGCAATCTCGACCAGCACTCTTTTGATGTCACACAATTCTCAATTATGGCCAACTCTGATGGACTCACTGATAACAAAATATCTGCACGTGCTTTTTCGTCTTGGTTTTCCCAAGCGATATCGTCATCCGGGCAACTTTTCGTTCCGTCGACGTATTTCCACAATTCGTTCTTCACAAGAACTACACGCATTGCAACTTCCACGTATCATAATTATTCGCGTTTAGCGGTTTAATTCTGATATGTGCACTAGCCATTTTTCACGGCTTTTTATTTAAACTTTCTTTATAATCTTCAAATGCTCTCAACGTATAACTTGTGGCTGGGGCTGGGCCCATAACCTGTTAGATATAAAGTATAAGTTTTATTACGTGCTTAACACGTCTGCTTAGTCGATGAGATTTAAAGGAACTGACAGAACATAAAGGAATTCCAAATAGGCTGTATACATACAATATGTGTTGCCAGATCGCTACTTTGCTTAAGTTTATCGTTAAAATTCAAATGGGAAGCTTAATATAACACCCATAGATAATCAAAAAGTTTTAGAAGGCACAATGGCATGTGTCAGTTTTTTTGCACAAAGCCTGGTAGTCCATTGGAACCTGGCGAGTATATTTTTTTCATTTCGCAAATCCGATAACATAATGCTTTCGGAGAAAGATGGTTTGAAAATAAGATTGGCTGATTGAATATTATCCAGTCTGAATAAGTCTGCTCCATATTAGTAGGAGGTGAATACTTCGTTTAAAAAATGTTGCGAATACATCGGAAATAGCCTGATGAGTAATCAGAAATAAGTTTTTAAACAAAATTAAGGGATGAGTAGTTAAATATTAATTATAAAACGGGTCCTGTGTATATTTAATCCGGCAACGGTGAATATAATTATTATAACATTGAGTATTATGCCCGGTGAAGTTTGACCGAGCTACACAGTATCTTAAAAATGTTATATTTAAGCCAGTTTTTTATGTTTTCTTAAAAGTCTATTTTTATGGTAATATCTTATCTATCCCGGTTACCCATGCTAAAACAAGTAAGGTAGCAGCAGTCGAGTTTCCCGATCAATAAATAAATGAAACAATATTCTATTAGAAAAGAGGACCATAACAATATAAATTTGGTATGATTTTGGTTATGAAAATAAGTTTCGTGTGTCATAAAGCCATACACATTTCGCTGTCAACGTCGCAGTCGGCGTCGCGCAATGCGTGTTTTGCTGCGCTTTCCTTGCCATAGATTTTGCATGTGGCATAACTTCCGTGTTTCTTATCCGATTTTATTTCTTCGAATAATCTGCCTTGGTGTACAAGGCGTCTACCATACTTAAAAGATATTATTACAATACAGTACAATATTGATTACCAAAGCAGCTGAGGCCTTCAAGCAGTTTTTAGTGTATTGTTTGTTTTTCATTGTTGTTATGCCGTTTTTTATACCCTGTACAAATAAAAAATGGGTGAAAAGGGTATCATAATATGGTGCAAATGTATGTAACAGGCAGAAGGAAGCATCTCCGACCCCATAAAGTATATATATTCTTGATCAGCATCAACAGCCGAGTCGATATAGCCATGTCCGTCCGTCCGTCCGTCCGTCCGTCCGTCCGTCTGTCCGTATCAACGCCTAGATCTCAGAAACTACAAGCGCTACAGACATGTGCCATATATCGTTGGATAGGTAATTTCCATACGCAGTACAAGTTTGTTGTTTTATTTTGATATCACTCCCCGCTCCCCCGCAATCAGCAAAAAACTGGCACGATCACGCTCCCCGCAAACCGTAAAAAACTACCACGCCCACAATTATTAACCTAATGCGTTGGTGCTTATAAAAGCTATCTAATTTTTAAATTTGAACCAAATCGGATAAGAAACACGGAAGTTATGCCACATGCAAAATCTATGGCAAGGGAAGCAGAAGCGCAGCGAAACACGCATTACGCGACGCCGACTGCGACGTTGACAGCGAAATGTGTATGGCTTTATGACACACGAAACTTATTTTCATAACCAAAATCATACCAAATTTATATTGTTATGGTACTCTTTTCTAATAGAATATTGCTTCATTTATTTATTGATACTAAATAAATAAATTGTAAGCATATCTAAGGGTACAGGGTATTTTGCAATCGGGAAACTCGACTGCTGCTACCTTACTTGTTTACATTTATATTTATTTACAATTTCTGTTCTTGGGGCCTAAAGAGATATGAGCGGCTGCATGGCATTCCTCACAGCGGATTTTTTACGCTTGGGAGACTCATTCAGCAGTCAAACAACACGACACTCAGTAAATCAAAAATGGAGGCCACCACTACGATATATGGTATCCGAAACGGAGTATGGACAACGTTTGCATGCAGTCATCAGGGCATGCTCGGATGAGAAGCGGAAATAGGCTTGTTGCTTGATTTAGCACAGACACAATAAAACTCAATAAAAAGCGAGATATATATAAGCGAGAATGAGAGGTATAGAACAAAAGCACAAATTAAAATAAAGCATAAGGTCATAGTTGACCGCATTAATTGAATAATTGCTTATCGCGCCCAGAAAATGTTGGATAGACAGGATCCTCAGAATCGCTTCATGGAGGAGGCAACCCTGTAGACTCTGGATAGGTATTATGGAAGCTATCAGGATGGCACAACCGGCAAGCTGCCTGTGAGGGGGTCAAAAACGCTCTTCCTAATCATCGATTTAGGTTTTGATCTTGTAAAGGCACACCTCAGCAACTTCATAGGGTTACCAATAAAATGTTAGACGGCTTTCACAGAAAATAGTATTTCATAGCTGCGTACCTTGACATTTAACAAGCTTTTGGTCAGGTATGGTATAAACGACTCCCTCTTAATATAACTGTTGATTCATTTTCAGCTTTATCAAATTATAAAGAGCTTTCTAACTTGCGGGGCCCTTCGCGTTTCCCAAAATTGAATCTTCTTAGAAAAGTGCATATACGAAAACTGCGCACATACACACTTAAAAACTTTCCTAAATAGCTTGAAGGTAAAAGAGACACAGCTTTGGTGGTTGACTTCTTCAAACAGTTATCTAGCCTTGGAAACTAAATAAAGATCTACAGTGCCATTCTTGTTTTTATCCGGAAATACGGTATAGGAATCTGCACACTTAACAAGATAAGGGTTTTCCAAAACTCTTTCCCCAGAATAATATACAGAATGGTACATCTGTAATATTGACATACATTGTTAACTTTGCGTTCCTACACTGCAGGATTGGATAAACATAAAAGCTAGAAGATACAATACAAAGCTTCTTAATCACCTTTAACTTGAACAACTTAACAACGCGGCCCGTCCAAGAAGGATGGATATTGTGGATCTAGAATCCAGAAACTTTTTTTAGATATTTTTTTACATCTATTTATTTTTATTTTGTATTCTTCTATAATTAAAGTTGCTTAACATTAACAAAAAACTATATTGTGTTTGTCCATACTTAATAAAAACAATAACATACAAAAATGGAACTTATTTCAAAATTTTTAAGGAAGTGTTCTCATTCTTAAATTGGCAGTTGGCAAGCAGTATCCGCAATTTTCCATCTTTGCATTGAACTTACCTCTCCTTCTTTGCTTTTTTATCCGATAATTCATAATATTAATTAAAAATTGTATAGACTCAATCTAATGTGATATAGTAATAAAGTGGTATACATTACCGATTCATTCATTATATGTTATTTAATTATTTCATTTAATCAATCGGTACCGATATGTGTCTTTTAAAACTCGGTTCTTTGATTACCGTTTTAATGGTATTTTTAGTTACCTTTTGGCATTTTTAGTTCCAAATTTTAGTTTAATTTAATTTATTGTACATTGGTCTGGGTTTTTAATAAGCATTTGTTTGCTTGTTTTTATGTAGTATATTAGTTTATAAATTCTATATTTAAAAAAAAAAACATTATTATTTGAGAATTTTTTTTCTTATTGGGAAATAATGAAACCCTGACGGTTAATAAATATTAAAAAGTATACGTTTTAGCATTTAAAACGCAGTTTATATGTGTATGTTTTTTATGCGCATTTCTTTGTGCTGTTTATGTACCAAAATATTCATTCAGAGTTCGCCAGATGCCTGCGTCTAAAGCCACAGCTTCTTTGCATGTGACATATTCCAGGCTTCTAAAATTTATTCCTGCATCGCGACTGTTGTTCTGTTTTTGCAAGTCCGCGCTAAAGGACTTGGCCCAAATTTTCAAGCAACGCGAGTTCTGCCGACCAATCACATTCCACTACCGCCTTCACTGCTGAGCAATTTAAATGATTCCTTTGAACTAGGTGTAGTTCCACATATATATATATATATATATATATATATATATATATATATAGTGTAGACGGGAAGTTATAGGGGTGAGCAAACACGTACATGTTTGTTTATTTCCATGAAGTTATTTATTATGTACAAGACATAATAATAAGGATAGCTTCGCGACTTGTGGTTAGGTTTACATGATGGTGCGTCTGATGAGTTCCCTAAAAATATATAATTATTATAGAAAAGAAAATTAGTTTTGCAAGAAAACTGTACTTATCCACGATACTTTATAATGAATAACTAGTAAAAAAGTAAGAAAACTTTCAAGACAGTTAACATGAATATTAAAATGATATATAACATTAAAAACTTCTCAAAATAAAATCAAAAAGGAACGGCTATGTATATGTCGCTATGTATATAGGTATGTATGAGCGGCGAAACATTAGGTGTTCCATCGATTTCGGCTTATCCATCACCAAAATGCAACTACAAATCAAAGATGCCTGTTGGACAAAGTCTCCCGATCGAGTATATCCTATAGCTGTCAGATAACTAAACAATCGAAAATGCTATTTTCGAGGGCGGTGTGGGGCGTGTCATTTTTAAATTAAGTTCATCTTCGTAGGCCCTATCGAAGTTCATGTGCAAAACCGTATAGCTCTATCACTTCTAGTTTCTGAGACCCGCGTGTTCATAAGGACAGACGCGGCCATATCGAATCGGTTGTAGACGCTAATAAAGGATGTATATTATATATGCGGTCGAAAAGCTGCCTTCTTTATGATACGTATATTTTTAAGAATAAAATATACCCTTCCGGTCAATACAAAACAAATATTTTTTGAATAGTTGTTGTGAATGGGTGCTACCGAAACTTGCGATTTTCGGAGTAGGGAGGTGGCGTAGGATATTTAAAGCAAACTTTATTTGCGTGGGCTTACATGCCAAATATTAGTTGGTTGTAAATGCTGATCAAGAATATGTATAGTTTATGGGACCGGTCCGCTTCTATCTCTGTGTCATACACATTTTCACAATAACCTTAACAAAATGTATATTTCCATATTCGGCCGATTCTGATTGAAATTTCTTGGTTTCTTTCCATTTTCATTTCAAAATCAAAATGAGTTTTAAGTACATCTGCAACTGGAAACCTCCTGTTTTGTGATAAAACTCCCTAAAAACCCCTCAAAACACTATTCTATATTTTTTAATGTTCCAAATATGGACCATGACTTGTAAGAAAACAAACACAGCCAAATTAATCCTTACAAAGATATTCAAGAAAAACGTTTTTTGACCTTTCTTCCTAAGCACTGCTTCTAATTATTCTTTTCAGCTGACAAATAATTTATAAAAAGAGTAAAACATAAACTTTTATTAAAGTGAAATTCGGGAACAGTACCAGTTTCACAAACCAGTTCGTCCAGAAAATGTTCTCACAATTTTAAGTTCTTTTTCGGGATAAAAGACAATAAAACAGAAATCCCTGCGCACCTTTGTCTGGGTCAACGGCGCTTGACCAAAGACACCCTAGTTTTATCCGACATAGTGATGTAGTTCCCACGAAAGTTGTTGAGACAACTCTGCAAATATCAATCTCCTATCAAGCTTCACCCCATTAAAATTTCGGAAAGACGTTTAAGTTGCCGCTCCGCAGCCGCTATCCAACCTTCGACAAATTTAATTGCAATTTTAAAATTTATGTAATCAGTTAGTTATTTAAATTTTTTTGGCAATACCTAGAAGTTGCAACATAATTATTGTGGTAAATGTTGAGAATGTGGAGGGAGAGAACACAAAAACAGTTCCTGGTATCAAATAGGCGAGAAACTCGACTCGAATGAAGGACATATGCAATGTTTCGAGCCTCTAGAATAAACATAAGGTTTGCGTGTTAAAGGCATGACGAAGCTAACATATTTCGTGAAAAGGTGTAAAATAATTCTATTATTGGCAACCTGAGTTTGGATTTTTTGACAAAGTTCAAGGACAAGGTCGCAGCTTACATAGGCATTGCCCCTT
This sequence comes from Drosophila ercepeae, assembly GCA_018150545.1. Lineage (NCBI taxonomy): Eukaryota > Metazoa > Arthropoda > Insecta > Diptera > Drosophilidae > Drosophila > Drosophila ercepeae. The sequence continues at coordinate 1,512,240 of JAECWL010000090.1, read as the reverse complement.
CAAATAAGGAATCATGGAATGCTTAAGCTGCAAATGTAGTCCGTGTTAAAACGATGCTTTTCCTCGAACATGCGCACGAGTTCCATATATATTTTGACCAGTGGCCAGTACCAAAGAGAATATATTCGCTCTTATTACGTACGAAGAGTTAAAAGGTCAAGTTAAACAAATGTATCTATGAAGTCGATTAGATTTTGTACTTCACGTTTAGTTTACGACAGTCCGTATTTTAAGATAGTAAGTGGCCCCTATTGACGGATATATGCAATATTTCCTTATTAAGTTTAATGGGAACTTCTAATGCTTGAACAATTTTTTTATAACAGTCTATAAAAAGCATTTACTTAAAAACTCAGTCTAATTAAATGTTTTTTTTGTGTATTTTTTAAGTAATATTACTAATCATACTACTAATATTACTAATAATATAATAATAATAATAAACTGACTTATAAGAAGAAAGAAAAGATAAAATCGGGCAAAGGCGAGTACCGAATGGCGGCTTCTTATTATTTCAAAATCAGACCAGTTCCCTATAAAATGGATTTAAAAAAGGAGGATATATAAATTCGGGCGGAACCGAAGTTAACATAATCTTTCAGTCGAATGGCGGGTTTTATTGGCAAAAGATACAGCTGATATCGAATATAGCTGGGCGATCGATTAAAAGCTTCCAAATATGACCGTTTCCTTATAAAATGGATTTTGGAAAAAGTACCTAACTTTTACCATCATAAACACAAAAGTTGTAGCATTTTTCATTGTTCATTTATAAAGCAGCAACAGGATGCATGTTGTGTGATCCATGTGTCCGTAAATTTTCCAGATTGACGCAAAACTTCATTGAACAGGCCCTGAGAAAATTTTAACTTTCTACCTGCAAAATCATGGATGTTATAGCATTTTCGATCGTTCAGCTAACTCGACCGATCCGTATAAAGTTAATATGGAGTCAAATCCCTATAAAAGACGCTCTCATCTCATTTTTACTTCCTTTTGGCAAAAACATGGAATTTATAGTATTTTCGATGGTTCAGTTATAAAGCAGCTATGGGATATAGTTGACCGAAGAACGGCCTGTGGAAAACTTAATGTCGATAGCTTTAAAACTGAGAAGTAGAAACAGACAGACTGGCTTATATAGACACAAGAAGCGATCCTGATCAAGAATATATATATACTTTATAGGGTAGAAGATGTCTTTCACTGCGTTGCACACGTTTTTTAAAAAAATTAAAATAACCTCTGCAGGGGTATAAAAAAGCACCAAGCTTTCACTCTCAAATAGAGGAAAGTTAAAACAATTCCCAACTATTAGTTATATGGAAGTCGATCCGCATAAAAATTTTCTAGATGGGCCCAGTTTCTCATCAATAAGGCTCAGAGTAAATTTCGATGTCCAATAGCTATGTAAATTATTCAATTGTTTGGCCGCTATCGGATATAGTCGACCAATTCCAAGCGTTTCGACATAAATACTGCGTGGAAAAGAAAAATGGGTGTGGGTATGCTAATTACCATACAAATCGTAACCAAAGTTTCCTTTTGTTTTAACCGATATTTGGTGCTATTTTTGGTGAAAATTTTAAGAACACTTCTATATAAGCGTATTCTTAAGGAAAAATAAATTTGTCACTTTTAATCGGATACCAAAACAAAATGATACAATACAAAAAACTGCGCAGCCTTCCTTATAGCTGCCATGTAACTAATCGATCGGAATTGCCACAAATTTCGAATTTTGCAATTGAAAACTTAATAACTAAAAAAAAAAAAATAAATATTCTTAATCATAAGTATAAGATCCTATTTCTTCGTCAATTGTTCTGTCCGGACCGACTTACAGGTGCGTCTGGTTTTCTGCAATCTGGTTTCTTAGATTTCGAGCTATCAACCAGATATTTTACCCTTCCTTTTCTCAGTATTGTACATATACCACGATCGATCAAGTACAATATATAGCTGTCACATAACCAAACGATCGGAAATGTTTTAACTTTCGTGCTTCGCAGTTATACTACTTTAGAAAGATACTATATGTATTATATATATACTATACTACTACTACTATATACTATATACTATATACTATATACTATATACTATACTATATACTATATACTATATACAATATACTATATACTATATACTATATACTATATACTATATACTATATACTATATACTATATACTATATACTATATACTATATACTATATACTATATACTATATACTATATACTATATACTATATACTATATACTATATACTATATACTATATACTATATACTATATACTATATACTATATACTATATACTATATACTATATACTATATACTATATACTATATACTATATACTATATACTATATACTATATACTATATACTATATACTATATACTATGTACAAACGGTAATATATTTTGGTCACAAGTGTATAACATAGTGGAAAAGACATCTCCGACCCTATAAAGTATATACATATGTATATGTTCTTGATCAGGATCGCCTGCCGGGTCGATATAAGCTTGTCTGTCTGATTCTACGCATACTAGTCTTTCAGTTTTAAAGCTATAAACTTTATATTTTACAAAAAGTCTTCATTCATTTGCACGCAGTATATATGTTGGAACGACCGGGATCGGTCGACAATATCCTATAGTCAACTGAACGGTCGCATATTTTATAACTTCAATGTTTTTGCATAATAATATTACATAATACAACCAAATTTTAGTATATTTCTGAAAATAAACAATTTTCCATCTTTTGGGTAATATTTATCTTCTCAAAACAGGCACGGACACCATAAACTAATTAAAAAAAACATCGAATAGATAACGTAAGCATTTTTAGGGTTCGTATGAGACGTTTGCGTCTATGAAAACTTTCTAAGAAAAGCGGGTACTATGTACACATTGCGTCGTTGTTTACGGGGCGTGGTCTCGCTGCTTGTCGCGCACACCATTTAAAAATCTCGCTTCCAAGCGTTGAAATAGAATAAAAATAGCAAGAACGTTTTGTATACGAAAGGGCGGGGTTTGAGTTAGGGGTGAGTTTTAATTTCTACTACCACCACCCCAAAACATCCTTAGTCTGGCTGTTTTGAAGTCGCGCAACTGCGAAATTGTAATGGCGGAAAGACTCTGGGCAATCAGACTTACATAGTTGATTAAGATGTGCTATTACATATATTATACATATATTGGTACAAAATGTATGTATGTAAGATATATAAGTATGATATACATATATGTATATATATACATAAGAAACAGAAGGTATTAAGCCTGTTTTAGAGGTTAAGTATTCGAGATATGTTAGCCCCAAAGAAAGTTTGTGATGTGTCTCGTATATGTACCTTAAATGTATGTATGTGCAAATTCCTTTCCTTCTATATACCATAAGAGCCAAAATGTACATACACGTACATACATGTGAAGCGTAGAATCTAAGGATACAAGTATTAATACATATGAATACACCCTCATTATGATAAACAGTAAAGCTTGGACGGGCATATTTCTAAGGATAGAAGGATATAAAGAAGGAAGAAGTATTCGGTTTCGGCAATCGTTGAGAAAAGGGAGACAGACTAATTTACATACATACATTCATCTATACATATATCGAAGCGATGTGTTGCAAGAAATGTATTGCATCGGCAAGAAGAATAGGTGGAAGGTGTTGGTGGAAGGTTTTGAAGCTTGTGTTTTCGCGGAAAACCCTACAAAACAACTTATGTAAACTTATGTAAAATAAACCGATTTCACATATTTAAATGTTTTTGGGTAAATTGCTTCCCCGCCATAATTATATACCTACATAAGTGCATAAGTACATATGGTCCCAAGCCATTAAAAAAATCCAAATTTTATAATATAATTTTTTGATGTCAAACTATTTTTATAGTCAATATATTGTAGAAGGTCTGTAAAAAGTACTGCGAGTATTCCCTCAAAGTTATATTCCTCGGATATAGGTAGTACTTATGCCAACATTTTTTCAATTCAAAAATGATTTTTTTGACCTTGTCCAGCTCCACCCTCTATGCTTTTATCTATATCGTCATTTTATGGGCCCTTTCAGGTTTTTGGAAACAGAAAAATCATAGGGGGTCAAGCCTGGGGAATACTGTCGCTGCGGCATGATTTCTGTGTTGCTTTTGACCAACAATTTGCGCACAAGCAAAGATGTGTGATCAGAAGGGCGTAATTGTGATGCAAAAGCCAGTTTTTGTTCTTTCACTAACTTCACTACTTGGCCGTACTTATGATGCAGCAAGCCCCTGCAACCGTGTGAAAAAGTGTGAACATTTCGCTATACTTTTTGAACAGACCTTGTAAACCTGTAAATTCAGCCGAATGTAACAAATATTAAAGAAATTAGACAAAATTTTGATCGGCTGTTTGACTTACGCTATTTTAGAAATACCTAGACGTATGAAACAAATTTGTGAAGTTTTCTTACCTTAAGAAGTAATATTTTCTGGAGAACAGCCCTGGGAGTAAAAAAAAGGCGAGAAAAAAAAGCTAATACACCTCTAGCTTGAAACGAAATGAAATATTCGACTTGACTAGGAACGACCAACCAGGAATTCAACCCGAGCCACAGACCAATGCGCTCTGCGTTAGGCCAATAGGAAAGTGTAATAGATTTATAAAAAAAAAAATTTTAAATAAACATAAATAAAAGAAATAAACCTCTTACAAATAATATCAAAAATTTAGTTATTCTGTGCTGAAGAACTGTGCGAAGCCATTTATCTTTCACCTTATGAGGAAGGAATCTTCAATAATTTCCCCACATAGAAAAGGGAAAACTTAGAGCCAAGAGCTTTTTCATTATATTTTTTCTTTTGATTCTGTTGAAGAAGTGAGTTTGGTGACTGGTAATCAAGATGCAGATCTTCGTTAAGACCCTCACGGGCAAGACCATCACTCTTGAGGTCGAACCGTCGGATACCATCGAAAATGTCAAAGCCAAGATTCAGGACAAAGAAGGAATTCCTCCAGATCAGCAGCGTCTGATCTTCGCTGGAAAGCAGCTGGAAGATGGCCGTACCCTGTCTGACTATAACATTCAGAAGAAGTCAACCTTGCACTTGGTGCTCCGCCTTCGTGGTGGTGCCAAGAAGCGCACGAAGAAGAACTACTCCACCCCCAAGAAAATCAAGCACAAGAGGAAGAAGGTCAAGCTAGCTGTGCTGAAATACTACAAGGTTGACGAGAACGGCAAGATCCACCGTGTCCGTCGTGAGTGCCCCGGAGAGAACTGCGGCGCTGGCGTCTTCATGGCTGCCCTCGAAGATCGTCATTACTGTGGAAAGTGCAACTTGACCTTTGTCTTCAAGCCAGAGGAAAAGTAATTTGCTACATAACATGTACGTTTCCAAAAAACCAATAAAATTTTAATTGAATAGTAAATTCAATCAAAGTAAAAAAAAAAAAAATATATTTTTAAATACAAAATTTAATTTATTTTTAAAACTAAGTGATTAATACCAAAGATAGTACAAAAAATTTACTAAATTAAATGTACTTATTCTTAAGTAAACATAAACTTAGAGACCGGTTAATTCGTTCGAAATCGGAGAGGCCGACTACTTTTTATTATACTTTAAATACATTATTTATATATTTTAATATTTTGTATCCCTATATTAAATGTTTAATATCATTAGTAAAACGCTGAAACAAAATAAAATAAAATCAAAATAAGAAAATACTTCATGAACTCCAGCATAATTTGATCCGGCAAATAACTCAGATAGCTTGGGGTTTTTTTATTTTATTTTTTTTTTCTTGACAACTAACTTTATGGTTAACACCATCGACCATTACGACGGCTGACCATGAGGACGATAAGTATTGCTGTCTAATAAGCCAACGAATACAAAAATGTCCAAAATTAATATATAATATATCCAAGAAAATTTTTTACGTTTATAAACACACACACATTACAAATTTTTTAGCACACTAAAACAATTCTTAAACATTAAATCAAATGATTGTGTGTTCCTTCTTACGGTAAAAATCTAATGCATAATATTGTGTTAAATCGACTAAAATTATCATCTACTCACTATTCCGAAAAAACAATTTTTTTATTGTCAATGATAATGTCCTTCTACGCCCCACAGTGTCACATTATTCTAGTGATTTGGTTGTATAGTTGAATTATAATTGCATATATCTTATGTTTTGACTGGATATAACCTCGCCTTTCTCGTTAAAGGTATAAGTCAAATTTGTATACCCTTGTAGAGGGTACTACAATTTTGTGTAACACAGTAAAAAAACTATTTCAAACGCCTCAACTTCGGTGTTTTTTGGTGCAAAAGCTTGGTAATTTTTTCCAAAACCTTTAAGGAACTAATGTAATTCGGAAGTTCTTGATTAAATCGGCAAACTACCTAAAATATTTGCCATTTGAGTGCAAGTGTATATAACTTTGGGTTCGCCCGAAGATAGGTCTCTTTCTAGTTTTTGGGAAATTCAGAATTGTCAAATTAAAATTTTCTATTATATACATAAACCCTATACAAATAAATTAATTTTTTTTTATATCTAAAAAAACTAGTTTTTAAATAAAAAACCTCTTAACGGGAAAAATACCGGTTGCGATCCCTCGCGTAAAATAATTGAAAAACAAGTAAGAAAAGTTATCTTCTGCTTGCCGAAGATGGTATACCCTTGAAAACAAAAAAGTTTTTCATACAAAGACTGGTTTTCATATCGGTCGTTTGTATGACAGCTATATGATATAGTGGTCCGATCCGGACCAAACTTTTACAAATTGTGTATTGCTATGTCAAATAAATAGATGTTGAATTATGTTGCAATAGCTTGGAAAAAAAAAGTTTTCTATACAAAGACTTGAAATTTGATTGATCGTTTGTATGGCAGCTATATGATATCCGATCCGGACCAAACTTTCACAAATCGTGTATGGCCATGTCCAATAAATGTTGAATTCGGTTGCAATAGCTTGGAAAACAAAAAAGTTTTCTATACAAAGACTTGTTTTCATATCGGTCGTTTGTATGGCAACTATATGATATAGTGGTCCGGTCCGACCGATTTTTAAACTTGATCTGCGTGCAACAAAAATAATGATCTGGTAAAAATTTCATCAGTAAAAAAACGCCAACAATAGAACAACAGAAGACTATGCTGCCACTTTAGTCTATTTGCGTATTCTCAAACTATACTTTTTTATTGTGTAATATTATTACAAATTAATTAACCCTCGGATTAACGGTAACCTTTTCACCATTATTGCAGCGGTAAGGTCCGTACAGGCTTTAGTGCAATTTGTATAGAATGTTCATACAAAAGCGAATTTTTTTGCATGCTAAGCGCTACACACAAGCGAAAGTTTAACAAATAGACAAAATTACTTTTTTATTATATTATTTAATATATTTTTTATTTAAATAGTGAAAATTTTAATTAATTACATTAGTTTAAATTTAAATTTTGTGCTATACAAGTTTCGTAGCGCTGCATTTAAATGTTTCAGAATATCAGAATGCTCCATAATATAATATATATTTATATTATATATATATATTATTATATATAATATATTATATAATAATAATTATTATTTATTTTATATAATGCAATTAGTGGGCTTGTTCGCATAGACTAACAACTTTAAATACCCCCACAAAAAATAATCGAATGGTGTAATATCGCACGATCTTGGAGGCCATGGCACAGGACCACTTCTGGATATAATAATAAGTCGATGGCTTGACGCTGTTAACCTATTCATCATGAATTGCCAAGCCAAAATGACAATAAAGCACTTGACAGACGTCAGCTGACATCAAAGATGGACGAACTGAACCCTATTGAAAAAAAGCGTTCTAAATAAACAACGGACATTCCAAAAAAAAATAGAGCTATTACTTCTAAATTAAGTAACCGATTGCCTTGAAATGAGTCTTGAAAGACGCGCAAAACTCATGGGTACTTTTCCTTAGTGGAACTAAGAGTAATCTTCAAAAAAATTCAAAATCAAAAAAGACTTTATCGCTAATCCAAGGGCTAATATTTTGCAAACATTTTTTTTAACCCTTTTCGGCAATTACCGTTTTTAAGATCAAATGTATAATTAAAAGGACGTAAATTGTGTGATACAGTAAACAATACAGAACAGTTAATTAGATTTTATAGTCATTAGATTCAACCCATTATTTAAGTCTGTATTCTATTAAACTAGGCGAGAAAAATATACAAGCATGTAAACATTACAGAACTGCAATACCTACCTATCGTCTTTATGTTCATCACATTATCAGCGTCTGTAATGGCCAATTGTCCAGCTCCCTAATATGTTTGCCGAATCGAATTATGATTAGAGTCAAATAAGTCATTTTATATCTACCCTTGTTATAGTTACCATACCACTAAACGATTGGGAATTCCATAACTTTGGCGTTCTTTAGAATAGAAGATTGGGATGTTATTCATAATTCAGGCACTGGTCTAGTTTTTTTTAAGGTTTGTCCAACTATGTCCGATATTACCTATATCCCTTACCGCCCAAAGATAGCTTGCCTTTCGTGTTACTTACAAAATTATTTTCAATCAATTAAAAATTCAGTCGAATCATCATTGTGAAAGGGATCAGTTTGATTTTATTTTCATTAAATATTTTCCGACAAAAAAAGAAAAAGTTTTTGGCAAAATAATCAAATTTTATTATTTCATCGAGGAAATTAAAAAAAAAGAGGTGCTTCAAGAGAAGTATGTAGATGTAGTAGATGTCGGAAGTCGCTGGGTGCACTAAAGCGGAATTACGAGCCAAGATTGCTTATAGACAGTTGGAGTCTATTTCAGTTTTAGGTGCTGATAGCTTCCAAGAGGTACCACGAACAGGATGCTCCTTTCAGAGCATGCCTCCGCCTAGCACAACGGGCAGGGAGCCTCTTATTAGCAGCCCAAGCCAATTAAACAAGCCTAACCAGAAAACAGTTGGAAATAGTCGCCTATTACCGCAAATTGAAAAAAATAGTAATACGCTCACATTCCAGCCGGCGTCAGTCTCTTGGCAAAAAGTTCCATCCAAGAAGAGAAGCCTACCAACCTCACCGAAAAGTTCGAAAAAAAGAGCCCATGTAATCGAACATAGAAGCCATCTCGCTTTAAATAAATTTGCTGCTCTTGCAAACCATGATGAATGTCAAGAAGGCGAAAATAGCATGGACATTCTCCAGGTCGAAACCGTTGCAGAAGAAGAATCTCGACAAGCTGAAATTCCAGTAACAAAGAAGTCACCAAAACCTAATCAAATAACAGTTGCTGTCAGCGACGCACCTGCCTTGGAAAGGCTTCTCGACTCGTCGGTATTGTCTGACTCATATGAACTCAAGATTGCGCGTAATGGCAACTTGCGCATATACCCCCGTGACTCTGATGCCCCCAGAGCAATCACTAAAAAACTATCGGAAGTAAATCTCCAATACACTCACTTCTGCCTCCCGGAAGACAGAGCCTACAGGGTTGTGGAGTGCAACTTGGCTTCTTCTACCCCAGTTGAGCAAATTTTAAATGCGTTCACCTCCCAAGGTCACGCTGTGGTTAATACCTATAATCCAAAGGTGAAGTCACAGAATGTTGACTCCACTGATCCGGATCCAGGCAAGGCTTCTGACCAAAACGTTTGGTTTATAGACATTAAAAAGGCTATTAATAACCAAGAAGCTCTAAAAATAAATAAAGTTGGCCGTCAAAGTGTCAGAGTGGAACTGCCGAGAAAAAATGTTGATATGCGTCAATGTTACCGATGTTTTGGCTTTGATCACACCAAAAACTATTGCACCAAGGACCCCAGATGTGGTAGATGCAGTTTGCCTCATTGGACTGGTTCTAGTCAATGCCAGGCAAAGACCTATGACGACCTGGAGCAACTCACAAGTGCTGCAGAATTTACGTCCAGAGGCTCAAAAGCCGAAAAACTGGAATCAACATTACTCCCATGACGCGTGTAGAACACCCACAGCCCATGCGCAACATCAAGCAACAAGCTATTCCAACCTCAATCATGCGGCAGGAACTATCGTATGCAGATGCGACTAGAACTGGACAACAGAGCACACGACCTGACGGAAAATACTCCCAACAGCGAAATGTTTTCTCAAATACAAGGTTCCAGACTTCCGACTGCTGCGTTTGCACCTGTAACAAACGCAGGTGAACCTCAACATCCTAACCAAACGGTAATTGATGGCTCCCTTGCACAAATCATCATCTCAATGCAGCAGACCATTGCTGGTCTACAAAAAACCATCGCTGAGCTATTTAAGGAGATCAAAGAACTCAGAGGTTCTAAGTCGTTGACACAGCGCAAGTAATGGCTTGTGAACTGTGCCTCGGAGCCTGGAACGCCTCAGAGACACTCCTACACGACGGATCCTACCTCAATATGATAGGTTACAGCTGCTATCGAGCAGATCACCCAGGAGGTCGCCCCAGAGGAGGAGCTTGTATCCTAATCCGGCAGGGATTAGTGCACTATCACCTGCATTCGATCACAACGAATCACCTACAAATGGCGACGGTAAAAATTTCCACTAATTTGGGCGAAATTACGGTGTCAGCTGTGTACCTTCCTCCAGGCCTGCCTAGGAATTCCTCTGAGTTTGATAATCTCCTTGGTCAACATGGTCCAAAGTTTATCATTGGAGGTGATTTTAACGCTAAGCATCGCCTCTGGGGTAGTATAAGAGCGAATGCTCGAGGCTCAGCACTTCACGATGTTATTTCTGGCAGCTCAACTCAAGTTCTGGCTACAGGCAGACCCACTCACTACCCGTATAACACGAGGAATGTACCTTCATGTATCGACTTCTTCTTGTACAAAGGTATAGCTAACAGTCTACTATCAGTACGCGAAGAGTATGACCTATCTTCTGATCACTTGCAGCTGATCGCTTCACTAAAAACGTCACCTCATAGTACCGTCCCTATTAGGATGCTCGTTCCACCTGGTGCGAATATAAGGCTGTTTCAGTACGAACTTAACAATGCCTTTAACCTCAATACAGAGATAAATACAGCAGACGATATCGAGAAAGCGGTTGAAACTTTTATGAAGAAGATCAAAGATGCAGCTCACATTGCAGCTCCTGGCGGCGCAGTTCACCTACGCACCGTGCGTAGCAGCATCGCTCTCTTTCCGGAAGTAGTAGGACTCTTAACTCTAAAGAAACGTCTCCGGAGAAGCAACTGACGCGTTCCTCGGGAAAGCTACTGCCGATGAAAACTCAAAATTCGCGCTCTGGAAGCTCACGAAGAGATTCAACAGACAAGTTGCTCCAAAGTTTCCAGTTCGTAACCCAGATGGTACTTGGGCAAAATCACCTCAGGACAGAGCTGAAGCGTTTGCCAGAAACCTGGAGGAAAGATTCCAGCCGTTCGAGACAGCATCGCCAAGACGAGTAGAACGGTTGCTAAATCCCTAGAAGCCCCATTGCAGATGGCTCTTCTTGTAAAGCCTATTAAACTCACGGAATTGAAAGATGATATCAAATCCCTTCGCAACAACAAGGCTCCTGGTGCGGATCACATCGACAACCGCTCAATTAAGCTGATGCCCCACAGAGCCTTCTTATTCCTGATTTTCAACTCTGCTCTTCGACTGGGACACTTCCCAAGCGCCCGGAAGAAGACGAATGTCATTATGCTCCATAAAAGTGGGAAGCCAGCAGAGGAATTAGACTCCTATCGCCCAATAAGCCTGCTTCCAGCATTTGGCAAATTACTTGAGAGGTGCATCCTGAGAAGATTGCTCGAGTCCCGAAAGGTCTAGAAAGCTATTCCAAAGTTTCAGTTTGGTTTTAGACTCAGGCATGGCACACCTGAACAGCTACACCGCGTACTTCGTACTGGAAGGTTTCCATGGAAAGGAGTACGTCGTTGGAGCTTTTCTGGACATCCAGCAGGCTTTCGACAGAGTGTGGCATGAAGGACTTCTGCACGAGCTTACCATAAAAGCCTACTAAATCCCCAGCTCTATTTGATAATAAAAAGCTTCCTCCACGAGCGATCCTTTAAAGTAGTACAGGACGGACTGTCCTCCCATTCAAAAAGAGTCAGAGCAGGTGTACCCCAGGGAAGTGTCTTAGGTCCAACACTATATAGCCTGTATACGAACGACATGCCCTCAGCTGACAACATGTCGCCTACAGATCCCAATGACCTGCTAGTTGCCACCTTTGCTGATGACACTGCAGTCCTGGCCAGAGATACTTGCGTCTATACAGACACTGATACGCTTCAGCTTTATCTAAAACAAGTAAGGTAGCAGCAGTCGAGTTTCCCGATTGCAAAATACCCTGTACCCTTAGATATGCTTACAATTTATTTATTTAGTATCAATAAATAAATGAAGCAATATTCTATTAGAAAAGAGTACCATAACAATATAAATTTGGTATGATTTTGGTTATGAAAATAAGTTTCGTGTGTCATAAAGCCATACACATTTCGCTGTCAACGTCGCAGTCGGCATCGCGCAATGCGTGTTTCGCTGCGCTTCTGCTTCCCTTGCCATAGATTTTGCATGTGGCATAACTTCCGTGTTTCTTATCCGATTTGGTTCAAATTTAAAAATTAGATAGCTTTTATAAGCACCAACGCATTAGGTTAATAATTGTGGGCGTGGTAGTTTTTTTACGGTTTGCGGGGAGCGTGATCGTGCCAGTTTTTTGCTGATTGCGGGGGAGCGGGGAGTGATATCAAAATAAAACAACAAACTTGTACTGCGTATGGAAATTACCTATCCAACGATATATGGCACATGTTTGTAGCGCTTGTAGTTTCTGAGATCTAGGCGTTGATACGGACAGACGGACGGACGGACGGACGGACGGACGGACGGACGGACGGACGGACGGACGGACGGACGGACGGACGGACGGACAGACGGACATGGCTATATCGACTCGGCTGTTGATGCTGATCAAGAATATATATACTTTATGGGGTCGGAGATGCTTCCTTCTGCCTGTTACATACATTTGCACCATATTATGATACCCTTTTCACCCATTTTTAATGGGTACAGGGTATAAAAATTTGAGAACTGGGCCCTCCGTTGGAACACCGCAGTCAATCCGGAAAAGTGTGTTTCCGTGACGTACACCCTGAGAAAAGACACATCACCAGGTGTGTTTCTGCATGGAGAGCTCCTCACACAATCCAACGCCCACAAATACCTCGGTGTCATTCTGGATAAACGACTTACATTTCAACGCCATGTAACGGATGTAACTCGGCGGCTCAAAACAAAGGCGAACAGCATGGCTTGGCTCCTTAGGCCTGGAAACAAACTTTCAATTTCCAACAAGGCCAAAATTTATAAGGTTGTCTTGACTCCTATTTGGAAATATGGCATCCAAATGTATGGCATCGCCGCAAAGTCGCACCTCAACACAATTCGTGTGGCGCAGTCGCAAATCTTGCGTAAACTAATTGAAGCGGCTTGGTACATCCGCAACAAAGATATTGAACAAGAGCTGAAGGTACCAAGGATTGGCGATGTCATAAACAAACAAGCAACCGCGTAAGTAAATAAATTGGGAATCCACCCAAAACAGTTGGCTCGAAAACTCTTGATGAGGAGACGTGTATTGGGACTGAGGGCGAGAAGGAGGCTCCTGCGCATTCACCCAACAGATTTGCCAAGCAGATATATAAATTAATTGATTAAATTAATTTATGCCTCTAGACTCCCTAATTAGGTTTAAGTATGTACATATGTAAATACTGTCTAGAAATTATGAATCTCTTCAGTATAAGTTATTATAAATAGTAACAGTGGACTGCAATATAAATAAATACAATTCAAAAAAATTAAACAAAATAAAAAAAAATAAAAAATCATTAAAAATTGATAAAAATTGATAAAACAGTTTTCATGATGTGTGGATTGGGTGTGCCCGATGCGTAGGCGGATGAAGGTCGCGCATTCCCGTTTATGTACGTTCGTTGGTGGGTTGAACATGATGCAATTCGGGTTAATAAACTGGTACCTGTGTATGAAGAGTGCCCATTCGGAAAGTTTATTTTCTTTGAGGTATAGCTGAATTCGACTTTGGATATCCTTGCAGTTAAACGGAGTGAAAAAGATTGATGGAGTAAGTCTCATCTCTTGGGCGGCTTTGTCAGCGAGTTCATTTCTATGGATTCCTTGATGACTGGGAACCCAGAGTAAGGTGATTTTTGTTTGATGAGAACTTAGAACTAACTTCTTGTGTTGTGGGGTCATTATGATTCCAGTTGCGTATAGCGGAAAGAGAGGAGAGGCTGTCTATGCAGATAACAGATTTACCAGCGTTTTTGGAGGCGAATTGGCATGCATTGAGAATGGCGAAAGCTTCGGCTGTGAATATGGAGTTGTATGACGGGAGCCTAACTCCTGCAATTCTTTTACGGTTGCAGTCAACAACCGCTAACGTGGTTGCGTCGGTGACTTCAGAACCATCGGTGTAAAACCAGTTTTTCTCACCAAGATCTTCTTGTGCCCTCAAAAAACGCTTTTGGTATTCTAAGCGGCATGTATCGTTTCTGGCAGCATTGTAGATTTGAAGGTTTATGTTAGGCTGTTTGGAACCATAATGTGCTGGCGATTTGAAAGACCTCCTGGGCTTAGGGAGGGGAAGGTCAAGTAGCTTGATGTAGTTGGCGCAACGTTTTAGAGTTTTCCGCAAATTCCGCTTTTGTTTGAAAATGGCTCCGAAGTCTTTGGTTAGCAGGCAGTTGGACGTTGTGTACAGCTTCGGGATAAGCATCAATGAAGTTTCTTCTACGCGTGATTGGATACTCGGAAGACCGGATTCTGCCAATGTGCGAAGATTGGTAGTCAATTTTAGATAGCATTAATGCGCGCGTAATATCTATGAGAGTCTTAATATGTATGCAAGTATATTTGGATGATAGAAATTTAATAATGTTAGATCTAGTTTCCAGTTGTTTTCTTACCATCGCGAAGATTAGAGATGAATATGATGTCTTTACTGATTTACTTAAGGGCTCTATGGACGGCAAAGCAGTTATAGTCGGATATGGTTTTCGGAGAGTTTTTTGATGAGACAACTAAAAATCTCGGATTCTTGCACTGTGTTTTAGGGAGTTCTGGGAAATCAACTGTTAATTTCTGAAAGGTTATTTTTTCTTAGCTTTAGGGCTAACGCTGAGGCTGGCAAAGCGATTATCCCCTAAATTTGGTGGCCCGGGGGCCATGGTTAACAAATTTATTGATATAGAACGATTTGCACGTGCGCGTTAAAAAAAAGAAAAAAAAAAAGAAAAAAAAGAAGAAAAAAGCACTCACAATTAGAAAGTCACAGACGTTCGTACTCGAAGAGAGATAGTCAGTGACTGGGAATGGTAAATAATTTCCAGGCTGTTCTCTAAAACTAAGGGAACGGGACACGGGCATGTTTCCATGCCAGGATACTCTTGTATAGGCCGAGTGGGTAGAAATAATTGTTTTCCCCTCACCAACAAAGAAAAAATTAGTTCCTTTAGGACCTAATATACTATAGCTGCTATATATTTAATCGATCGGAAATGGTATAACCTTAATATTTTTACAAATAGAAAATTTAAAAATCGCTGAAATATTTTTTTATAAGGATCTGAGTTAATCTAGAAATGTGAATACGGATGAGAACTATATCCTACAGCTACCATACATCGATCGAAAATGCCATACCTTTGTTATTATTTATTTATAAGAAACTGTTCAGATGTTGAAGTTCTTATAAGCATATAAGATAAAAATAAAACAAGCAAAACGAAAAATTTTACTGTACCACGATGACGGTTTTTTTTAGGTTTTTAAGGTATACTCGTATATGTATTTGTATTTACGAGTTACTGCATACTCTTGCAAGATACATCACTTAAAAATTTGTTAAATCGGATATTTGTCAATTTCATTGTTCGTTCGTTCGTTTAAAATCAATGAAGTAGGTCGTTCATTTAGTTCAACCGTTCATTTTTTAAACTTGCTAGTGTGGTGCTTCAAAAAAAAAAAAAGTATGTTATGAATTTATTTCATACAATGCTGTCATTGAAAATTAATATTATTTATTCAATTTATGTCAAAAACACTTATACATAATAATAATAAGAAATAATAAAGAGTTTACAAACAGATAATATAGTAATTTTAATGCATTAATTTGATATCTGAAAAGAGAATAGAGAAGTTTATTAGGGAACTTTTTCAATAACATATGATAATATTATGTTTATACCTGTGATCCATCTACATGTTGCTATGAAGGAACATTAGATTTTCCACTTTATTAGGTTTTAGTAGCATCCGTCTTTTTCGGATGATCCCTAGCACTTGAAAATAGGCGTTCGCAAGGAACTGATGTAGCCATAAGAACTAAAATTTCTTTCTTTGTTCCCACCAAACCAAAGGGTCAGCAGTCCTCGGTAGAAATTCCACTTCGAGGTATTTTTCGATCTCTTTCTCGGCAGAACCGGTAGTGTTTGCAGCCTTTGTCGTGTTCTTGAACTCACTGTCAAAATCAAACCAAACCAAACTCTGATTGGCTGAATCGAATTCATAATTTTCGATGTTGAGACGAATTTGAGTTACTTTCCTTTTAAGATTACATACAGCTTTTTCGTATTCTTCTTTGGACTTGAACCAACGACCTTTAAATCGAGGATCTAAAATGTTACTCTCTGCGTAGAGTTCGTTACTTTCCAGCTTGCAAAATCGTCGATTCATCTCAGCTTTTAGAACTGCACCACAGCAGATATTTTGTTCTCTATATTGCATCTTTCTGCTATTTTTTGTAAAAATGCGCACATATTTTGACCACTGTGCTGCTCAACGAATGCCTCGCATGCAATCATATGTGAGCTCATAACAGTTGCCTCACTCTCAATAAAATGAGCTGTAACAGCAATATAACTTTCATTTGCAAGAGAGGTCCAACAATCCGTTGTCAAACAAACTGCAGATGCCAGCTCCATTTTTTCTTTGACGCTACCAACAATTTCGTCCCGAAGCTTTGGAAGAAGCACGTTGGACAGCGTTTTTCGAGTGGGCATCTTGTATCTGGGGCAATTAGACACATCATCTATGAGCTGCTTGAAATCAGGCTCTTCTACAATTCGCAATGCATGATGACCTTTTGCAATCATACGAACTAGTTGCCTATCAATTTTCTCAGTTTTCCCGGCAGGCGGTGGTCGTTGAATGAACGAAGTTATTACTTGCTGTTGGGGTCCAATTATCTGAGGAGTCTATGTTAAAAGAAGAAGAATCAAGAATTTAGTATTCCTACTTAAATGAATAAATCAAAATATTATGTTTACATTTGCTTCCTGTCGGCTTTCATTGGTTTGGCGCTGTGTTTCCTCCAAAGCTACTGGGTGCTTATTTTTAAGGTGACGCGATAAGTTTCCTTGCGATCCACCAGCTACACTAAGCACAGTTTTGCAGTATTTGCATTTAGCACTCTTCTCATCCACTGAATCAAAGAAATTCCAAACTTTGCTATGCTTTCGTTTTGAAGCCATGGATACGCACTAACTTGTAAACCGTAGTTTTAAATGTATGCGAAAATTAATCAGCTTATTCGATAAGCGAACTTTCGAACTAAATGAACTAAGACCGACATATCGAACTAAGTGAACAACGAACGAACGATCAGGGTAAGAGATCAAAATGAACGACGTGAACAAGTGAACTTATTGAACTAAGTGAACTTATTGAACTAAGTGAACTATATTGAACTAAGTGAACTATATTGAACTAAGTGAACTTATTGAACTAAGTGAACTTATTGAACTAAGTGAACTATATTGAACTAAGTGAACTATATTGAACCAACGAACTATATTGAACTATAAAGACAGACCTAGTTCGTTCGTTCAGTTTGGTGAATAGTTCAATTTAGTTCAGTTCCTTGGTGGCACGATTAAGTGCTGTCTGGTGCCTGGGGTTCCGCGAGGAAAACCAGACTCTTTTGAGGCGACTATTTTTAGTCACTAGGGCCGTGATTTCAGGAGACCGCAAATGGGAGACCAACGTAAATTGGGGTCATCTGTGTGTTTCCCGGTGAGTCTTCTAGGCAGGGTTCTTCTGAGGACGGTTATGTTTAGAAGCAAATATGCTGCGGTGTGATCGGATAGGAGTTTATCGTAGCTGGAAAATGTTATCTTTGAGTGTCCTATGCCCTTGCAGGCGGCGAAGTCCATCAGATCCGGTTGCTTTGAAGGGTCCGAAGGCCAGTGTGTCGACTCTCCAGTGGAATGGCAGTCCAGACTTTTGCACTGCAGGTACTTATGGAGCGTTTTCCCTTTGGCGTAGCTTGTACGCGACCCCTCACCAGGAGTGTTTGGCGTTAAAGTCTCTGGCTGCTATAAAGCGAGGTCCAAGGCACTCGAAGAAGTCCTGAACGTTTGTCTCGGCTATCGAGTGTCTGGATGGAGAAGTAAACCGCACCAATGGTGATATCTCCTTGTGGGCTAGAAATCCTGGTCACGGCGCACTGAGCCCATTCCTCCTGAAAAGCTGGAGGTTCCGTGTACTGGTTGGCGTGTAATAGTTCGTACCCGCTGATGTTAAAGTGGGATCTGGGACAAAAATGGGATTCTGATACCAGTAGTACACATCGATGTTGTATGTTTTAATGAGATGCTCAACTCCTCTGCAGGCCCTTTGCATTCCAAAAAATTATATGAACCTTAATTGCATTATTTTCTGTTGAGGATGGAAGCTACAAGCTGCGTCATCAGCGAGAACATCTTCTCCATCATTCCTTCCATGCGGGCAAACATCGCGTCAATCCGCGAGATACTGGCCGTGTAGGACACCTTGTCTGAAATCATTCCGCGTACGTTATTGTTTCTCTCCGTTTTGTACGAGAAACCCTTCTTGTTATCCACGAGAGTCGTTATCTTCCTTACAAGTTCGGTAATGATGATCACGTCCGGGATGTAGATCGGGGGAGGCTTGAGGGTCTCCGAGGTCGGGTTTGGTTTCTCTGCTGTTTTGGATGCCACTGCCTCTGCAGCTCTGGTGCTTGGCGTGACGTCAAGCTCTTCTCCTTGACTTATACGCGCGGGCTTACGCTTGATCTCGCCAGGCTTCGATTGGGAAGAACTTGAGTCGCTGCTCGAGCTGGACTCCCGTGCTCTAAGAACCTTCTTGCAGGGCGTTGTTTTGCTAAGCTTGGTGGCACGCGGGGGGACCTTCCAATGCATGCTATAGGTTAGGGGCGATTGGGAAAGGCGATAATTGGCGTTGGTAATTGGTCACAGCTAAAAAAAAAATGTATCTTCTTTTCATTATATTTGTGTCATACAACCAGCAACGGTAGCGGCAGGGCAGCGCATACAATGGGTCTCCGCTCTTGGAAGCCCGACCCGTCCCGTTGTAAAGCAGTCCCCCAAGTCCCAAGTGCAGGCAGGCCGTAAAAAACGGAAATAACAAAACACAAAATTCCAAAAAAAATCCAATTTAACACTGAAAACAAAGTTCCCTTTTCTTGAACAAACATTGAATGCCTCATTTTATAACGCACTAGTAATTAATTGCTATTTATAATAAGTATTCTTTCATTTTCGGCACTTAAGGGAACAAAAAAATAAATATTTGCATGTTATAATTTTTATTCATAGTCAAGTTCGATATATAGTTAATTCGGATATGTTTCAACTTATACCTTCTTCTACATTCATTCAAAAAAGTGCTGGCTCAGATCAAATGTCGTCTCGAAAGGCTTCACCTCACCCTTATAAAGAGCGTCTTATACAAAATTTTGTATTACTCAGTCTGGAATGCGATTATACGAGTGAGAAAAAAACAAAGAAATTATATGTTGCACTCCAACCGCGCATTCGTGTTCACGTCGTTAATCTTTACTTATACTCAAGATCTTCGGTGAACAACATAAAAACTCAAATATGACAGCATAACCAAATAAGTCTATTTTCACCACTCGTATAATGATCTTCAATTTTCAAAAAAACTGGAGTTAAATTTTTCTAAAAAATCTGTTTTATCATTTTTTAATGGTTTAAATTAATTTTATTCACTTCTTGTCTACTTCCAAAGGTCCTCTCCAGCTGCATAGGACTAATTATAAGCAACATATTTTATTTAAGCTAAAATTGTATAATGAGCGCCCTCTGTGGGTAGTAAACTGGTCTTATAAGATGCAAAATCGAAAAACATTATTTTAATTAACAACTAATCTGATGGACATTTCCACCGATTTTGAATTTTTATTTATAGTTAACTTTATAGTTTTTTGCAAGTTGAAATTGCAATCGGTTAGAGCGGGAAAATTGGACCATCTATTTTTAAAAATACAATATACTAACATATCTATAAGACAATATAAATGTAAATAAATTTAAGACAACAAAAGGAGGCGCCACCGTCACTATTCAATGACCGAAGTGTACAGCAGAGGGCGCTTTTACCAATATTTTCACATACGCTTAACTTTGTACATCGATGAAAGGCTAAAAATGTCAAAAGCTTCTTTTTGATTAATAACAATTTGCGTTTAATTATATTTAATAAAATTGTTAGTTAGTACAATTACGAAATAAAAAAATAATTTGATGTTGATTAATATTATTTTAAGAATAATCTTCGTCTACTGAGCTATAGACGGCAAAAATTAAATTTTAAACTTTTATCAATTTATGATATACAATTACAGATTAAATAGAAGTATTCTCTACTACACACCTAAATAAAATTGAATTGAAAATTATACTATTTTTTTCCTTTTTGAGTATTTGATCCTGACGATTCTACTTATCCTGATAGGTCTGTGGGCTGAAGATAGTTTTGCGTGAAGCACAGTTTCGTGCAGAGAATATTCAATTTCCAAACCTAAATATCAGTAAAGCTTTTTCGATGGTCATTTTGTGTGTCAACTAAAGCTCCCATACCATTTAAACGTTTGTTTTAATGTTGGATGGGACTATTAAACTCGCAGTACATTTTTTTCAACTCCAGTAATAGTTTTAGTCGTCTGAAGTTAATCAGTAAAATAGGCTTTGAATTGTATATATAAAATTTGTATATTACATATATTCCACGAATAACAAGTAAGGTAGCAGCAGTCGAGTTTCCCGATTGCAAAATACCCTGTACCCTTAGACATGCTTACAATTTATTTATTTAATATCAATAAATAAATGAAACAATATTCTACCATATTAGAAAAGAGGACCATAACAATATAAATTTGGTATGATTTTGGTTATGAAAATAAGTTTCGTGTGTCATAAAGCCATACACATTTCGCTGTCAACGTCGCAGTCGGCGTCGCGCAATGCGTGTTTTGCTGCGCTTCTGCCTTCCTTGCCACAGATTTTGCATGTGGCATAACTTCCGTGTTTCTTATCCGATTTGGTTCAAATAAAAATTAGATAGCTTTTATAAGCACCAACAAATATGCCGAATTGCATAGCATTCAGTTAATAATTGTGGGCGTGGCAGTTTTTTGAGGTTTGCGGGGGAGCGTGGTCGTGGCAGTTTTTTGCTGTTTGGGGGGGAGCGGGGGGTGATATTAAAATAAAACGACAAACTTGTACTGCGTATGGAAATTACCTATCCAACGATATATGGCACATGTCTGTAGTTTCTGAGATCTAGGCGTTAATACGGACAGTCAGACGGACAGACGGACATGGCTATATCGACTCGGCTGTTGATGCTGATCAAGAATTTATATACTTTATGGGGTCGGAGATGCTTCCTTCTGCCTGTTACATACATTTGCACCATATTATGATACCCTTTTCACCCATTTTTAAACAGGGTATAAAAAGCGGACATTTGATTTTAACACTTAAATAAAAGGCTGGTCACAATTCTTTACATATTTTCTAAAAATTGATTTATTCTGTCATAATTTTTAATACTCTAAACTACGCTTCATGTATTAATATAAATATTAGTACTTTCGCTATAATTAAGGACTTCAAAGCCCATTGTGTGGTGGTTGTATATTTGAGGGGAATGTTTTCCAGGGAATTCGTGAACATTCTTACCACTTCCCCTTCGAAATCCTGCGCCAAAAAAAGTACTACTCTTCTCCTTCAATTTCCTCCATGAGAAAAGAGAATATTTCCCATTTGGATAACCAATCACATTTTATACGAAAAATGTCATCGCGATATCTCTCTTCATTCACGTATCCCTTTCCTTTGTGTTTCCTTGATAAAAATTAAAATTAAATAAATAAAAAGTAAAAGTTTGGCATTTTGTAAACTGTTCGCTTTGTTAGAGGATAAGGTCTCAAATATATTTCGGAGGAAACTAAAGCCTATATGTCTGGCCTAAGGGTATCTTTAGCTACTATTGAGCTATGGTTTCTATTCTTGCATGTATTTTGGGTCAATGCTTTTGAAACGTTGAATTTTTTTCTACTTTTATTTTCGTCGTTTTTTTTTTTTATTTTAGAAAGTAGACAACGTTGTTGATCTATATTTGTTACATTATCTTTAATATGTGAGAATATTTGTTACATTTTTACATAACTTTGACTAAATCATGAAATTTTTCAATCGAATTTACAAAAATTAGACCTTTCACCTAAATTTACCAAAATTGCTTTTCAGATTTTCCGCCTAAGAAAATGCTGAAATTCTAAACTCGAAACTAATAGGTGTCTTAAAATATTAAATGTTTTAAGAAACAGCTTAAATGTGTATTTAATAAAATCAACAGGTTTTGCCTTTCTTTTTATACTAAAAAATAAATATGATCTCGACACCGCAATTGGTTGTTTTCCTGGGAATACTATACACATTTAAAGTTTCTTTTGTGTCAATGGGAGCCAATAAGTCAGCTAACAACAAGAGATACCAATTCCATTATTCGCATCTTTTGTTTTAGCATCTTATTAAAAATTAGCTCAGAAAAGGGCCTTAGTGTTCCAAGATTTCATAGATTCATAAATATTTTCGTATAAGAAAGGAAAGCTAACTCGCGCGGAACTCAAGTTAAGATACCCTTTCAGTTAACTAAGGGATTTTATTGGTGAGAGATATAGCAAATATCGGATCTAGTCGGAGTTTCAGTATGAGCTCCTTATAATAAGAATTTTATACAAAGTCAAAAACTTCTACTCCCAAAAACTCAAAAAATTTGTCATTTCGGTTCAGTTATATGACAGTTATGGGATTTAATCGGACGATCGGTTTGAAAATTTACAGATGAGCCCAAATTCTAAAATAATGGCTCTTAGCGAATTTCTTAGCAACTTTCTTACTGCAGAAAAATTTCCGATCTAAGTTAAAGCATTTCCGATGGTTCAGGCCGTTCCGATTTATATACTGCATGCATAGGAAAGAAAGGGTGTTTAAAATGTTTGAAGTCGATAGCTTTAAAACTGAGAGACTAGCTTGAGTAGAAACAGACAAACGGGAATTCTTATATTGATTCAGATGACCATCCTGATAAAGTATATATTTACTTTATAGGGCCGGAAACGTTTCTTTAACTGTGTTGCACACTTGTGACCTAAATTATAATACCCTTTTCAGGGGTAAACAAAATGACTAACAAAAGGTCTATCTCACTGCCTTGAACTGCAGTTAAACACAAGCAGGTATAAATGTTCCGAACATTTAAGGAGCAAAATGCCTTTAATTCTCATCTCTATAAGAGATATTCCTCTCTAGATAAGCAGAAGTGTCTTCTAACGCCACTTCGTTTCCTTTGTCAGTTAGGCATCAAAGACCTTAAGGTATTCGTTGATTCTTTCTATATTTAGATCGCATATCCTTAATACTTAATAATAATTAACTAATTAACTCTGAGAAATATAATATCCTTAATTTCCAGGTCAACTTTGAGAATCACCTTTTTTTTTTATTACCAAAACTTTTTAAATCAAACTTTAATACTGTTGCGCTTAGTTTTTTTCATAAAAATAGAATTGATACTTTTATTATATTTAGTTACATAGGAGTTGTTAAGTTAGTTGTATAGAAGTAACGAATTTACTTTAATAATTCTTTATGATTTCTTCAAAATATGTATTGCTATTAATAATCATAGTGATCAATCTTATTAACTTATTAAAGAATTCCATGAAAAACTAATGGAATGCGGAGCATTCTCCAAAATACCAAAAGTTAAATTTACTGAAAGTTATTTTAAATTATTCTTCATTCTTTATTTATATTCTTTATTTTTGAATATACCTTTGAAGCTTATAGTTTTATACAAAACTTTCAAACGCAGCATAGATAAGGCTGGGACGATTATATCGTATATCCCAGACCTTTTTTAATGACTTTAAAAGATGTAGGACAATAAAGTGACAAAATCCATTTTTTGCTGATTTTTTATTATATGTAGTTAAAATAAATAAAAAATTAATAAATGAGCATATTGTTGTTTTTTTTGTTAAAAACACGAAAAACTATAATTAGTTGAATCAAAACCACCACCAAAAGGCCTCTCTCTGCTTTTTTAAGCACGATTACAGCAATGCGCGACCATCGTTTTAAAAAAAATTCTTCTTTACCCATAAGAAACAGTGGTACAAAAAATTTTTATAAAAGACAGTATTGCTTCCGCTAAAGTAAATAGGTTTCCATCGCTACACTTCTCAACTTCTAAGTAGTGCTTTCGTACCGCCATTGTCAATATTTTAATATAAAATTTTTTATTTTGTTTAACACGAGCCATATTTATTTCTTTTATTTTATTTTTTTTTTTGTCGCCACCGCTGCTGCCACCCGCCCCAAAGTTCAAACTCTTTCGCCCCAGTTAGGAAACACCGGCCCACCATAATTTTGCACCCCCTTTCATTCCAACATTTTCTAGGTCCAAAATGCCGTTTTGTTTTATTACGAGAGCGTTTTCGTTCATTAATAGACGCGAGGTATACAATTTTTTAATCATCAACTTGCGCACGGAAAAACATGAATGAAAGAGAGGAATGCCTGGGCGGGGATTCGAAAATGGCGTAATGGAACGAAATGTCATTGCTCACTATATTTTCGGTACAGTATTGTATCATTTTATGCAGAAGATACTTGTGATGGTGCTTCTTATTTTAAACGTTTGGAATGGATGTTTTTTTGAAAAAAAAATTTCTTAAAGTTTAATATATTATTTTATGGATGATAAAAAACCTAAGATAAGCTCGTTTCACGATGCTCAAAAATGGAAATATTTTTAAATATTTCGTTGCGTTGAAGACGTGCCACGAATATTGTAAACACCGACTATGACCGGTGCTAAAACACAAATGATCACTTCTTAAACCTAGAGAGGGATAAACCTACCCCCAATGGCATATGTGAATCATTAGAAAGCTGCAGCTGTGCTTTCCGAAACCCATAGCCCTTTCTGGAGGACGCGTTACCGGACACTTACTGTTCTGACCAAAGGGTCGAAAACCATAACAGAAACTGGTTTTCTCACGCTAAGCGAAACCAGTCCGACTGCAGCCCATCGGACACTTGTAAAGAACAAAGCCGTTTCGGAAAGGGTAGAATTCAGCTCGCCATGGCCAAGGTCCAAAATTCAATACATTATGGGGTTAGGTCATTTTCCTTAAATTAGCATAAATTTCCTACCTTCGAAAAAAGGACCGATTTAAACTGGTCAAACTGGTTTATGTCCTGTCTAATTTCGCATATGCGACAAAACAAGCTCATCATATCTGGCTGATAACCTAACCCCTTATATTTTTTTCATGGGACCTTTTTTTCTCTACTAACCTTTTACCAGTTTCTTTCAGCGCAACTCACCACATATCCTCTCTCATATGTGAACATAACAAAATGTATACTTGGTATACTTCTAAATATTTTGTATGTTCCTCATTTCGTGTTTGCATTCAATCCGTAGCAGTTGGATCTGAATCAGTAGAATTCATTGGCGTAGGAGGCCTAAGAGTGGTGTATTTTCAGTCTAGAAGAAAATGATACATTAGTTTTTAAAAATATTCTGCAAAAAACTGTCTTTATTAAGTAAATAAAACGAAGGACAAATCATCCAGCGGAAGGAATAACATCCCGCGACATGCGACAAACTCACATAAATCTGCTGCAAAAATTAGAAAATGTATGTGTAAAGGCAAGTTTGGCAAAACTAAAATAAGGTATTTTTAGGTAAAGCCTTTAAAACGTCATAAATAAAAAAAAAAAAATTAAAAAAATTGCCTCACCCTTCTCGAAACCAACAATGGCTTAGTACATTTTGTCGATTTTAAATCATTTTTAGCAAGAATTAGTACCGTCGTACCGTGATTCTTTTCCGTTGAAAAAAAGTAAATCTTGAGGGCCCAGATGGATTAAACTTTTATTTTTATGACACGTATATCATAAATGGTATAGGGATTATGGTCACTTCAACTAAAATTTTGAACTACCAAAATATAAGCAACGTTATAAAAAAGTTATTGCTTTTCCGAATTTTTTTTCTACAATCTTATACTAACTTATAGAAGCCTTCATATCCCCATCCTAATAAGCTCGCCGTTAGGTGGAACTTATATGCAAACATGAAAGGAAAGCTAACTTCCAGCGGTTTCGAAGTTCATATACATTTGTATTGGTAACAGATATAGCAACTGTGGGTCCGATCCTTATAAGAACTATAAATTCAGAGAAGTTCCTTAAAAAAATCGTTTTGGAAAAAGTCCCAAGCTTCTGCTCCTAAAATCACCAAAGTTATATAGGATAAAGGCTCTGGGGAAATTTAAACTTTTTATCTGCGAAAACATGGAAGTTATAACATTCCCGATCTTTCAGTTATTTGGCGGTTATAGGATATCGTCAAAAAATTCAGGCCGTTCCGACTCATTCAAAGCGCAAAGAAGGGAGTGTGAAACGTTTAAAGCTGTGAAAATGAAGCTTGTGAAAAAATTAAAAGCAAGGGTATACTTTTATGCCAATACTTCCTTAATAGTATCTTATATAAACGTTTAAAGATGCTTGTATATATGAAAAAATTTTTACTTTATCATTAAAGGATATTCTTAGCAAGAATATCGTTCTTAGCCTTTAATGGATGTACAAAAATGTGTCATAACTGTAAAAGACTTCTAAAAGACTTCTAAAGCACATCAATATCATGGCATGTATTTATTCTTCGGAATCGGATGAAATCTATTGTATGTTATGTATAAAGCTTATTTAATAATATAGGCTATATATAATATAGGATATATTGTCGATATAAGCATGTCCGTCTGTTTCTACGCAACCCACAAACACCAGATTTGATCTATTGAGACCCGATTGTAAATAAATTCAGATTTCCAGTAACGTCTCCAAGTCCTAGCTATCGACTTCAAACTCTGCGTACACCCTTCTTTGCTTTGCGCGTAGAAAATATGTAAGTCGGAATAACCGGGATCGGTATATCCTATAGCTTCATATAACTGAGCGATCGGAATTGGATATACCGATGCCACAACTTTGGTGTTGTTGGGAGTAAAAGCTTGGGAATTTTTCAAAATCCATTTATTATGAAACTGGTCTGATTCTGAATTTATTATAAGGATTGACCAACTATGTCCGATATTTTCTATATTTCTTACTAATAGAAGCTGCCTTTTAACTGCCAGTGTATGTATATAGCCCGAAGTTAGCTTTGCTTTCTTGTTTTCAATTAAATTTTTTATAAAGGTTACATAGCTACTCAACAAATTAAAAATAAATTTAATCAGACTGCAATATCACACCGTTTTCTCTTATTAAACAATGTTTTTTCCTTAACAATTTCTCTACACCATTTTATGTACCTTCCTCCCGGTATTGAAGTGTCCAATTTGTTGAATGTTTCCTTTAATTTTGTTCTGTAATTTCCAAACTCCAAGCTAAAATAAGGGTGGATTCGCATTGTGGATGGTATCAGACAAAGGTTCGGCCAACCATTTTGTTTTCGTCATTTCTTTAGTAGTTCCACCCCCACCAATACTATTACACCAAAAACAATATCAAAGCGGCAAATACACTTTTTTACGAGATACACTATTACGTCGGCGTCTATATGGAAGAAAAATTGACATTTTTTCAACATATTGCTGACCCAAAAATGTGAGAGTTGCTATCTGTGTAGGTACTCTGTGATTAATATAAAAATTACATGCATGTATCGGTACAAATTTAATATTTTA
Source organism: Drosophila ercepeae (assembly GCA_018150545.1). Classification (NCBI taxonomy): domain Eukaryota; kingdom Metazoa; phylum Arthropoda; class Insecta; order Diptera; family Drosophilidae; genus Drosophila; species Drosophila ercepeae. Next base: position 1,484,077 of record JAECWL010000090.1, on the reverse strand, counting down.
AGGAAAAATATGCTTTTGAAAGATTTCCTTTGGAGCTTTGGAAAATAGTTTTAAATTTTATGTAATTGTGAGTATTTATGATTTAAAGACATAAGTATATAACTTTTACAGATATTTAAAAATATTCTTTAATATATCATATATGCAATCCAATATGCATGTAATTTAATATTACTCTAGAAGTATTTCCATTTTTAGTATTTTTAATCCCAAGTAATTGAATCATTATTTTGCAGAGTCGGGAACGTCAAACGTTTAATGTTTGTATGCCGAAATAAAAAAAATAAGCCCGAATTCGAAAAATGTAAATACCTGAAAAGTGAAAAAATCCATAATTGTTTTCTTAATTGATAATGTAGCAATGGAAGGGTGTCATTCGTATGCATTCAAAGTAAAAATAAAATATAAAAAAAAATTAGTTTTCATTTTAATAATTAAGATTAACAATACATTCATAGGTAGGACATCTCATACAAACACAAGTGCCGATTCCGGGCTTAGGCGATAGAGTCGGCAAGGGGTGAGGGACAACTTGAGTACATACATATTTCAAAATGGGAGACAAAGTCAGGGAGAGCCGAAAGCTGGAGTCCCTGCCGATGTGTTAAGTTTACCGGTATGATTTGGACCTTAAGAATTCAACTTGTTTATTTTTGTTTTTTTTAGAGTAATTTTTGATAAAATTTGTTTCTTACTAATGTTTGAGTTGAGAAACTTCGGATAATCTTTCAAAATTCCCAATACCAATTCATTTAAAATTTACAAAACCGGTGTATGTTTTTGAAAAATAGGTTATGTTCTCACTAGGGACAAAGGAAAAAGTATAAGGGTAAAAAACTGCATTTATTTTCGCGACAAACACTTTCAAAGTAATAAACTTTTCAAGATCTTATTATAGGATAAAGTTGATATTATACTATAATAGACGTTTTATATTTAGTTTGTTTTTGTACCCTCCCTTTCGTAAAAAAAAATACGTCTAACAGTTACTTAGAACGGTAGCTAACATTTAAATTGTATATGAATAAATATTCACGCTGTAAAAGAAGTATCAAAATATTACATAGGGATGCTATGATGGTATTGTAATAAGCTTTTAAAAATCTCTACCCATTAAGATTTATCAACCATCTTCCCACTTTCAACCTTAGATTTCAGCAGACCTTAATGACAATAAATTCAAGGGAATTCAAAAGATATCGAATTGGAGCTGTTTAAAGGTGTGTTCTCTACTACAACCTATAAAACTGCCACATAGGTAACAGTAAACATGTTAACTTAAATAAAAAAAATTTACAATAAGGTTAAAATGAACCTTGTATAATAAATAAATGCTATTCGAGAGATTTGAGAACAAGATATACCTAAAAATAAAAATATTAAACTTAAACAACTTTTGTTTGTGCTCCTGTGGCTTTGCCTCCTTCTATTTTGAATTATTCTGTGCTATGTTAAATGTGGTAAAGTTTGTCAAATATCAATGGTGTATTAACTAAAAATTTTTTGGAACGACAAAATTTATATATTTTAATATTATTTCAATATTGCAGCCTAACAAACCAGCTCAACTTCCAACTTCCTACCGTCCAGTCAGTCTGTTCTCCCCTAAGAATCCATAATTCTATAATAGTTGATTAAAAGAAAGTTATTATAATTCGTAGATGATAACGAAATTCTGCCTCAACAGCAAATTGTTTTTGGTAGAGAATATAGTATTTTACATCCGCTTTCTTTAGATGTCGCCTTACTGATATTTTTAAAAATAATCCAAATTGGCTTTCCGGTCAAAATAATGAAAATTATTCATTGCTCTCTTAATAATATATCCTTTGAGGTGCATATTGGAAGAACTTGGTCACAACCAGTCGATATAAATACAGACTTTCCTAATTTAAAAAAGTTTACCGCGCCTATCTTTGCCGACGAAACTGCTATTCTTATTTCTGGATTATTAGCTACCAATATAGCCGATCATCTACATGCATTTAATAAACTATTGTCCCACTTCGAGAAATGTAGAATTGAGTTAATCCACCTATAACTGAGGCTTAATTTTTTACAAAAAAAAAAAAATAAAATAAAAATAAAAAGGACGAAGTTTTAGATAGTCATATTAGCCTGCACCAGACAGAGATTATTTTGACTATGAAATATGTAAAATATTTAGATACAAAATTAACCTAAGGGGATCATATTTACTACACAGTTAAGAACTTAAATGTCATAATTTGAACCCTAAACATCTTTATTTAAAGGAACTAAAGACTTAGTATACAAAACAAAATGTACCATTACATGTCTATATTTTAGCCAATTCTGTTCTATGGGGCTCTGGCTGGCTCGAATGTTTCCAAATGTCATTTAAATAAGTCAAAAAATATAAGTTAAGTTATATAAGATTAAATAAAATTTTAAAAATTATCTTTACGCTGCTGTGTCACCACTCGACGCCCGATCTACATAGGTAAGCAAACACCAAATTGTTTAGCGAAAGGCTAACTAAACTAACAACGAATGTCCGTGATAGATGTTTATACTCCACATATAATTATATTTAAAGCCTAGCATGACCTTTGTCGGTAAGTTACATATATAAACACTTATAGGGGTTTTTTTTAGTTTCTCAATAAGTTTACTTTGCTTTATAGATTACTAACGGATTTTGATAACATCACCACCACTTCGCTTGTACGTCTTAGGAATTATAATATGGAATCGCAATAAATCATCATTATTTAAATTAAGAGACGATTAAATTAAAGTAAATTGAAACAAAATTTAGGACCACATTTACCCTTGCACTATTCTTTTTCTATTGCTCTTTGGTAGATAAAATTCCGTCCAATCCACGACTCGGTCCATTACTTTTTTATCTGTGAAAATTTTGTTTTTCCGGAAAATTGTACGCAAATTAATTGTGTATTTTTGAATAAGCTACTATTTTAGTTGAAATATATTGCGAAAAAGCATATCTTAAATAAATATTAACAAAAAACAATCAAATAATAGGCAACAAAAGAGACGTTTATTGTAATTGTAAGCCAAATCTGGAGTGGGGGCTCCAGAAGTTCATTCATAAAAATCAACTCTTTATTTTTTTATTGAGCTTTTATTATTCTGCTCCTAATTATAACAATAATTAAATGTAATTATAAAATTGAGTTTTTTCTTATTAATGTGACACCGGTTTTTTTGTGTTCTGGTATTTTAAAAATATCAGATTCAAAATATGTTACTTTACTATAGAATACATAATTCCACACTTATGAGATCTGGCATGTTTTTGTCTTGCTCGCACTTACGTAATCATCCAAGGAAAAAATGCTTAAGATTTTTCCGGCACCATAAATGATATCAGATATTTTGGGCTTTGTATTTTAACTCCTTAAGAGGCTTTTTAATTTACTCATACAATCCCTTAAAACGCGAAAAATTAAAAGAAAGCCTTTGTCGCCAATACCCAAAAAATATCTGAAAGTAGTAACATAAAATTGCAACCAATCACTAAGAATAGTTTTATATTTGCAAAAAAGCGAATTAGGACATGATTTTGTTTTCTCCTTATGTGATGATTTGAATACATGCAAAATAAAAGATATATATTGGGAAAACAAGAGGTAGCAGAATTTTAAACAATTTAATTTGTTCAAAATCACTGATAACTCTTAAGAAACAACTATGGATGTTAAAGAATTTATAAAACTAGCTACCTCTTTGATGATAGAAATTGATGTTCAAGCTCATAATTTACAAGCCTTTATGTGTATATCCGATGTGTAAAGTGGTTTCAAGGTCACCACGGCATCGATCAAAGCAAGAAGAGTACGCATCTGCTGAAACTTGTGGATGGTGTTGCCTATGATGCAGATGCAGTAACAAAACACTATAAACACCATAACCTTTTTTGTTTGCAGCGCATTCTGGTGCTCAAGATGGTTACTTTTTACCCCACCTAATATTAAATAAATATCATTTTTACATCAGTATCCGTAAATCCGTATTAATGTACAAGAAAGCCTTGACAATTATTGTACAGAACATCCCAAGTTAACAGACACAATAACGCAAAAAAAAATGTAAATCTAAAAAATAACTTCCTAGAATTCTTTTCAAACAATTGATACAAACTCTATTCTCAGTATTTAAACATATTTGCTTTAGAAAATGAACGTCTTTTTATATTTTTTTGTAAAATATTTATTAAGGCAACCGGGGTCACCGGCGACCTCTTTATAGCCTTGCTAGCTATTATTTCAGCACAAAAGGCGCGCCAGGCTTGACGAGGACAATTACTTCAGCACGCTTCCACTCTTTCGGGAAGTACCCTAGACGGAGGCAGCTGTTAAAGATGTTAGCCAGCCTTTGGGAACAGATTAGGGGCAACATTTTCAGTGCTGTTGCATCGATTCGGTCAGGACCTGGTGACTTGCCATTTTTCAAGGAGGCGATCTTCTGCGCAATCTCCTCTGGTTCGACGGGCAGTATTGGCGGGCCAGGAGCACTTGGGCTGTCTACGAACCTTATGGTGGCAGCTCAATCTTCGCCAGTGCATCTGTCGAAAGGAGAGAATGCACTGTGTAGATGGTTAGCAAAGGCTTCTGCTCTTTCGACCTCAGACCGATAGAATAAAAATAATCAGTATTCTACGGGTACAATGGATAAATGAATTTTTTGGAAATGGGAAAATGCGATGAACGGGTATCGTAACCAAAGAATATGAAAATTCTGTGCCATTGCTGTAAGTGGCATTTATTTCCAAAAAAAAAAAATTAAATAAAAAAGCAGGACATTCTGCAGAGAGTGGCGAATGCAATACGAATAAAAATGCGAAATGTATCCGCCATATTCCGAGCTTTCTGAAAAAAAAATATAAATGCAGACCCAAGAATATAAATTATTGTGAAGGCATAAGTTGTATTAGAAAATTAATCAACGATGCAGACCGACGCGCTTCCGATTTCCTGACGATTTAGTTCCAGCTTCCAGTTTATCATGAATCGCCGAGAATTTATAGAGCAGCGGTTGTATTAAATTTTGCCACAATACGATCGGCATTTTTACTCTGCTATCAAGTCTTTCAAGTCCTGTTAATGAAGCTTCACTTGATCCAGATAAGCAGCTTCTAACAGCTATAGTGATGGTGCCATCAACTCCAGAATCCAAGGGATCGCGAATCAAAGAATGATGACCGGAAAATTAACGGTGAATGGAAACCGCAGGAACTAAAGTTGTACGCCCTTATTTTTGCTAGGGCACTTGCGGAAATAAATTTATGATTATGTGCGAAATAAGGGAACGTAGAAAAATCTCGTCGGGGTCATCAAATGTTAAGCTTTCAAAAACTCAATCCAATAGACAAGACCGGCAAAAGTTTAGTTTCGATTCTAGTTCCATTTATTTATGCCTATACAAAAGCAGCGACTGCTTTTTGAGGCCGCGAGCTATAGCCGTGACACTAAGTAGTTAAGTTTAATTTATGTTTGAAATATTACGACTTATATAAAGAAGTCTGTTGAGTTTGACTGCTCAAATCTAAGTGAAGTATATTTCTTTGAGTTTTGAATATTTAGCCAACAATACAAAAGTTGACCGCTGCGAAATCCCTTGCTCTGCACTTTTGGCCGGATGCCCCTTCAACTCCTTCGTCGGTCGATGTTTAAATGGAATCCTGAGTCCGCGGTTCTGCTGTTTTGGCTTTGAGTGTGCTGAGATGTAGTCATCGAAGGTTGAGTGGTTGCACATCAAGTATGGATTCTATGTCAAGAGGTTTTGTTATGTTAATTGGTGGTGGCGTCGGCATATCTTGTGCCATTGATGAAGACGGAGCAGTTGACATATTTCATAATAAATGATCCGCTTATTATTTTGGAAGTTTGGAAGTCACGTTAATGTTTACTGCGTTAAAGAAAACAAGTAAGGTAGCAGCAGTCGAGTTTCCCGATTGCAAAATACCCTGTACCCTTAGACATGCTTACAATTTATTTATTTAATATCAATAAATAAATTAAACAATATTCTATTAGAAAAGAGTACCATAAGAATATAAATTTATGAAATGGTTATGAAAATAAGTTTCGTGTGTCATAAAGCCATACACATTTCGCTTTCAACGTCGCAGTCGGCGTCGCGCAATGTGTGTTTTGTTCTGCGCTTCTGCTTCCCTTGCCACAGATTTTGCAAATTTAAAAATTAGATAGCTTTTATAAGCACCAACGCATATGCCGAATTGCATAGCATTAGGACAATAATTGTGGGCGTGGCAGTTTTTTGAGGTTTGCGGGGGAGCGTGGTCGTGACAGTTTTTTGCTGTTTGCGGGGGAACGGGGGGTGATATCAAAATAAAAAAACAAACTTGTACTGCGTATGGTAATTACCTATCCAACGATATATGGCACATGTCTGTAGCTCTTGTAGTTTCTGAGATCTAGGCGTTGATACGGACAGACGGACGGACGGACGGACGGACGGACGGACGGACAGACGGACATGGCTATATCGACTCGGCTGTTGATGCTGATCAAGAATATATATACTTTATGGGGTCGGAGATGCTACCTTCTGCCTGTTACATAAATTTGCACCATAATATGATACCCTTTTCACCCATTTTTAATGGGTACAGGGTATAAAAAATAAAAGTCCTTCCATAGGGCTAAAAATTTGTGTTTGATTTGTGACCTGCTTCAGGTCACTGTTGGCGACTGAGTTGTGGAGGCAGTTTGGGCTGTTAGGGGTAGCGGGGGTTTCGCAAACGAATAAATAATTCATTTTAATTCAAGGTGAATTTTGGGATCTTAGTTCTTCTCTATTTTCTACAATGAATTCTAGTAAGCTTACAATTTCCATCTCATTGAACGGTACAGTTATAATTCGGTACAATGTATATTTATTCGGAGACAAGACCGGAATTTTATTTCAAAGACAAGTGTATTCTTTTCGAAGATTCAAGCGATAGGAAATCGTCATACACTGATTTTATTTCGATTCCATGATCTTAATGAATTTTTGATTTTTTAGACCTCGGGGTCATTTAAGATATATTTTGAAATTATTTTTAGTTAGACTTTCCGCTATGCCTGCCAAATGGGTAAAAGGAAGGTATAGATTATTTATTTATTTATTTATTTAACAAAATTAAATCTAGTATACAATACTAAACCTAATAAACTTAATGAGTACTAGCGACGGGGGCCTTCGACTCGAGACTTAAGTGTTATTTCCTTATATAATAAACTGAGCTTTTTGGACAAATTTGTAGATTTTTGAGATATTTACACAAGATGGGTTACTTAAATAATTCGAAAGACTATGTGTACCAAATAATTGAGATCTGATTGAGTGCAATCGACTGCAGGCGTCGAGAATATGGTCCACGGTGAGCTCGTCCCCGCATAGATGGCATGTTGGTCGCGCCGTTCTCTTCAGTAAGTGTTGGTGTGTGGATTGGGTGTGCCCGATGCGTAGGCGGATGAAGGTCGCGCATTCCCGTTTATGTACGTTCGTTGGTGGCTTGAAACTGATGCAATTTGGGTTAATAATGTGATACCTGTGCATGAAGAGTGCCCATTCGGATAGTCTCTTTTCTTTGAGATATAACTGAATTCGACTTTGGATATCCTTGCAGTTAAACGGAGTGAAAAGGATTGATGGTGTACGTCTCATCTCTTGGGCGGCTTTGTCAGCGAGTTCATTTCCATAGATTCCTTTATGACTGGGAACCCAGAGTAAGGTGATTTTTTTGGGATGACAGCTTAGGATGTGCCTAACTTCTTGTATTGTGGGGTCATTATGATTCCAGTTGCGTATAGCGGAAAGTGAGGAGAGACTGTCTGTGCAGATAACAGATTTACCAGCGTTTTTGCAGGCGAATTGGCATCCTTTGAGAATGGCGAAAGCTTCGGCTGTGAATATGGAGTTGTATGACGGGAGCCTACCTCCGGCAATTATTTTACGGTTGCAGTCAACAACCGCAAACGTGGTTGCGTCGGTGACTTTGGAACCATCAGTGTAAATCCAGTTTTTCTCACCAAGGTCTTCTTGTGCGCTCAAAAAACGTTTTTGGTATTCTAAGCAGCATGTATCGTTTTTGGCAGCATTGTAGATTTGTAGGTTTATGTTAGGCTGTTTGGAACTCCAATGTGCTGGCGATTTGAAGGATCTCCTGGGCTTAGGGAGGGGAAGGTCAAGTAGCTTGATGTAGTTGGCGCAACGTCTTAGAGTGGATATGCACTTAAAATTCCGCTTTTGTTTAAAAATGGCTCCGAAGTCTTTGGTTAGCATGCAATTGGACGTGGTGTACAGCTTCGGGATAAGCATTAATGTGGTTTCTTCTACTCGTGATTGAATACTCGGAAGACCGGATTCTGCCAATGTGCACGCTACTGGAGATGTGGGAAATGCGTGAATGGCGCGACGGACCGCTCCGTGGTATGGGGCTTGTAGCTTTTTTAAGTGAGTTTTAGCACACCAACCGAAGATTGGCAGACCGTAGTCAATTTTAGATAGGATTAATGTGCGCGTAATATCTATGAGAGTCTTAATATGTATGTAGGAGTATTTTGATGATAGGAATTTAATAATGTTAAATCTAGTTTCTAGTTGTTTTCTTAGAGTCTGACAGTGCTGTTGGAAAAGTAGTTTGGAGTCGAAGGTTATTCCCAAGATTTTTAAAAAGTTTACATATTTTATTGTGCGGCTGTTAAAGTCAATGTCGGAAAGGTTGCAACGTTGTTTCCGACAAATATGTAATAGTTGGCATTTTTCAATGGCAAGAGAGGCCCCAGAGGTTGCTCCCCACAAGTTAATTTCTTGCAATATTTCTAAAAATTTTGCTCGGACTGTGTTAATATTTTTTATTTTTGTAAAGATGATGGCGTCGTCTGCGTATAGTGAGATGTAGATTTCTTTATGCCGGGTTACAATGTCATTTATATCTTCAATTGCTTTTATAAATAAAACTACAGAAAGTGGCGAACCCTGCGGAATTCCGTTGTGTAAAATGTGGGAGTTCGATGTGACATTGTTTATTCGAACCCTGAAGGACCGATTGGTCATGAAGGCTTTAATTAAGTTATAAAGCCTTGGACCAATGCCCCAACGCTCGAGTCTGCAAAGTACGGCATGAATCCCCACGCGATCGTAGGCTTTTTCAAAATCCGTCGCCAAGATAGAGACATGATTTTTGGTCGAAAGAGCGTTCGACGCGAAGTGTTGGATACGCAATAACGCGTCCATCGTGCTATGGTTTCTTTTGAAAGCAACTTGATTATGGGAAATTAGGTTGTGGCGTTTAATGAACCAGATAAGTCTTTGTGCTATTATTTTTTCTAGTGTTTTTCCTAGACAGGATAACAGGGAAATTGGACGGTAGCTGTTAATATCGGAAGGCGGTTTGTTAGGTTTTGGGATAGGGATAATGGTAGCCGATCTCCATGTCTGTGGGTATTTTCCAGTGTTCAGTATTTGATTAAAGATGTCCAAAAGTTTTGTTTTTAGGTGGGGAGATAGGTTTTTGAGCATGGGGTATGATACTCTGTCGGCTCCAGGGCTTTTTCCTTTTGCTTTTGTTACTGCATTTTCTATTTCAAGCAATGTGAATTTGGAATCTAAGCATGTAGCCGATGGGGAAATTGAGTCGATGAGATAGGGCTCTGAAAGATACCGATTTTTTTTCCGTATATATTCTGTTGGAAAATTTTGGTCAGAAGAGTATTCAGACCAAGATAAGGCAAACTCTTCGGCGATATTAAATGATCCAGTTAGAGTGCCTGAGTTGGATTTGATATATTTGAACGGTGTGGGAGGGATGCCGGCTAGGCGTTTTATATCGGACCATACTTTTTTTGTGGAGGATACTGGGGAGATTTTGGAAGTAAATTTTTCAAGGGAGTTACGCTTGGCCGAAAGTACGGCTTTTTTGAAAATGGCGTTTGCTTTTTTATAGCTGATGAGGTTTGTATCATTCATATTGGCTTTGTAGGACGAGAACAAGCTTTGCTTTTGGTCCCTAAGCTGTTGAAGGTTAGCGTTCCACCATGGCACTTTGGCTTTGTGGATCACTCTTTTCGTTTGGGGAATGCTGCAGTTTGCAGCTGCTCGTATGACTTTCGTCATTTGTGCGACTTGCTGATTTAGGCAACCGTCAGTCCAATATGCTGCTGATTTTTCGCAAGATTCATTAAAGCGTTTCCAGTTTGCTAGGTCTGTCTTGTATTTAGGCAGGGGTAAAGTATTATCGGGACGGGTAGGTGTGTTTATGTGGATGATTATGGGGAAGTGGTCACTTCCATGGAGATTATCTGATATAGACCAGCTGCACATATGGGCTATCTGTGGAGATATCAGTGAGATATCGATGTGAGTGAAAGTGTTGTGAGTTGAAAGGTGAGTCGGGGAACCGTCGTTTAGAACAATTAGGCTGTTTTCAAGAATTACGCTTTCAATTTTTTTACCCCTTGTGTTTGTGCGCGGCGAACCCCATAAAGGACTCCATGAGTTTAGGTCACCCAGGAGTATTGTGGATCCACTAAGATTGTGTAGGATTTCTGATATGTCAGAGGATGAAAAGGTTTGACTTGGTGGGATGTACGCATTAACAATATTAATAACTTGTTCAAAATTAAGCTGCAATGCGGAGCAGAGTATGCTGGAGTTAATGTTACTGTATGTATGTGGGACATTCCTTTTAAAAAGTACACCAATGCCTTGTTTGGCTGAGGTGTTATAAGAAAAATTGTAGAAATAACCAGTATATTCTTTGGGGCAAATAAAATTTGTGGAATTACATGGAAGGTTGGTTTCCTGCAAAAGTACAATGTCGGGTGCGTGGTCTTTTATAAGTAGTGTCAGTTCGTTGTAATTATTAAAAATACCGTGGATGTTCCATTGTAATATAGTAATTGTCATGATTGAATTTTATTGGATTATTATTAATTTGTGGTGTGTGTGTATGAGTTTGTGCATAAGAAAGTAAGGGTGAGAGGATCAGGACTAAGAGTCGGAATCATCCATAGTGTTATCTGAGTCTGTTGTGTTGATTATTGTTTGTAGGTTTGAGGTGTGTGAATTAATGGATTCGTTTGAGTTGGATCTTGAAATCATTGTTGTATTGTCGTCGTTGTAGTTTTGTCTGATTAGAGCATTTGCTTTCGACCTAAGGGAGCGAGATTGTTCCATACATGTATTCAGTTCACTTGTTGGGCTTAAGTGAGAGAAATCAGTTTTGGCAGAGGTGCTTGGTGAGGAAGTAAGATTCTTTTCGAGATTCAAAGAGTTGGCACGAGAAGTGGGATATGTTGGTGAAAGGGGAGTTGGTGCTTTTGTCGAGCTGGTGGGCAGGTCGGTGTTTGTAATCGTGTCTGGGTTTCGGGGTTTTTTGATAATAACAGCGGATGCTGGGTTTTGTTTTACGACGGTCGAGTAGGTAAGCGTGGAGTTAGTTGTTGTGTTTTGTTGTTGTTTTAGGATCGTGCGAGCTTCACGGAAACTGCATTTTTTGCTTGTTTTGATTTGAAGAAGTTGTTTTTGTATTTGATATTGTGGGCATTCGGGTGAGGAGGCTGGGTGTTCGCCGGTACAGTTTGCACAGAAAATGCGAGTGCACGGCACGGGAAGGTGGGGGGTGAGATTGCATGATACACAGGCGGGTGAGTTCTTGCAGTGTTTTGATGTGTGGCCCAATAATTGACAAGACTTACATCTCATCGGGTTGGGTATATATTCTGTAACCTTGACTGTGTGCCAGGAAACCGTTAGTTTACTGGGAAGAGTGAAACGGTCAAACGTTACGAGAATTTTTCCAAATGGTATGGGGGTGCCGTCGATCATTTTGGTGAATTTGAAGACGCTGTGTACATTTTGAGATTTTAGTTCCTCAACAATTTCGTTTTCTGGAATGTTAATAAGACAAGGTGCGTAAATGGTGCCTTTGACAAAGTTAAGAGTGTTGTGGAGCTTGCACTCGATTTCGCATAGGCCGGGTAAAGAGGTTACTTTGATAAATTTGTCACTTACTTCCTTGGAGTTGACCAGCATGAGAAGGTTACCATCGCGAAGATTAGAGATGAATATGATGTCTTTGCTGATATACTTAAGGGCTCTATGGACGGCAAAGCAGTTATAGTCGGATATGGTTTTCGGAGAGTTTTTTGATGAGACAACTAAAAATCTCGGATTCTTGCACTGTGTTTCAGGGAGGTCTGGGAAATCAACTGGTAATTTCTGAAAGGTTCTTTTTTTCTTAGCTTTGGGGCTAACGCTGAGGCTGGCAAAGCGATTATCCCCTAAATTGGGTGGCCTGGGGGCCATGGTTAACAAATTTATGGATATAGAATGATTTGCACGTTGCGTTGAAAAAAAGAAAAAAATCAGAAAAAAAGAAGAAGAAAAAAGCACTCACAATTAGAAAGTCACAGACGTTCGCACTCGAAGAGAGATAGTCGGTGACTGACCAGGTATAGATTAGTTAACATTAATTCTTGTTAAAAATAGATTCATTTCCCCATTCTATGTCCTGTGTCAATTTCTTTGTATATTTTTGTTTTGGTTAAAGTTTTATGAATTCATTAATAATTTCATTTATTAATATGACCCGGGATCTCTTTAAATCTTACAAGCGTTGTATTTAGAAATTTTAAGTTATTTTCCGCACTTTTCCCTAATTGTTTTAATCCTGAATTGATTCTCTCTTTGTCCATAGCATCCATGTTGCCGCTGATTGCTTTAACTATTGTTCCTAATCCGTTAATCAGGCCCCTCTTGGATATTCGATTACCACTACTAACTAAGTAATAAGGAGGTTAGCTTTTGTTCTATTTGTTTTAATATTTATGCAATAATGTGTTTATTTCTGTGATATTTTACTGGTTCGGAACCTATTTTCTGTATTCTTATAGTATGTAACGGGGTGATCCATTATACCGAGAAATCTTGTGTCTGTTGAATCTGGGAGTAACTTGTTTCTTCTATTTTCCTTACGGAAGATTATTCTGTGTCTGTAGGTATACTATCCGGTTCTTTTAGATATTCGTTTAATCGTGATATACGTTTCTGAGATGCATTCTCCAAATGCTTTAATAAGGTCGGAATAAAGTTTTGCTTGGAATTCGTTCAGTTTTGTTAAGTATTCGTGTATGTTGTTGATTTGAGTACTTTTTTCGAACTTTTTACGGCCGCTGAAAAACGGCATCAAACGGCTGAAATTTGTGCTTAAATGTAATGCGTTGTTATAGGTTATATTTAAATAATTTTCCTATCTCTTGGCATGTTCCTATATTTTTCGGTTAATGTGGAATGTAATCGTTCGACGGTTGAGTTACTTCTAGACTGTTAAAAAAAATGTGACGTGTAATTTAATGTTGTATTGGGCTAAGAAAACCATAAAAATGGATTCAACGAATTCAACTCCCTCATCGAGAATAACCTTCTCAGGATTGTCGAATTCGCAAAGTAATGTTTTATACGCTTTTGTGACGCTAATTGCATTTTTATTAGCTAAGGGGTAAGCCTGTGTGTATTTTGAAAGTTTATCAATAATAGTTATTATTATAGAATTAGCTTTTTCTATGGCTAGAGGTTCCGTTAGGAACATTAGGCATCTACAGATCTTATAGAGGCGTTTTTCTGCGAAATATTTAGAATAAGCATGTTTTATTATTCCGAATATTTCGTCAGTTGTGAATATGGCTAAAGGTTTGTGGGGCCTTAGTACTGTCTTCGAAATCTTAGCTACCTTCTCTAAGTTAAAGAGAGGTTCTGAGATTTGTGTCCTAATTTTATTCTTAAATGTTGCACTAATTACGAGTGAGGGACTTCCTCCTAATTTGAAGGGAGCTTGTAGGTTAAATGTATTGGAGAGGAGGACTTCAGAGGAATCTCAGAAACTGGAATAGTGTCTGTATTATTTTGTGTTGCTATATTAACGTGTACATTCGGTTCAATTCTGCTTAGTGCGTCCGCGACTAATCGTGACTCGTCAACGAATGAGCTTAGCACTTTGTCCGTTAAAAGAACTTATTCGCAGTAACGGTTTGAAATCTGTGAATATTTCGTATTTGTGACCATACAATTATGGTCGAAAATATTTTACCGCCCAGATAATGCCTAGCATATTCTTTTCAACGTTCTGCTAGCATAGCAGATTGGTCTGTCAAAATTCTTTGGGTCTTGGGATAGTACGGGATAGGTTCAGTCTTTTTGGATGCATACATGCGTTTAATGTTGTTTGTAATACTGACCCATTCAAATTTTGTTTCAAGAATATTCAATGCTTTGCCCGCATTCCCGATTATTTCATTTCTCAATGTGCGTAGGAGTAGTTGACTATACGAGGTCTGGTCTGTACCCCTTATAAGCAAAGAATCCTTAACACTGACAATGAACTTTTGAAGGGGCCACGGGGCTCCCCCGTGGGTACATATTTATGGTAAAGACCAATTCGGAAGAAACTCAAGATTATAAAAACGCGGCCGAAGCCGCACTGAACACAATTGAAGACGACAGTGACTCATTTGACCCCAATGACCTCGTCAATTTTTTAGAGGGACGTCCCGCTTGCCCTTCATGAAAATCCTCACTGAGACTGAGCAGCCCCTAAAGGTGCTGAAGAACATAAGGCTTGTCGAGTCCCCATTTATTGTGAGTTCCATTCATCGCTCCAGTAAACGAAAAGTGCTTAACTCAACTAAAGGCTCAATTTTTTTACTCAATGCTAGCACGTTTGATGCCACAGTAGGTTTCGACTTGCTATCGCAGGTCGGAGCGGCATGAGATCTACGTAACAGCGCAATCAGGCATGGATGTGAATCTGAATATCACAAATATCGAAGACTTAATAGTCTTAAATTCAGTCAAAGCAGAGTTTAAAAAAATTATCCTTAAGAGAAAACAAGTGTATTCGCACTCAAACGAGACGCTCCCATTTACCCCCACGATTATTGCTACAATTCGTACGGAGAGTAACGAACTAAGCTATATCCTTATCCCATGAGAGCGGCGGATTTTGTCAACACAGAAATCAAACAGCTGTTAAAGGATGGCATTATCCGGCCTTCTCGGTCGCCATTTAACAACCCAACATGGGTGGCTGACAAAAAAGGTTCTGATGTCGACGGCAACAAGACAAATAGACTGGTGAACGATTTCAGGAAACTAAATGAATGAACCATCGCCGATCGTTACCCTATCCCAAGCATTTCAATGACTTTAGCAAACTTAGAAAAGGCAAAATGTTTCACTACCATAGACTTAGAAATCGGGGTACCACAAGATTTATCTGGCCGAAAAAGACCGCGAAAAAACTGCTTTCCCCATAAACGGAGGAAAGTATGAATTTTGCCGTCTACCCTTCGGACTAAAAAATGCAGGACGCATTTTCCAAAGGGCGATTGACGATGTGTTACGCGAACACAATGATGACGTGATAATCTCCGAAAACCACGTAATACACAATTCTTAAATGCCTGTGCGAAGCCAGCATGAGAGTGGTACCAGAAAAACCAAGTTCTTTAAAGAAAGTGTCACATTAAACGGAACCAAAACAGACCCAAAATATAAACGCTATACAAAATGAACCCCAATCTGACGTAGCCATCATGCATAGTGAACTTTCGTTGACCTACACGGTCGAAGCTACCTATAAACCCTTGAACTGTCATAGGAATAAAAATAATCCTGGAAGAATCCGGAAACACATAATCCACTTCGATAACAAAGACTCGCTATTCGGATTGATTAAAGAAGTTGTAAATGTAGATGTTGTGAACTCTATTGCAACCTTCCCACTCTAGCATGCATCTAGCATGACTAAGTGACTGAATTCCCAGCAAAAAAGTTTTGGCACTGCAATAGATTTGTGATTGATATCACTGATGCCAATGAGCCGAAAGAAATAATTACATGCGAACACAACCGCGGCAACGGGGCTGCCCAGGAAAATGTCAAACAAGTCCTTCAGGATTACTATTTTCCAAATATGTCTAATCTCACAAACGAAGTGGTCATAAACTGCAAGACATGCACCAAAGCGAAATACAACAGGCACCCCAAGAAGCGGAAATTGGGTGTCACACCCTCATATGCGAGCGAAATGCTCCATGTAGACATCTACTCTATGGATAAGAAGTTATTCTTAACCTTCGTGGATAAAATTTCAAAGTTCGCCATAGTGCAGCCGTGCACTTAGCCAACGACGAGTAGAAATTAGCAATAAGAAACAATATCGAAAAGGCGCAACAGGCTAGTCTAGATAAGTGCAACTCTACTAGACAAAATCGAATTTTTTAGGTAGGAGAACAGGTATACCTTAAAAATAACAAAAGGCTAGGGAATAAACTAACTGCACTGTAAACAGAAGAGCGTGTAGAAGCAGACATGGGAACGTCTATCCTTATTAGAGGGAGGGTTGTCCATAAGGACAACCTGAGATAAAGACCCTCTTAATTTTTATACCCTGTACCCATTAAAAATGGGTGAAAAGGGTATCATAATATGGTGCAAATGTATGTAACAGGCAGAAGGAAGCATCTCCGTCTGTCTGTCCGTATCAACGCCTAGATCTCAGAAACTACAAAAGCTACAGACATGTGCCATATATCGTTGGATAGGTAATTTCCATACGCAGTACAAGTTTGTTGTTTTATTTTGATATCACCCCCACTCCCCCGCAAACAGCAAAAAAATGCCACAACCACGCTCCCCGCAAACCGCAAAAAACTGCCACGCCCACAATTACTAACCTAATGCTATGCAATTCCGCATATGCTTTGGTGCTTATAAAAGCTATCTAATTTTTAAATTTATATATTATCGCGGAAATTACGCGAGTGCAGACGTCTCACAATTGTGCTCCGTGGATTTAACAATCTCAACAGTGTAAAACTCTACATAAAAACATATAAAGTGGTACCACCACCAAGCGAAAAGACGCTACTGTGTCCAATGTGCAAGCACACAAAACTTTGTGTTACTTCTATTAAGTAATCTAAGAAAAACATAAAATCAACAATGCCAATTTATAATAATGCAAAAGCAATCGGTAAAAGTGCCAACAACAAAAATATTCAAGACGAAATCAGAATGCAACGGAAAAGAGAGTTAGACGAGCGTCGTCTCTCAGTGGCTCGCAATAATGCCTACCTATCAATAATTTCCCCAACAGCAACAACAAACAATGCAAACGATCGATCTATCTCTCCCGCTCCCCTGGGCTCAAAAGAAAGTTGGAGTGTAGAATGCGCGGCATTCTCTTTGCCAACAACATCAACAACAACTACGCAACCTTCGTTCTCCCTGTCTCAGTCCACAGTGACTGCAACAACAACATCAACGGCAACGTCAGCAGTTTCCGAGTCAATCACCCAAACAACCTACCTCAACTTTAAACTCACGTCCAACTATACAGACCGAAATGGATCGTTACATACAAGTTACCAAGCGCAAATTAAGCCCGCACAATAAAAAGTTGGGCAATAATCCAAAGCTAAATAAAACCTCCGAATCAAAATCATCTAATAAAGAAAACATTTCAAACGATAATAGATTCAAAATTTTAGGCAAACATCTTGAAGATGAACCCGAAAAGTGGTACTCTTTTCAAGGTGGAATTAAGCCCCGAAAACAAACCCAAAAACAAAAATTCCGTCCATCCAATCTATAAACTCCAGTATCTACTCCACCGCAGAATAACAGTGGAGGAGCCACATAAGCGTAATGCTCCTGTACAATGCACGAATTGCCAGCAGTATGGACACTCTAGAACCTACTGTACACTACGCCCAGTGTGCGTAGGTTGCGGAGACTTGCACGACTCTGGCATCTGTCCAAATAATAAAAACGACCCTAATCTAAGGAAATGCGGCAACTGTGGTGGAAACCACACAGCAAACTTTAGAGGGTGTCCAGTCTACAAAGACCTCAAAAGTCGCGTTTCTAAACAACCATTCCCCAAACAGAACTCTGTAACTCCATCTCAATCAACACCGGGAGTCTTTTTCACAAAAGCAACTAGGTCCTCCTTTGAACCTGTATGCACAATTCCAGGAGTATCATTTGCAAATGCCTTGACAGGCATAGTAAAGCCAGCTTCTAAGTCGGCAATCTCCCTAACACCAACTGCCAAATCAACATCAGAGAAACACCACATCTTAAAACAACCATCAACTGGAATTGAATCACTAATTCGAATCGAATAACTAAAGTTCACTTCATAAGAGCATGATGGAATTTATGCAGTTTTTGCAATCTACAATGCAAGACCTCATGCGAAATCAAAACATACTTATGGAAATGCTTGCATCCCAACACTCCAAACCATAAATGGCTATTTTAAAGATATGTTTCTGGAATGCTAACGGCATTTCACAGCACAAAAACGAACTTATTCAATTTCTAAAGGAACACAACATTGATATAATGTTAATCTCCGAAACCCATCTCACAAATAAAAATAACTTCTTTCTTAGTGAGTACAATTTTTACTCAACGAATTATCCAGACGACAAAGCTCATGGGGGAACAGGCATCCTTATCAAGAGACGCATCAAGCACCATCAATTGCAACCATTCGCAACCAATTACTTGCAAGCTACGTCAATAAGTATTAAAGTGTCTTTCGGCAGTCTTAGTATTGCCTCAATATACTGCCCACCATGGTTTTCTATTTCGGAAGAAGACTTCATGGAATATTTCAACCAACTATGTGCCCATTTCATATCAGCAGGCGAGTATAATGCCAAACACACGCACTGGGGCTCCCGTCTTACAAACCCAAAAGGAAGGCAATTATACAAAGCTTTAATCACAAGATCGAATAAACTTGACTTCATATCTCCGGGTAGGCTTACATATTGGCCAGCTGATCCAAACAAAAAACCGGATCTTATAGACTTTGCTATAACCCGAAACATACCAAAACAACTAATGCGGATAGAAGCAATAGCCGACTTGTTCTCGGACCACTCTCCTATCCTTCTTCAACTGTTCGAACAACCACCAACGTTGAAACGGCCTGATATTATTACATCCAACCAAAGAAACTGGCTCCGCTACAAAAAATATATAAGCTCACACATTGAGCTAAGCCCAACACTGCACCACGAAGCTGACATTGATAAATCTGTAAATGCCTTTGAATTTATTCTTCACTGCTGCATGTGTATCTACACCTCAAATGAAACCAAAAGTAGTACATCAGTATCGTACAAATAGGCAAATTCAACAGCTCACAGCAACATTCTTTTAGAAAAAAGACATTTACGACGAGAGTGGCAAAAAAACAGATCACCAGCAAGCAAAGAGAAATTAAAAGCTGCAACTCGAAAACTCTCTAGAGTACTGAAACAAGAAGAAAATCTTGCACAACACCAATACATCGAACAACTCTCTCCAACATGTGCCAAAAACCCACTCTGGAAAGCGCGAGTTACAATCCTGTGGCCGAGGGAGGAAAGATTCCAAAAACACAACTGCTCAGCTTGGGGTATGAAATGAAAGTGAAAAGTCTTTATTACAAAAGGTTGTAAGCTTCTTGAATTTTGCTCGGCTCCTCAGTTTTTTATATTCCTGGGTCGGTGTGGTCTCCCTGTGGTCGAATTGTCTCGGCTCCTCAGTTTTTCATGCTGGGTCGTTGTTGTTTCCTTGTGGCCGGTGAGAGGGGATATGTTAACTCCTCCCCCCCCCCCAGTGCGAAGAGAAGGCCGTTTGGGGAAATGGCCGGATCGTAGAAGGGTGGTTAGTCGACGTGTTGTTGGTGTATGCCACGAACTCCGGCGATATTTTGAATTTTACAAATTTTTTTATATGTGTATCTGAATGTTAAACATGAGTGTTGTGAGTGTAGATTTTTCCTTGTTAATGTGGCTTTTATGTTACTTGGTTTAATAATAATATATTTATTGTATAGTGGTTGTCTATCTTATGTTTTTTCATTGTTTTCTTAATTGTCTTTCTAATTTTTTGTTTGTGTAACTTTTGACCTTTAGTTGTTAGGAAAGTGACGCCTTTGTCTCTATCTACTTTGTGTAGTGAACATCTTGTGTTATCTTGTTTCTACGGTTTTCTTTTCTAAATATTTTATCACTAGGCTCGACTTGGACTGGTGTCTATCTGTCCTCGTTTAGTTTGGCTAATCTTATTTCTGTGGTCGCGTTTAAATGTTCTTGTACTTTTGGGTATATGTCTTTTCTAAATTCGTTTAATTTCTTAAGGTAATCGTGATGGTTGTCGAATGTTATTGTTTTGTTGAATATGTGAGTTCTTCCGTGGAAGAGCTCGGAAGGGGTATAGGAAGTGCTGGAGTGTATTGCATTGTTATATGTTGCTACTGCTTCTGCGAGTATTTGGACATGATCACGTTCTAGGCCTGCTTCTTTTCTTTTGTTCAAGATTATCCTGTATAGTTCAGTTAAGGTGGAGTGCAGTCTCTCGATATAAGCGTTGCCCGTTGATTGTTGGAATGAGGTTGTATGAGCTGTTATTTGGAATTGGGTTAAGAGGTCGTTGAATAGACTGCCCGAAAATTCTGCGGCCTGGTCGAAAATTATTTTCTTTGGTGCGCCATAGTGACTTATGAATTGTACTAAGGCGTCGGCGACTTTTATTGAATTCCTATTGCTAAGGGTGTAGGCTTGCGCTAGCTTGGCGAATTTATCGATAATTGTGAGGTTACAAGTATTGTTAATGAAATATATGTCTATATGTACTAGGGGCTTGCATTAATGGTCTATGGGGGTGTCTATCGTATTTTAGGGTTAGGCAGGTATCACAATTTTTTATAATTTTTGTGATAATGTCTTTTAAATGTAAAAAATAAATGTCCCTTTTTAAATGGTTATATGTTTCGTCTATCCCCCTATGATTGGTATTAAAGTGGTACGCACGAATTTTGTTTTCTTGATCATGAGGATTCGTAATTTCAGTTAGCCATATATTGCAGCGGAAAATTTTGTATAAGTCATTTTCAAAGAAATAGTTATTGTAGGACTCTTCTATTATTTTGAAAATGTCGTCTGGTGCAAATATTGCGAATGTTTTATTCGGTTTCAGTATTGTTTGAAGGGTATTTGTAACGGAGTCGAAAGTATGTACGGGTTCTGTGATTATGTGTCTTATTTTATGGATAAATGGTGTTTCTACCTGTCTTAAAGTGGTTGATCCGGTACGGAATATAATTTGGCAATTGAAGTGATTTAGTGGTTGCAAAGCGATTGGTATAATTTGTGGGTCTTCGTTTATGTTCAAGTTTGGCTCGATTCTGCTGACTGCGTCAGCAACTACGTTTTGCGACCCTTTTTTGTATACGACTTCGTAGTCGTAAGCGGCCAATATAGTTTTCCATCGAATTAATTTTGGATTCTGATCTTTCTTTCTGTGACTATTTTGAATCTACGCCCGAAGAGGTATGGTCTGAAATGACTTACAGACGAAATGATAGCGAGCATTTCCTTCTCTATCGTAGAATAGCGGATTTCCGTGTCCGATAGTGTCCTACTAGCGAAAGATATGGGTCTGTCATTAGTGTCTGGGCCTTGTGACAACACAGAGCCTATCGCATAATTACTTGCGTCTGTGGTAAGCGTGAACGGTTTATTGAAATCAGGGTATATGAGTATAGGATCATTACAAAGAAGGTCTTTCGACATTTCGAATGCTTGTTTAAATTCATCGTCTATTATTATAGATTTCTTCCCTTTTAACTGTCTCGTTATGGGTTTAGTTATTTTCGTGAAGTCCTTTATGAATTTCCTGTAATACCCTAATAGTCCTAAAAATGATTTAATTTCTCTAGTTGTCTTTGGGCAGGGGAAGTCCTTAATGGTTTGAATCTTAAGTGGGTTTGGTTTGACTCCTTCCTGAGTTACGATATGTCCCAGGAAGTCGATTTCCTTCCTTAAAAAGCTACATTTGCTTTGTTGGATTTTTAGATTTGCGTTTTGGAGTTTTGTGAAAACAGATTGCGGTATAAACCGCCTGTTATGGATATTTGATATATGAGGTTAGTTTTTTTTGTGATCTTCGTTAACAAGTGTTGGATTTATAAAAGATTAAGTAGATCCAGTGTCTATTAGGAATTTAAGAGGGTTTGACACCATGGAGTTTGGTGATAAGAGAACAAATGGCAAAGAAGATCCGTGAGTCTTCTTGCTTATGTAGCCGACTGGTTTCCCGAGGCTTCTAGTGGAAAATTTGCATCATCATTGATATTACATAGAAGAGCGTTTGGATTATAGTTGTTCCTGCTTTGTTGACTTAGATTCTGATCTGGTTGGTCGTTATTATGGAAGGGGTTCCTGCCCAGAGTTTCTCTATCTTGTTGCCCATTATGAGAATTATGTTGACGTGTGAAACGTCTATTATTATTGTTGGTGTTGTCATATCGTGGTACATGATGAGTGTTGTTGCTATTATTATAGTTCTGTTGTCGTGGTATGTAGCGACTGTTGTAGTCACTTTTGGTTGGTTGTTTTTGCGCGTATGGGTGATTCCTGTATATTGGGTTGTTGTGTCGTCGGTTTTCATGGTGTTTGTTCAGGCTTCTAGAGAAGCTTAATTCGATCTGTCCGTACTCGTATGCTTTCTCGATTGTCTCTGGCTTTTGGTTTCTAATGGCTGACCTAAGTGGGTCTTTTAATCCAGCGAAAAATGTATTCAGGCAGAATCTGTCGTATTGGTCACGTTTGGCTGCGAGAGAGTGTCCACTAGGGTCTGCTTCTCTGGCGAGTGACATTAATTCACTTCTTATTTTTGCGGCTGAATAATACAATTTTCCCATACTGAGTCCGTCCGGAAGATTGTAAAGCTCTCTAACAAGCATCTCCTCTGTTTTCTTGCTATAGTATAGCCGCTTGAGGTTTGCTTTTATGTCATCCCAATTAAGGAGTACATCGCAGACACTCAGCGCTTCGTCTGCCCTGCCTTTAATTTTGTCGCGTATAGTTCCAATTAAGTACTGTCCGCATGTTGTTTAGTCTACCGATGAGGTTAACAAAAGGAACTGATCTACTCTATCTATAAATCTATTAAGATTGTCAGGTGGGCCTTCGTAGGTTGGTAGTTGATGTGCAAGGTTTAGTAGTTGTTGTAGATTCAGGTCTGTTTTTATTGGTGGATTAACGGTGGGAGTTAGTGGCCCTGTGGCGTTACCGGAATCCATAGCGTTGGTGGAATTATTGTTTTGGGATTGAACCGTTTGAATCGTTTCCCTTATCTCATATGGACTAGAACCGCTTCTTAGCCCTGATCTGCCCCTAACTGTGTTACTAGTGTTGGCTTTTCTCCTTAACATTTTTGTGTATATAAAATAGTAGTATATAAATAGTAATATTATGTGAGGTATAAATAGGTATTTTTGGTTTTTTTTTTTTTTGTTTTTTTTTTTTTTTTGTGTTTTGTTTTTTTGTTTTTTTTTGGTTTTTTTGTGTTTTTTTTTTTTTTTTTTTTTTTTTTTTTGGTTTTTTTTTTTTTTTTTTTTTTTTTTATTTTATTTTATTTTTTTTTTTTTTTTTTGTATATTAATGTAGTAATGTATTGTATTATGTTTTGTGGTGCTATGTATATGTATCTATGTTTGAGTGTGTATTATGTGTGTATTTTTCCAAAATAAAAGAAAACCTGTATGTGTGTGTCCGTTACGCAGCTTCCTCCTTTCCCAGCTTCCTGGTATTTAGCGTGAATTGTATGTCGTTCACGTAGTTCTGCTGTGCTTCCTTCGAACTTTAATGCATAAACTAAATAAGTAATTAATAAGTAATTAATAGTTGTATTGTAGAGGTTTGTGAACATGTGACAACATTGGGCGTTAATTTGTTTGTGGGTTCTTTCTTTTTTTTTTTTTGTTATTTTTTTTTTGGTTTTTTTTTTTTTTTTTTTGGCTTTTTTTTTGTTGCTTTTCTTTTTATTTTTTTTTTCATGTGAAATGTTTAAGTGAAAACGATCCCGGTGCCTTAACAGCGATTGTTGTACACATATACGGTCATTAATCACACAACTCACAATTATTTTTATAAACCTTTTAGTTGGTATTATTTTATGAGTTAGGGTGTATGGATGATCCCGGTGCCTTATCAGCGATTGATGTACACATATACGGTCATCACACACAGTAATTTGTTGGTAATATTTTTGTAAATTTGCACAAGCGATCCCGGTGCCTTATCAGCGATTGATGTACACATATACGGTCGCTTGTGAAGCAATTTGAACTTGATTTTCTTTGTTTCTTTTGTTTTATTTGCAAGTCATCATGCTGTAATAACTTTTTATTTAATTTATTATTTCACTCACTAATAGAATCCCCACAACTATGACCGTCACATGTTCATTACCTCTTTAGAATAAGCGTATAGCGTAAGGGGCGTTGTTAATCCCTTGTCCGTAGTCCGGCTGCGCCAGTTACAATCCTGTGGCCGAGGGAGGAAAGATTCCAAAAACACAACTGCTCAGCTTGGGGTATGAAATGAAAGTGAAAAGTCTTTATTACAAAAGGTTGTAAGCTTCTTGAATTTTGCTCGGCTCCTCAGTTTTTTATATTCCTGGGTCGGTGTTGTCTCCCTGTGGTCGAATTGTCTCGGCTCCTCAGTTTTTCATGCAGGGTCGTTGTTGTTTCCTTGTGGCCGGTGAGAGGGGGTATGTTAACTCGCGCAGTCTCAGTGCCCCTATAACAGACAGCCCTATCCGTAGTCTTACAGGAAGATGGGCTAGAAGTGACTCCGAAAAGGCGAACGTGTTTGCAACACACCTCCAAGAAGTCTTCCAACCAAATCCTGCGACCAATTTATTTGAGCTTCCGGAATTCTCAAGCTCTGACATAATACACACTACGCCCCTGAAATTCCGATCAAGCGAAATTACTCAAATAATCAAAGAGCAATTAAAGCCAAACAAAGCACCGGGCCACGATAGAATTACTCCAAAAATGATCATAGAACTACCGAGCTGTGCTGTAAATCATTTATGCACGCTTTTCAACGCAATGACTAAATATGGTTATTTTCCTCAAAGATGGAAAAAGTCAACTATAGTTATAATTCCAAAACCTGGTAAAGACAAAACACAAGCATCTTCATATAGATCAATAATTCTTCTGTCCTGCTTATCAAAACTATTCGAAAAACTTATCTTATCGCACATCAGTCACCATCTTAGTAACATAATCCCAAAGCATCAATTTGGGTTCCGAGAAAAACATGGTACAATAGAACAGGTAAACCGTATCACCACGGAAATACGCTCTGCGTTTGAACAACGAGAATACTGCTCTGCTTTATTTCTTGATATTGCCCAAGCGTTTACAAAATACTCATCTATAACACCGTGATCAAGCCAATATGGAAATACGGCTCTGAACTCTGGGGAAATGCCAGTCGTAGTAACATCGAAGTAATTCAAAGAGTTCAATCTAAGACACTTAGAATCATCACTGGTGCTCCTTGGTATATAAGGAACAAAAACATTCAGCGAGACTTAAATATCAACACCGTTTCTGACGAAATTCTTCATCAAAAAGCAAAACACCAAGCTAAATTAACATCTCATCCAAATCCTCTTGCACGCTCGCTAACCAGAACTTCCAGTTGGAGTAGACTTCAACGTGCCGATCATCCACTCGCTCAGTACCGATATAATTAGAGCCGTCCTTAAAACTAAACCCATTGCTAAAAAAATTGATTTTAGTTATAATATTAGTCTAAGATTTTAAAACTTGTTGTTAGTCTCTATTAAGAAGAGAACATCCAGCAAATAAAACAAAATAAAAAAAAAAAAAAATTTTAAATTTGAAGCAAATCGGATAAGAAACACGGAAGTTATGCCACATGCAAAATCTATGGCAAGGGAAGCAGAAGCGCAGCAAAACACGCATTGCGCGACGCCGACTGCGACGTTGACAGCAAAATGTGTATGGCTTTATGACACAAGAAACTTATTTTCATAACCAAAATCATACCAAATTTATATTGTTATGGTCCTCTTTTCTAAAAGAATATTCTATAGTATTATTCTATAAATCTATAGTTTCGAAATATCTATGGCTTAATTTTTTTTAATTATTTATTTTTCACTTTTGTGTACTTATCGTTTGTTAAGATGTTCCCTAACAGTGTGTTACGCGAAGATTTTTTGATTTTTCTTTTGTTTATTACTATTATTATGAATTGTGTGGAGATCTGTGATTGGATATATTAAGTGTAAGGAGAGGAAGGGAAACATTTCATTATGGTTTTGAAGCCGCCAGGGCCAAAGTGATAACAATAATTTTTTGCATATTTGTTTCCTCTGGGTCGGCAATATGTATGTTTATACGATTAAATTTTGAAAAACCCTGATGGATTCAGGGCCAATGTTTCCGAGTGTTGTATTATTTTTGTTTGTTTGTTATACGAACCCAGCCCGATGTAGTGGCAGTTCTTCGAGGCGTGCTGAGGTGGTCATTTTTTCCCAAGACGTAGGATCTTGGTGGGGGGTCTCCTATGAGCCGCTGCTGGCTCGAACGATTCTCCCACTCCCTTGTCTGGCTGGACACATAGGTTAAAATAACCAGTAATATGCTTATTTTTTATTTTAGCGGTGCATGGTTATGTGGTGATTTATGGAACTTGGATGATATTGTGGTATATATTCAATGCGCGATGAATTCATCGTCGTTCAGTAATTAATGGTCACTTCAATTTTTTTTTTTAAACTCCGCATTTTACACATATTCAATTCGCAATGCATTCAGTGATTTTCAGCGATTGATGATCACTTAATATGTTTGACTTTTTGGGGTTGAATAATTTTATAGGTATATTTATTTTGTCTTTATTTTGCATAAACATATTTAATGCGCGATTCATTCAGTGATTTTCAGCGATTAATATATTAATTATTTTTCCCGGGAGTTTTTTTATTTTATCCTTGGTTTCTTGTCATTTTATTCGGACTCAGTTATTATTATTGGTGATCACTTTTCACTGCTTGCTTACCCGCATTGCAAGTAAGTTATCCAGAAAATCCTTGTAATTATCATCCCATAAACCGTTATTTTCCTTCCCTCCTGCTCAGTAGTTTGGTTTATGTTTGATTTATTTTTGAAATATTACGATTACGAGCAGTACGGCTGCTCAATTCTAAGTGAAGTATATTTCTTTGAGTTTTAAACATATAGCCTATAATACAAAATTTGGTCGCTGCGAAACCAAATTATTTACTCTTACTCTGCACTTTTGACCAGATGCCCCTTCCATTCCTTGGTCGGTCAATGTTTACATGGAGTCCTGAGTCCGTGGTTCTTCGGATCTGCCTCTGAGTTGAAGGTTTTAAGAATAGGTCGTTGCCCGGCGAGGTTTCAGGCGAGATGATGGCATGATGGTGACGTCGCTGAGGCGGGGATTGCAAATAGACCGAAAGATAAAAAGACGACTCACTGACGAGCTGATGAATGGAGGTCTCTGCCAAATATACTCCAAAAATGACCAATTTATATAATATGCTGCTGCTGGCGCCAAGAACCAACAGCATGCATAAATAAGATTCCGCACAGGTTCAACGCGTCACAGGTTGCGATAAACATGAGGTTTCATTGGAAAATGTGTCCTTTAACGAAAACTTTGTGATGAAATTGATCTTAACGCAGACAATCCTAATCAAAATGATAGTGGGAACAGCATAAACAAAAATACCGCTAGAATAGCCTTACCAATTTCTTCATTTTAAATCATTGACTAAAACATTTTGATATTATTTTATGTTTATTTGTTGACGAATATGACTGGTATTTAATGTCTCCCACCGTTTATAAAGGATTGGTACATGGACACCAACGTGTGGGAAGTTCTGTGCTTCCTCCAGGATTTCTTGATTAAAATGCGTCAGACTTACTTTATTAATAACACAAACGTGATGGATTATCTTGTGACGAGTAAATTTTCAAAATTATCATTTAGGTATGGCCTATAATCATGTAGTATAAAGAATAACCAATGGTTCATTTATTTTTACAGGGATCCGGAGACGCCTTTTCCTTATTATGTTGAATTTTTTAAAATATATATTTTTTTAAATAAATTCAAATATTAAATAAATTACATAAATTTTAGAATATTTTTAAATCAAATTTTATACTAATGACGACGAGAAAAAAGATGTTAATGTTTAAAATATATTCCCCAGGCTTAAAGATTAGTTTGTTTAAACAATAGAAATTAAAAAATAAAAATGAACCAGTTTAAGCAGCGACTCATAATTTAACATATTGATTCAATTACAGGTTAACAAAATATAAAAAAATATATACATTTTGAAATACTACTTTGTCTTACAACCGATACAAGCGGTTATGCTTGTGATGAAGTGTTGAGTCAGAAATATAATGGAATACAAATGCCAGTAGCTTATACATCAATATCTTTTACAAAGGGAGAATCCAATTAAGAATCAATTTAAAGGGCGTTCGCGTAGTTTATTTGGTCATAAATTATTTTAGACGTAATATTTTAATTGAAAATTTTAGTGTTAAATGTTTTTGATTAGGAACTTGGGACTTTTATTAAAATATCAACTTTTAATTTGGATGTACTTAAAGGATCAGACAACTAGAACCAATATTTGCTATATATATTATAAACAGAGACGCGATCTAACACTCAAAGAGTGCAGACGTGCCTGCGAATCGACAGCAAGTTTCTTATCGTGCTTTCACTCCCACTATTCTGAAACTATTACATGACACTATGTAATAGTTCATTGATTGGTTCAAACTGCGAACCTAACGGTTTGCAACAAATTCTAACGGACATTCCAGAGTGCGTGTCATCTGCTGTCTACCAAATTCTCTCACTGTAGAAGCTGTGTACAACTCAGCAGAAGCAAAGTGCGGTTGGCATACCGGCCAACGGTGCCCAATTCCCCCTCCCCCGCTCAATCGTCCACAACGTAGAACATGGATTCGCAGGCCACCGCGCGGGCCACCAAGCTTGGCAAAACAACGCCCTGCAGGAAGGCTCTCAAAGCAATGAAGTGCAGCTCGAGAAGCAACTCAAGTTTGAGTTCTTCTTACTCGGAGCCCGGCGAGATCAAGCGTAAAAGGCAAGGAGAGGAGCCTGACGTCACACCTAGCACCAGCGCAGCTCTGCATAGCAAGCTGGCAAACAACTCCCTTGCCCTTCTCTCAAGCAATGAAGACGAAGACGAACCCAAACCTGCTGCTGAGGCAGTAACATCCAAAACAGCAGAGAAACCGAACCCGACCCCGAAGACCTTCAAGCCTCCCCCGATCTACACCCCAGACGTGACCGACATTACCGCGCTTGTCAAGATGATAACGACTCTAATGGGTACCAAAAAAGATTTCTCGTACAAAACGGAGAGAAACAACAACGTACGCGTAATGATGCCAGACAAGGAGTCCTACACAGCCCTACGCCAGCAGATCGTGGCACATAATAAAAGGCACCACACCTTCCAACTACAGGAAGAGTGAGTGTACAGGGCGGTCATCAAGGGACTTCACCACACAACGGACCAGACTGAAATTAAAGATGAACTCCACAAATACGGCCATACTGTGAGGGATCTACACAATTCCATTGGCAGGAAATTCCAACAGTCAGGTCAGTCGTCACCGTAGAGCCCCCACTGAATTTCAACGACGTTCCACAATGTTTCAGATGCCAAGGGTTCGGACACACCCAGCGCTACTGCTTCCTGGAACATCGCTCCGTGAAATGTGGTGGTCCTCACGACTCCAGGTCATGCACCAAAAAAGATGACGAGAAAGCATGCTGTTTACATTGCCAACCTGATCACCCTGCGTCGTTCAGAGGATGCACTGCCTACAAAAAGGCAAAGGCAGAGCAATCTCCCAAAGTCAGACCCTTTGTGAGTAGCAACAAACCACCTCCCAACCAGATACCAACTTTCCCACAACTATACTCACAACCCAACCAGCTTCAAACGATGCTTGTCCGCATGGAAGGAACGATTGAAAGGATGATGGAAAAGTTGATCTGGCAGATGTTGGAGTTTATAGCTCCCCTCCTCAACAGGAAATAATGAAAATAAGTCCAATATAGTTTTTTGGAACTCAAACGGCCTGCAGAGGAGCAAAGTCGAAAAAGGGCAACTCATCAAAACAGACAATATCGATGTTCTTCTAGTTTCGGAATCCCACTTTTGTCCCAGATCCTACTTTAACATCAGCGGGTACGAACTGATACACGCCAACCATCCATCTAGCAGAGCACGCGGAGGAGCCGCTATGCTCATCAGGAGTGGCATTCCGTACACGGAACTTCCCGCGTTTCAGGAGGAATGGGCACAGTGCACCGTGACCAGGATTACCAACCCACAGGGAGATATCACCATTGGTGTGGTTTACTTCCCACCCAGACACTCGATAACCGATTCCCACCTTCACGACTTCTTCGAGTGCCTTGGACCTCGCTTTATAGCAGCCGGAGACTGTAACGCAAAACACTCCTGGTGGGGGTCCCGCACAAGCAACACTAAAGGCAAAACGCTCTATAAGTACCTGCAGCGGAAGAGTCTGGACTGTCATTCCACTGGAGAACCCACACACTGGCCTACCGACATATCAAAGCAGCCGGATCTGCTGGACTTCGCCATCTCCAAGGGAATAGGACACTCAAAGATAACATGCTCAAACTACGATAAACTGCTATCCGACCACAGCGCAGTTAACTTGCTCGTAAACATCCCCGTCCTCAGAAAAACCCTGGCTAGAAGACTCACCGTGAAACACACAGGTACTCCCAAGCTAACGTTCTGGATGCTTTCCTCCCTGAACCCAGATCCCCCTCTTTCCACACCAAGCAACATAGATACGGCCATCGAAAAACTAGCCAAAGATATGCACAATGCCGCTGAGTTTGCGAATCCACCTCCTCCGACTACCCTTAGAACTCCTGAAAGAGACGTGCACCTGTGGTCTCCTGAAATCGCCGCCCTCGTGGCCGAAAAAAGGCGCCTCAGAAGAGTCTGGTTTTCCTCGCGCAACCCGAGGGACAAGACAGCACTTAATCGTGATACCACGGAACTGAAGGACAAGCTATTCATCCTACGGCAGAACTCCTTCCTTAGATTCCTTAAGGAGCTGGAACCTGGAGACCCGCAGCACAACCTGTGGAATGTCACAAGGCACATAAAAAGACCTGCGAAGAAGATATCACCCGTGCGCAAATCGGACGGTTCCTGGTGTCGGTCTGAAGTCGAAAGAACATAAGCCTTTGCTGATCATCTACACAGTACATTCTCACCTTTTCCACCATAAGGTTCGTAGACAGCCTAAGTGCTCCTGGCCCGCCAATACAGCCCGTCGTACCAGAGGAGATTGCGCAGGAGATCGCCTCCTTGAAAAATGGCAAGTCACCAGGTCCTGACCGAATCGATGCAACAGCACTGAAAATTTTGCCCCTACTCTGTTCCCAAAGGCTGGCTAACATCTTCAACAGCTGCCTCCGTCTAGGGTACTTCCCGAAAGAGTGGAAGCGTGCTGAAGTAATTGTCCTCGTCAGGCCTGGAAAA
Organism: Drosophila ercepeae; assembly: GCA_018150545.1. NCBI lineage: Eukaryota > Metazoa > Arthropoda > Insecta > Diptera > Drosophilidae > Drosophila > Drosophila ercepeae. The sequence continues at coordinate 1,452,565 of JAECWL010000090.1, read as the reverse complement.
CCTGAAGCCCATCTAGCCTCGTACCGTCCGATTTGTTTGGTGGCAATCCACCCCAAAATACTTGAAAGGGTATTTTTGTTCAGAGTACTGCCAGTATTGGACGAGGACGGACTGATCCCTGATCACTAGTTTGGCTTCAGACGCTTCCATGGAACACCTGAGCAATGCAACCGGATTGTTGAGAGTATACTTGAGGCCTTCGAAAAGAAGGAGTACTGCTGCGCCTTTATGCTGGATATCAAACTGGCGTTTCACAGAGTCTGGCATTGATTTTCCAAATCAAGTCCCAACTTTTAAGTTCCCACTTCGGCTTCCTCAAGTCCTACACAGAGGGAAGGGAGTTCCAAGTGAGATGCGGATCATCAATCAGCACGCCTAGGCACATAAGAGCAGGAGTACCTCAAGTTAGTGTTCTTAGACCTCTTTTGTACGCACTTTACACAGCAGACTTTTTCGGAACATCACAGTAGCCACATATGCCGATGACACCGCCTTCCTAGCCTCCGCCACAGATCATCAATCAGCCCGCCTTGGCCCATAAGAGCAGGCGTACCTCAAGGCAGTGTTCTTGGACCTATCTTGTGAGCACTCGACACATCAGACTTTCCCATCAGCCCCTCCCGGAACCACACAGTAGCCAAACATGCCGATGACACCGCCCTCCTAGCCTCCGCCACAGATCATCAATCAGCACGCCTTGGCCCATAAGAGCAGGAGTACCTCAAGGCAGTGTTCTTGGACCTATCTTGTACGCACTTGACACATCAGACTTTCCCATCACCCCCTCCCGGAACCACACAGTAGACAAACATGCCGATGACACCGCCTTCCTAGCATCCGCCTTCCTAGCCTCCACCTTCCTAGCCTCCGCCACAGATCCCCAGGAAGCATAGGCCATCATCAAGAGATAACTGGATCCTCTTGATCTATGACTGAAACGATGGAACATCGTAGTCAACGCGGAGAAATCCGCGAAAACTCTATCATACACAAAGAGCTTGGAACACAACCTTCGCATTACGCAGGGGTGAATGCGCCCATATCATACTCAACGGGGAGACCATCCCAGCGAATAACACTCCCATATACCTAGGGCTGACCCTGGACCGCAGGCTCACATGGCGTCCTCACCTGATCAACAAGCGCAACCAGGCCGACATACGACTCAAGCAACTGCACTGGCTCCTGCGGAGAAGGTCCAAGCTCAGAAAAAACTTCAAACTGCTTATATACAAAGTAGTCCTGAAGCCAATCTAGACCTATGGGATACAGATGTAGGGCACGGCAAGCGTATCAAAACGCATCAGATTCCAGCGGATTCAAAATAAATGTCTGAGAACAGTTTCTAACGCCCATCCGTACTACGAAAACTTCATCATTCATAAAGAGCTTGGAATTCCATGGGTAGCAGAGGAGATCACCCGTCTCAGCGAAAGATACACAAAAAGACTGGACAACCACTCCAACCACCTGGCCATCAACCTCCTAGACAATAGAAATTCCCAAAGACGACTGAAGAGGAAACACACACTTGACCTGCCCCATCAATAGACACCAAAGTCATCCTCATTAAAAGTACATTCCATGTACCCCCTTATGTCAATGTCACCGTTTAATGATTGTCCACTCGGACAGATTTTAAATTCAAAATAAGAATAAGAAAATTGGAGAGAAATTTAAGGAAGTTGCCAGAAAGAATCACGAGAGACTATAAGCGCACCTTAACAGCCTTAAGACGACTGAGCATCTCAGCTCTTCAAAATGCAGATCCCAGAAAAATACTGAAACGGCACCACCCTAATGACCTGCTACGCCGAATATCGACCTAGAATCGCATGTACAAAATTATCTTCTCTATATCCAATTCCTGTCTTCCTTCCTATCTACTTATATGGTAAATAATTATTTGAAATAATTTTCTCATTTCTTTAATTTGCACAAAAAGTAGCAGTATACTATTCACTGTAAATATTTCGTTAAATAAATATTAAAGCTTTCAAAAAACTATGACAAAATTTTCTTATAGAAAATATGTTTTTTTCTAAAGACGTCAAAAGTATCTGGGGTTCCATTGATCCTATACTCTTCATTCTCATTCATACTCTTCATTTTCAAAAGGGGTTCAGTTGGGCCATCTTTGATGTCAGCTGACATCTGTCGAGTCCTTTATGTTTAGTTTGGTTTGGCAATTCATCATGAATAGGTTATCAGCTGAGCAGCGATGCCAAAAGCGTTGAATTTTAATTCGAGAATCAGAGGTCGTTTATGAAAGTGCACCATCGACTTATTGGGCGAAGTGTTCGGTATCAGCGTTATTTCAAGAAATTCTCCTGTGCCATGGCCTCCAAGATCGCGCCATAATACACCATTGGATTATTTTTTGTGGGAGTATTTGAAGTCGTTGGTCTATGCGAACAAGCCCACCACGATTCCGGCCCTAGAAGCCAACATTGAACAAATTATTGCCGACATACGTCCCAAGATGCTTGAAAAAGTGGTCCAGAATTGGACTTCCAAAATGCAGTTTTTGAAAAACTAACGTGGCGGCCATTGGCCCGAACTTATATTCCATCATTAATGCCATCGAATTATCTTTCAAAAAATCAGCTCTCTACCACATCCTGAGCATTTTATTTTTCAATTTAAAAAACATAAACCTCCTAAAAAACACCGAATTTACTTTTTTGTTTTTGCATTGTTAATGAGAATATTTACTGCACTTTAAAATCTGGAGTACCGGCTACAAATTTTAATGCGGTACTCAGTAACACAAGCAAGTCTAGCATGTCTAGGGTGTCGAAAATCGGAATCCCATTAGGATGAAAAAGGATAGAACGACAAAAGGAAGACTTATTCTAATTTATAATTATTCTTTTGAAATTCCCTAAGTCTACCTCTAATAATTCGTCCCAGTGCAAAGCTGTTAGTTTATTTCCTAATCTCCTATTTTTTTACGACGAGCTTGTCTCCTTGAAAATTTATGTATGGTCTTGTTATACCTTTCTATCTAGGTGTTCTGTGTATTAATAATTTTTTCCTCAATTTTGATGCTTCACTCTGTTATCGATGAATAAATTATTTCAATAGGTCGGTTATTAGTGACTGAGTACATGGTTTCATTGTGTTCAGGTAGAACAATGTTGGACCAGCGACAAATGGACTCATATACTTTTATGGTCTATTCATCGATCTTTTTTGTATTTTTTCTCCTCTGCCCCTAGCGGCAAATGATTTGGCAAAATATTTATTTAAAAATTTAACAATAAATATACAATATAACTATTCTTAGCGGAATTAAAAAATTTTCGATTTGATAACATTCAGGGACATTTCAGGGGATAAAATATGGGATGAGAGGTTATAATTTTTATAACATACCTCTGCCTTTATTCACTGTCACAGAAATGTGATCATTAAACTTGGGTTTATGATCAAAAATAACTCCAAGATCATTGATTGTGGAAACACGATCAAGAACGTGATTTCCGACAGAGTAAGAGACAAAAAGCGTTACAAAGCATTAAAACGTCATACGTTTGCATTTTGAGCAGTTTGGGCAGAGAAGATGGCTTAAACGTCACGAGCAAAGCTCATCCAAGTCTAATTGCAGATGCCTGATGTTTGACAAAACCATGTTATGAGGGAAAGATTGTGCTGTTGCATAAATGATACAGCTGCGATGGGAATCGCAGATAGCTTAGCAATACCGCTGTAGTTCTCAATGGACGCCTTAGAACCTTTTTTATGGACATGTATAAAGTATCATTCAATCCATAACTTAGGGAGGGATGGTAACTACAACGATAGGTTAAATAGTATAGAGAGAGGTAAGCTTAGAAGATCGGAGCACTGTCTGAGGATGCAGCTAGGTGCTGATTGATTTCTTAGGTCACAATAGTCGGTTCTTTTAAAACACTTCTGAATAGACTGCCCATTATTACTGTTGAGTTGAGTGGTACATATAAATGATTGCATCACACTGGGAAGGAATATAGGAACAAGTAACGAAAAGGTGGATGGACCCAGAATGAATTCTAACAGCTATAAATTCAATTCCGAAACGTATCTCTTGTTCCACTACGTAAATTTTGTTTACGGCAATGAGAACGCCACCTCCAAAGGATGGGCGATCTTTCCGAAAGACAGTGTGTGCTTGAGTACATAAATTTCATTATCTGTGACAGGGGAGGTTTGCGAAGTCTAAAGAAGCACTGGTAGTAAAAAATGATTTCAGTTTACCACGAATACTGCGAACGTTTTGGTAGCAACAAGAAAAATTTTGTTGCTTAGTTTTTTGAAACAGCAACAGGACTGGAACCTTGAGAACCTCTGGTTAAGAATTCATGAACAATACTGTGCTCGGGCCAGGTTGCAGGGTCTAAAGCTTTAGCAAGGGAAGCATCTGGTAAAGTTATTAAAATGAAGATACGCTACGTTTATGTTTAAAATTAAGTTTGTACACAAAAAGTTCTGAGGGAGCTGTACTAAGATTATTTGCAGTGGAGTCGGGCATAAGACGCGATACAAAAATGGATTTGCGAGAAGCCTACTTCCTACTGGCAGGTTCCGGCGGATCAACTTTTGAAGTGGAAAGACCCTGTTTTTGAAGAACTAGGCTGGATGGCTGTTCGCCAGGGGCATCATCGATATCATAACTTACTGGCAAATGTGTGGCTGGAGTGGTACTCATGATATACTCATTTGCTGGTTATTGTTAGGGATTTTCCGGCGAGGTGATTCACTTAGGAGTTTAAGGCCCAGAAATAGAGATTCTAAGTTGAGAAAATGTTCATTTAATGAGGCAAACTGTTTCCGAACCTCACGGAAACCATTTCGAGTTTGCCGCACAAACGCGCACATCTCTCCTTCTATCTCTCGACAGGCCAGACAGGACCATTATCGCATAGCCAGCGAGTCAGACAGTCGTCCGTAAAAAACCTTTGTTTCAACTCACAGCTTGCTTAGGGCTAGTTTTAGAATTAAGAATTCAGTTGCTAATTGGAGTTCAATAAAGTTTATTTTTTTTAACAATTCTGCGTAAAATTAAAATAATATAAAAATAAAAAACAAATAAATAAAAATTAATTTATATAAATGGATTTATTTCTATGTGGATATGTATATAAATGGATTTATTTGTATATGAATATTTTAATAGATTTATTTTTATTATTGTAATTATTGACTCTCCTGAAGTCCTCCTCAGTAAAGCGCTCAGTCTCGTCAAAAGTGCTTTAAAAAAACCGACTATTGTGACCTTAGAAATCACCTGACTAATATTGACTGGAGTTATCTTTCTAATTTCAGCAATATCGATGATGCTACCGACTCTTTTTATGAAGTAATTCATAGCGCTATAATTAAATCTGTCCCTGAAATATTGACTCCATCAACGTCAAAACCTTCTTAATAAGAAAATCGAACCTTGTTTTATCTTTCAAATTACCTTCTAATTTGCAACCAGTTTGTTGACCTTAACAATCAACTATATGTCGCAGATTATTTTCAAATTCAAATTATAACGAGCATTGTAACAGATTATTTTCAAATTCAAATTGTAATGAACATTGCCGCCAGAGTGGCGTGACGACAGTCCGCTTATCTCGTTTCCAATGTTCTTTCTCTCTGTATTCTCTCTCTGTATGCTCGAGCGTGGTAGACAACTATTTCTAGTTGCTACCTAACGTAGTCTGACCCCAGGTATGGGCGAAGGGGAGGGAGCGTCTGTGGCGGAGACGTCTGTGTGAAAAGGAGGAACCGATTAAGTACCGTTAATCGTGCATTAGTATTGTGTGCATGAGCATGGTGAGATAACACTGTATGATGGTATGTGTGTATGCAAAGTAATCGCTACACCATGCATTTCGTGATGATGCGTGGTAGGTATATGCACAGAGTTGATTTCATCAACTTTGGCACGGCGCCAAAGCCGTGCAGAGGGGTGATTCTGAGTCCGAATCGGAATAAAATCCAACAGTATCTCCGACATCAGAAGTGGGATCGCCAACACCTACACGTGAAAATAGATTTCTTGCAATTTTGGAGTCGCAAAATCGCAACTTTTCTGAACTTTTAATACAAGTGCAAAATTCAAATAATCAACCCAAAAACGCAATAATTGTTGTGCTGCCAAAATTCAACCCCGAACGAGAAAATTCAGATGCTCAGTCCTGGTGTTTAACAGTAGACTACTTTCTGTCCGAAAATCAACTGGAGGGCAGCTCGCTTGTGATGATCCTCAGCAAGTCGCTGGAAGGAAGTGCTTTTCACCTGCACAGATATGGCAAGTGGATTTCATCAGATCCCAATTCATCCCAGAGGGGCAATTCGAATATTTGACTATGCCATTTGGGCTTAAAAACGCACCGTCTGTATTTCAAAGAGCCATTAACTCTGCCCTGGGTGATCTTACCCATTCGTATGCCATTGTTTACATGGATGACGTAATGATAGTCGCACGAACAAAGGAAGAAGCGTTTGATAGATTACGAGTATTCTTGAACATATTCACGAACACTGGATTCTTTTTCAACATTACAAAATGTTCTTCTCCTAAAACTTGTTTTCGGAAGCCCAAACACTTCGAAGTCAGAGCAGGTGAGATTCGACCGAATGCAAGAAAAATACGAGCTCTTACCGACTCGGCGCCTCCACAATCTGTAACTCAATTGAGACAATTTATCGGATTGGTCTCATATTTCCGTCAGTTTATACCCAAGTTTTCACAGTTGTTGAAACCTCTCTACTCACTTACATCAAAGAGCAAATCATTTTCATGGGATTTGGAGCTTGAGCAAATACGGCAACGAGTAATTTCTATTCACTCTATTCACAACTATTTTCGACCCACAATTTCTTATCGAGCTTCATACAGATGCCAGTGCTGACGGCTATGGAGCTATATTATTGCACAGGATTGAACAGAAGCCTCGAGTTATCGAATATTTTAGTAAGATGACTCATCTTATTCTTTTGATCCCTCCTCTAATTTCCCATATCGTTTACCCTACATAAATAACATATATCTTTCTAAATTCCACTGTCACGATGTGTTTACGGCACTTTCATCAATCAAAATCGCATTTTCACCAGGCCCAGACAATATACCTAGCTGCATCCTCAGAAGGTTCTCCGATCTTCTTACCTTACCTCTCGCTGTACTATTTAACCTATCCTTGGAAGTAACATTCCCACCTATGTTATGGAATGAATGTTACCTTATACCTATTTAGAAAAAAGTCTCTAAGGCTTCCATTGAGAACTACAGCGGAATTGCTAAGCTTTCTGCGATTCCCCAACTTCTTTAGAAACTCATTACATCGCAGCTGCCACATGCATGCAAGACGATAATCTCACCACCACAACATGGTTTTGTCAAGCTTCGGTCGACAAAAACTAATCTACTTGAATTTTCGTCATCATCCACCGAGGGTTTCAGTATCGCTTGCAAACAAACATAATTTATACTATAATTTGGTTCAGTTAATCATCAGCTCCTGGTTTCCACCAAATATCCTAATGTGGAATGCTTCTTACCGTTCAGATCGAAATCAGCGTGTTCAATTTAAAACTACCAAGTCGAAGGTTATCCATGTCTCATCGGGTGTCCCGCAGGGTAGTCATCTAGAACCACTGTTGTTTATACTCTTTGTAAACGATCTTCCTAATGTTATGCATCTACGCTTATGTATGCTGATGATGTCAAGTTATGCTATACCTTCTCGGAACATTTTCTGCACAGGCACCTGCAACGAGACCTAGATGAACTCTATACGTGGTGCACAAGCAATCTTCTATTCCTTAACTGCTGCTTCACTTAAGTTTAATGATCAAATTTTACTGACAGTAAATCACCCCAGTTTGTCCTATCCTTGAATACTGCTAGTGCGTTTGGACTCTGAACAATCCCTTTCGCACTATTTGTAAAAATTATTACCTCTTATCTCATACTTTATCCACTGATCTCTTCCTTAATGTTAACAAATTTAGAATCCTTCTAAGAATAGTTATATTGTATATATATTTATATTTAGCTGATCATTGTTAAATTGTTAAATAAAATTAATTAAAAAAGACGCTGTTTACATTCATCAAGCAAAGTGCGAATTTCGTAATGTGGTATACATTATACATTGATTATAAAAATAGTTTGACATTAAGTTTTTAGAATTTGTTCTAAAAGGGGGCAGTTTTGGGGTGCCGTTGTCTTGAACAAATTTCTACACATCTAGAAACACATTCGCGAAGCAATCATAACAAAACATAAGCGACGTCTGCGTTTGATGCCACAATTACGAAGTGACGCTTTGCGTAACATTTGTCGTTTAAAACATGTATCATTTGGTATTGCTTACTTCAAAAAATATAGCCAAAGCTACCTATTTTTTTTTGTAACGTTCTTATTTTTAATTTAAAATCTTTCGGAGTGGACATTCATTAAATGGTTTGGGGGTAACATTGACATAAGGGAGGTACATGAAATGTATTTTTAACGGACACACCTAACTATTGATGGGGAGGAAAAGCGGATGTCTCCTCTTCAGCCGTCTTACGCATTGGCTATTGTCTAGTAGGATGATGGCAAGGTGGTTGGGGTGATTGTCCTGTCTTTTTGTGTACCTTTCGCTGAGACGGGAGATCTCCTCTGCTACCAATGAAATTCCAAACTCTTTGTGTATGATAGAGTTCTCGTGGTACCGATTGGTGTTGGAAACTGTTTTCAGGCATTTGTTTTGAAACCGCTGGAATCTGATGCGGTTTGATACGCTCTCTGTGCCCCACAGCTGTATGCCAGCTGGTCCAGATTGGCTTCAGGATTGCTTTGTAGGTAAGCAGTTTGAGTTTTTGAGTTTTTGAGTGGAGTTGCTTAAATCATAGGACTGGTTGCGCTTGGTGATCAGGTAAGGATGGCATGTGAGCCTGCGGTCCAGGGTCAGCCCCAGGTATTTGAGAGTGTTATTCGGTGGGATGGTTTCCCCGTTGAGTGTGATATGGGCGTTTTCACCCCTGCGTGGTGCGATTGTTGTGTGGGAGTATTTCTCCGCGTTGACTACGATGTTCCATCGTTTCAGCCATGGATCGAGAGTATACAGTTATCTCTGGGTGATGGCTGATGCTTCCTGGGGATCTGTGGTAGAGGCTAGGAATCGCCGGTGTCATCGGCATATGTGGCTGCTGTGTGGTTCCGGGAGAGGGTGATGGGAAAGTCTGATGTGTAGAGTGCGTACAGATAGGTCCAAGAATGCTGCCTTGACGTACTCCGGCTCTTCTGAGCCTAGGCGTGCTGGTTGTTGATCTGCATCTTACTTGCAATTCGCCTCCCCCCGTGTACGCCTTAAGGAAGGCGAAATGGAAACTGTGAAGGTGGGACCTCATTTTGAAAAAGAGTTCAGGGTGCCAGACTCTGTCAAACGCCTGTTAGACATCCAGCATAACGGCGCAGCAGTACCGGTGGCATTGCTCAGGTATTCCATGGAAGCGTCTGAAGACAAACTAATGATCAGGGATCAGTCCGTCCTCATCCAATACTGGCAGTACTCTGAACAAAAATTTCCTTTCAAGTATTTTTGGGTGGATTGCCAGCAAACAAATCGGACGATATGAGGCTAGATGGGCTTCAGGTTTTCCAGACTTGAGAAGAAAAATTACTTCAGCGCGCTTCCACTGTTTTGGGAAATACGCTAGAGGAAGGCAGCTGTTGAAGATGTTAGCCAGCGTTTAGGAACAGAGTAGGGGGAACATTTTCAGTGCTGATGCATCGATTCGATTCGCACCTGGTGACGCCATTTTTTAAGGGAGGTGATCTCCTGCGCAATATCCTCTGGTGCGACGGGCTGTATTGGTGGAACAGGGACAATTGCTCTCTACGTACCTTATAGTGGCAGCACTCTCTTTGTCAGTGCATCTGTCAAAAGGGGAGAATGTACTGTGTAGATGGTCAGCAAAAGCTTCTGCTTTTTCGACCTCAGACCGACACCAGGAACCGTCCGATTTACGCACGGATGATATCTTCTTCGCAGGTCTTCTTATATGCCTCATGACATTCCACAGGTTGTGCTGCGGGTCTCCAGGTTCTAGTTCCTCATGGAATCTATGGAAGAAGTCCCGCCGTAGGATGGATAGCTTGATTAGGTGCTGTCGTGTCCCTGGGGTTGCGCGGGGGAAACCAGACTCTTCTGAGGCGCGATTTTACAGCCACGAGGGCTATTTCAGGAGACCACAAGTTGACGCCCCTTTCAGATGTTCTCAGGTTAGTCGGAGGAGGATTCGCGAATTCAGCAACATTGTGCATCTCTTCGGTTAATTCTTTTATGGCCGCATCTATTTTGCTTGTTGTGTGTGCTTGTCTCCGCCCATTCAAGAAAGAAAACAAAACTTTTTCAAACAAGACAAGAAGAAACTTACACAAATGAAAGCTCATTTCGGCCATTAAATAACGGATTTGGAAAGACTGGTCCGCGACCACCTCGCAAGTCTACAACAACGCGCCAATTGAACGATGGAAGATAGGATTCTTCGTGTCAGCGATGTGGTGGCCGTCCAAGAGGAAAGCTTTCTCCCGGAAATTTATGGAATTATTCTTTCATTCATGTGATAATAAAAACTTGCAGAAAAAGAAGACTTGAGTTAGTCCTTATGTGCGATATTGTTTCGGAAGACTTAAGAATTTTAAAACTGGGAATGGGGCGTGGGTATTGAAGGTATGGGCTTGCTTCTGCCGCACATAGCTTCAAAAATAAACGTAGCGAACGAACGGAGTATTTTTCTTAAGCTCAACGCCGGCCAAATGAGTGCTCAGCAGGAGTGAGTGTCATTGTCCGAAATATTGCAAAATTGAAGTGTATATAGTGCGCAGAATTTACGAGCGCCGCGACATTCGATGAGTATTCTAATCTACACTGAGGATCTCCCTTCTCTAGCTCAGATGGCAGATAAACCGGCTGTCAAATAGCATTTGAACGGTGAAAGTAAGCTGAAAATAAAAAAAATCATCTGGTCAAAACGCGCTTACGAAATTCGCAATTTGCTTGATGAATGTAAAAAGCGCGAATTTCGTAATGTGGTATACATGTAAGATGCAAGATATCAAAAGAGTTGCCAGCCCTGGCACTTAAGAAGAGTTGCCAGCCCTGGCACTTCTGAAGAGTTGCCAGCCCTGGCACTAGAGAGCAGTCGACAGCTGGAGCTCGGAACGAGACGGTGAAGGCAGAAAGCAGAGAATAGCGATCTTTCTTTAATATCATACATTAAATTCAATAATTATAATAAACTCTTTTTAAATAAACTATAATAAACTCTACATATGGGGGCTCAACCGGTCCTGAACTAATGGTATGAAAAATGTGTTAAAAAAATAAATGTTGGCGTCGGTTTTGCAAAAGTGTGGCAGTGAATAAAATAGTTGCTAAAGTTGAAGAAAAAATGGCGAAAGGTTGTTAAAGTTGTGAACTATATGCCTAAATGTTATTAAGTTGAGGTTAAAGCTAAAGTTGAACATTTCAAAAACTGATCGGTAGCAGCATTTTTGTTTTCGTAAGTTTTTTTTTTTAATTCTTATTTTGTATTTAAAATCTATCCGAGTGGAAAATCATTAAATAGTTTGGGGGTGACCTTTACTAAAGGGAGGTACATGGAATGTATATCTAATGAGGTTGACTTAGGTGTCTATTGGTGGGGGAGGTCAAGCGGGTGTTTCCTTTTCAGGCGTCTTAGGGATTGGCTATTATCTAGGAGGTTGATGGCCAGGTGGTTGGGGTGGTTGACGCTTACATAAACGTTTACAATGCAGTCTTCTGTGAAACATACGTCGGCCAAAAAAGGCGCCAAGAAAAGTAGCGCGCAAAATGAACTAGCAGAAGTGTGTGAAACTGAAAATTTTGACAATTCAGTGGAATTTAAAGTTGAGCAGATGCTGCAGTTATTGACATTGAAATTACAAGTTGAAGAACAGAGAGAAAACAAAGTAAAAATTAATGTTGACAATTTCGATAAAATAATTGGTGATTCTGATGAAACATCTTTGCCCATCAGAAAGTGGTTTGACATTTTTGAAAAAAATGCGGATGCATATGAACTAACAGAAAAGCAAAAATATGTTCAAGCAAGAAGCGAAATTCGTGGACCTGCAAAACTCTTCTTGGAAAGAACAATGTGTGTGAGTATGAAGAGTTGAAATATTTGTTGATTGAAGAATTTGGCTGTAAATTTAACTGTGCCGACATTCACAAACAATTACAAGATAGAAAGAAGAAAAAAGGCGAGAGCTTGCACGAATATATGCTGCAGATGAAAAAAATTGCTGCTGTTGGTGAAATGGAGGAATTCGCAGTGATCAGTTATATCGATAATGGACTAGAAATAAAAAACGAATATAAGTACGCTATGTTACCTTGCCAATCATACAAAGAATTGAGAGAAGAGTTTGAAATTTATGAGCGACTGAATATTGATGATAAACAGCCAGATGAAAATCCTAAACGTGCGATCGAAAAAGCGAAAAAATATCATTGTTTTAATTGTGGCTCAGCGGAGCATAAACGAAAAGATTGCGCAGCGGTTACAAAATGTTTTAGTTGCAACCAAGAAGGATATATTTCGAGTAACTGCCCAAATAAAACTGACAATATTCGAGTGGTAACAAAACAAAATCGTTTGAAGACAACTAAATTAAAACAAAACTGCAGTGGATTGCCTTGTAGATTCTGGGGCTAACGTTAGCTTAATTCGAAAGGATGTTGTTGAACGCGTGCAAGGGGTCAAAGTAATAAAAAAAATTAGAACGCTACGCGGTTTTGGAAACAAATCAACGAAGTCTGAGGAATGTTTGGATACTTAAGTATCAATCTACCAATTAAAAACTAACCATCAGTTTTTAGTTGTGCCAAATGAGTCGATACATTCAGACGTTCTACTGGGAGACGATTTTATTTCCAAATTTCGGACGGTGTACGATAAGCATGGATATACTTTTTTGCGAGATGAGGAAAATAATGGTTTCATACATGATTATGCTTCAATCTACAATGTCGCCGTAGAACCCGTTTATGTCGTACCGCCTCAATATCGGAAGCCAGTGGAACAGCTGATACAAAAGAGTTATGAAGCGATGCCAAATCCAGCAAAAAAATGCCCGATTGAGTTGACAATAGTTCCTGAGGGAGTGGTGCAGCCATTTCACCATGCACCAGCACGATTATCGACGGATGAAGCTGACGCAGTAAAGCAACAAATAATTAAATGAGTTGAACAAGGAGTAGTGCGTCAGTCAACGTCGAATATTGCGAGATGTTTAGGACTGGTGAAGCAGCTACGCGACCTCGAAGCTGAACTGGACGAGAAGCGCAAACAGCGAACTGCGGACGTGGCTGCCAAGAAGAAGAAGGCGACCTCATGGAGATTGAGACAACAATGGAGATGCACAACAAGGTGAAGGAGGACGCTCTAAAGCACGCCAAGAGGGTGCAAGCACACGTCAAGGATGCGCTTCGCGACGCCGAGGCCGCCAAGGAGGAGGTGCAGGCACAGAGAAAGGAGGCTGAGCGCATCGCCACCCTGGAAGAGGAGCTGGAGGAAGAGCGTCAAAAATTGCGTGAATTTGCGAAACAAAACATTGAGCACGCACAACAGATGTACAAACGAAATTATGACAAGAAACGTTGATCAGAGCATGGGTATAAGATAGGCGACCTAGTGGCGATTAAGCGAACTCAATTTGTTGCTGGCCGTAAGCTTGCAAGTGGTTATCTGGGCCCATAGTTAGTGGTTATCGCACAAGTTAAGCGAAACGGGCGATATGCCGTCCGAAAAGCAGCGAGCAACCGTGGCACTAGAGAGCAGTCGGCAGCTGGAGCTCGGAAGGAGATGGTGAAGGCAGAAAGCAGAGATGAGCGATCTTTCTTTAATATCATACATTAATATTCAATAATTATAATAAACTATTTTTAAATAAACTATAATAAACTCTACATACATTATATGTACATTGATTATAAAAATAGCTTGACATTAAGTTTTTAAAATTTGTTCTAATAGGATGCTGTTTTAGGGTTCCATCGTGCTGTTAAAAGAGTGCTTTCGTCTTGAACAAATCTCAACACATCTAGAAACACATGCACGAAGCAATAATAACAAAACATACGCGACGGCTGCATTTGATGCCACAATTACTTATTGACGCTTTGCGTAACATTTGGCGTGTACAACATTTATCATTTGATATAGCTTATTTCGAAAAATGTAGCACAAGCTACCAATTTTTTTTTCTTTTTTTGTTACGTTCTTATTTTAAATTTAAAATCTGTCTGAGTTTGTCATTAAATGGATTGGGTGTGACATTGACATAAGAGAGGTACATGGAATGTATGTTTACCGGAGCTTTAACGGTGACATCTAACTATAGATGGGGGAGGTCAAGCGGGTGTTTCCGCTTCAGGCGTCTTAGGGATTGTCTATTGTCAAGTAGGTTCATGACATTTCTGATGCGGTTTGATACGCTTTCCGTGCCCCATACCTGTATGCCATAGAAATTGGCTTCAGGATTGCTTTGTAGGTAAGCAGTTTGAGTTTTCCTTGAGTTTGGACCTTCTCCCTATGAGCCAGTGGAATTGCTTAAATTGTAGGTCGGCCTGGTTGCGCTTGGTGATCAGGTGACGGCGCCATGTGAGCCTGCGGTCCAGGGTCAGTCCTAGGTATTTGGAAGTGTTATTCGCTGGGATGGTCTCCCCGTTGAGTGTGATATGGGCGCATTCACCCCTGCGTAATGCGAAGGATGTGTTCCAAGCTCTTTGTGTATGAGAGTTTTCGCGGATTTCTCCGCGTTAACTACGATGTTCCATCATTTCAGTCATAGATCAAGAGCATCCAGTTATCTCCTGATGATGGCTGATGCTTCCTGGGGATCTGTGGCGGAGGCTAGGAAGGTGGAGGCTAGAAAGGCGGATGCTAGGAAGGCGGTGTCATCGGCATGTGTGGCTATTGTTTGGTTCCGGGAGGGGGTGATGGGAAAGTCTGATGTGTCGAGTGCGTACAAGATAGGTCCAAGAACACTGCCTTGGGGTACTCCTGCTCTTATGGGCCTAGGCGTGCTGATTGATGATCTGTGGTGGAGGCCAGGAAGGCGGTGTCATCGGCATATGTGGCTACTGTGATGTTCCGAAAAAGTCTGCTGTGTAAAGTGCGTACACGATAGGTCTAAGAACACTGCCTTGAGGTACTCCTGCTCTTATGGGCCTAGGCGTGCTTGATGATCCGCATCTCACTTGGAACTCCCTTTCCTCTGCGTACAACTTAAGGATGCCGAAGTGGGAACTTGAAAGGTGGGACTTGATTTTGAAAGTAAGTCCAGGGTGCCAGACTCTGTCAAACGCCTGTTTGACATCCAGCATAACGGCGCAGCAGTACTCCTTCTTTTCGAAGGCCTCAAGTATGCTTTCAAAAAGTCGGTGGCATGGCTCAGGTGTTCCATGGAAGCGACTGAAGCCAAACTGATGATCAGGGATCAGTCCGTCCTCGTCCATTACTGGCAGTACTCTGAGCAAAAATACCCTTTCAAGTATTTTGGAGAGAATTGCCAGCAAACAATTCGGTCGATAGGAAGACGGATGCAGCTGTTGAAGATGTAAGCCAGCCTTAAGAAATAGAGAAGGGGCAACATTTTCAGCGCTGATGCATCGATTCGATTAGGACCTGGTGACTTGCTATTTTTTTAGGGAGGCGATCTCCTGCGCCATCTCCTCTGGTGCGACGGGCTGTATTGGTGGACCAGGAGCACTTGCTCTCTACGTACCTTATAGTGGCAGCACTCTCTTTGTCAGTGCATCTGTCAAAAGGGGAGAATGCACTGTATAGATAAAGCTTCTGCTCTTGCGACCTCAGACCGACACCAGGAACCGTACGCTTTGCGCACGGGTGATATCTTCTTCACAGGTCTTCTTTCAGGTGTTCGCAGGTTAGTCGGAGGAGGATTCGCGAATTCGGCAACATTGTGCATCTCTTTGGTTAGTTCTTCGATGGCTGCATCTATTTGGCTTGTTGTGGAAAGAGGAGGATCTCCGCCCAATCAAGAAAAGATAAAACTTGTTCTAACAAGACAAGAAGAAACTTACACAAATGAAAGCTCATTTGGGCCATTAAACAACGGATTTGGAAAGACTGGTCCACGAGTACGCTCGTGCAAGAGAAAAGCTTTCCCCCGGAAATGTGATACATTTCTAGTCATTGCTCGTTACAAGTCGTGCTCGTTTTGTAATTGGGGAATTATATATTCATTCATGTGAATGGGGCGGTGAATGGGAATACCGTGGGGGTATTAAAGGTAAGGGTTTGGTTCTGCCGCACAAAGCTTCAATATCAACACTCACTTTCATAGCGAACGGACGTTTTTTTTTTCTTGCAATCATCGATTTTGTTATTATTTTCTTGCTAAAAACAAACCGGCGTTTATTAAGAAATTAATTATTTAAATCTAATACTTAAAACGATTCCCTTCGCATTCGGGTCTGCGCGGTACCGTATTTAGTGAAATTATATTATTATATTACTTATCAAAGTAAGGTACTGTGCCCTACTTCTATTCCCTATTTCTTACATTTACTGCAATTTCTATTATGGCAAAAACTCACTATCTCCTAGTTTGCGCTCTGGTTTAAGGCTAGTAGTTTTTGTGAAAATAAATTTTTTGTATCAATATATTTTTATATAATTTAAATTTTTTTGTTTTAATCAAAATCTCTTAACATGGAATTTTATAGCATTTGCGCTATAAAATCGGGCAATAAGCCGTAGTACATACTAAATGTGCCGGTTTCACCGCCTCAGTTTCGGATGCAATCTCAAGAAATGCTGGCTTCCACTTTTGCTGCAGTGGATGTCGCGCGGTTCAAAAAGAAATGCGAACGTTCATGCGGCAAACTAAAAACGGTTTCAAAGAGTTGATCGGTGGTTTCCTTAAGATCAACGACCAACTCTCTGCACTGGATTCCCAATTTAGCAGCCTACAGCTGCTAAATGAATCTCCAAATCGTAAAAAAAACGCTATTAGGGACCCCGTATGCAATGATATCGCTATTCAGCCTGATCAGCCGACGACCATGCAGCCGCTCATAACTCTGACCACCCCAAGAGCAGGAGTTGGAAACACAAATGTGGTTTCGGAATTTGACTCCATAATCGAGCATAACTCGTCTGAATTACCATCCAGGGTATCACTTCAAGTGATTCCTCCGGCACGAGTAGAGTCGACCTCCTTAAAACCCACTGCTAAGGGTAAACCACCGTCCGGACCCCCGATACGGACTGATGTCGCGGTCTTACCAACCGTAACACCAAAACCCTTACAGGTGATTCTCCCCTCTAAACACATATTTATATCACGGCTAGCCCCACCTCAGACACCTCAGAGATTGATATCTCGGCATATATCCAAGCCAAATCTGAGGTCAATCCGAATTCGTATGCTGATGCGTGAAGACGTGTTTTGATTGAAGTGAATGATTATTAATAAAAAACAAATAAATATATTGAAAGCGAAAAAGACGCTCCGAGCGATGCACCATCGCTCGAATACATATTCTGCGTTTGAAATAGTTAAATAATAGTTTCAAACAAATTAATTAAAAAAAAAAAAAATAAATGTACTATGAGCCAGAACGACACTCGCGCTCACCGGCAACGAGAGCAAGACGATCGCCGGCTCTCATTACAACGAAACAACGCGTACTTTTCTTATGTCTCCACGACACCTGCAAACGAAGACAACGAGCGGCCAATAACCCATAACCCAACGAACCTTCTTGTACCAACAAATCAAGAAAGAGCGCGCTCTTGCTCTCCCGCACTTCTAGCTCCCACACAAGCTCCGCTATCTGCAACAACAACAACTGGAGCAATATCGACAGCCCGCTCTACTTCGCCATTGGCTGCACCCGCTCACGCTTTTACTGAGTCAGCGAATACAAAAACAAAAGTCCAAGAGCCAAACGGCACTGCTGCACAACTAGCAAAACAAAACGCAAACAAAAAAGTTGGGTCGGCCTCAAAGACTGGACTGGACCACTACATAACAATAAAGCGGAAGCTTAGCCCTAAAACTTCCGATACAGAAAACAAGCCGACAATACTACCTCGATCAACAACGAAGCGCCCGCAAATAATAACAGATTCGCTTTGCTGGCAGATACCAACGAGGACGTGCCACTGAAATCCATCGATAAGGAACCAAAGAAAATAAAGCCTCCCCCAATTTACATCCGCGAGAAGAGCACAAACGGTTTGGTAAATTCTTTAATTGGCCTTATTGGAAAAGATAGCTATTATATAATACCCCTCATAAGAGGTACTATTAATGAAATAAAACTTCAAACAAAAACGGAGGAAAACTACAGAAAAGTCACAAACCATCTTACTGCAAACAAAACATGCTTTTACACCTACCAGCTTAAAAGTAGCAAGGGTCTACAAGTAGTACTGAAGGGCATTGAGCCTGATGTAAAGCCCGAAAAGATAGCTGAGGCGCTAAAGGAAAAGAGATTTTGCGTCAAAAGCGTACACAATATCAAAAACAGAAACAGGCAGCCGCAACCACTCTTTAAGATTGAGCTTTAACCAGAAAACAAGCACATAAAAAAAAAAGGTTCATCCAATTTATAAACTCCAGCTCCTTCTACACCGTAGGATTACAGTAGAAGAGCCGCATAAACGTAACGCTCCTGTTCAATGTATGAACTGCCAAGAATACGGCCATACGAGATCGTATTGCACACTTCGCCCAGTGTGTGTAGTCTGTGGAGATCACCACGTCTCCACACACTGCCAAGCTAATAAAGAAAATGCATGCGCAAAAAAGTGCGGTAACTGTGGGGGTAATCACACAGCAAACTACAGAGGCTGTCCAATCTACAATCAGCTGAAAACCCGTCTCCACAAAAGAATGAACACGGCACGGGAACACCAATTAACAGCTACGCTGATACCATCGGAAACAAACCCAGAAGTACTTTTTTCGAAACCAACAAGTATTGCTCCCTGGACTATACCAAGCACTAACAAGATAAGTTTTGCAAACGTTTTAAAATCAGGTATGACACCTCCAACCCCAAACTCCCAAACCTCACATGAAGAACACACAAAATTGGACACACAACAAAACTATAGGCCATCTGAGCAGCAAGAAACGAAAACTGAAGCTATGATCCAAGCCTTACAACAGAGCATGATGGAATTCATAACATTTATGCGAACCACCATTCAAGACATGATGCGTAATCAAAACCTATTGATACAAATGCTTGTCTCCCAACAATCAAAATAAATAATGGCTACCTTACGCATAGCTACGTGGAACGCCAATGGCGTCTCACAGCGCAAACTTGAGCTAGCTCAATTCCTACATAAGAAGCATATCGACGTAATGCTTCTTTCAGAAACCCATCTTACAAGCAAATACAATTTTCGAATAAGAGATTACCGCTTCTATGGTACAAATCACCCCGATGGTAGAGCACACGGTGGGACCGGCATTCTAATTAGGAACCGTATGAAGCACCACTTTTACAAAGAGTTTGCTGAAATTCATCTACAGGCCACATCTATCATTATACAGCTGGAGGACAACACTCACCTCACACTAGTGACCGTTTACTGCCCCCCTCGTTTCACAATATTGGAAGACCAATTCCTGGATTTCTTCCATGCACTAGGACCACACTTCATTGCAGCAGGCGACTACAATGCTAAACATACTCACTGGGGATCGCGCCTTGTGAATCCAAAAGGAAAACAGCTTTATAAGGCTTTAATTAAAACCACTAATAAACTTGATCATGTTTCCCCTAGGAGTCCCACATACTGGCCATCAGACCTCAATAAGCTACCTGACTTGATTGACTTCGCAGTCACGAAAAATATTCCTCGCAGTTTCGTTAGAGCTGAATGTCTACCAGATCTGACATCTGATCACTCGCCTGTGCTAGCTCATCTCAGCCGGTATGCAGAAAACGTAAAACCACCCTACAGACTGACTTCGCACAAAACGAACTGGCTAAGGTATAAAAAATATATTAGTTCACACATTGAGCTAAACCCAAAACTCAATACTGAACCTGATATAGAGAGCTGCACAGAAACACTGGAATCCATTCTTACGGAAGCAGCTCGAAATGCAACACCTAAAACCACAAGCGTTACAATTAATCCGAATAAGACTAACGCACAAATCGAGCAACTCATCCACGCAAAACGACGCTTACGTAGAGAATGGCAATCCTCCAGATCACCATTTGGAAAACAAAAGCTAAAAATAGCCACACGGAAGCTGACAAACGCTCTGAAACAAGAGGAAGAATAGGCTCAGAGCAGATGTATAGAGCAACTTTCACCAACAGGTATTAAACATAAGTCACTGTGGAGAGCCCACCCAACCCTTCGCCGACAGACTGAAACCGTTTTGCCCATAAGGAATTCCTCAGGCGGCTGGGCACGTAGTGATGCAGACAGAGCCACCACATTTGCCGCTCACCTACAAAATGTATTTACGCCAAACGAGGCTACTAGCACATTTGCGCTACCGACTTCAAACGCAAACTGCAACCAGCAACACACCCAAATTGTGTTTCGTCCAAAAGAGATATCTAACATAATTAAAGAAAATCTCAGCCCGAAAAAATCCCCCGGCTACGACCTTATCACAGTTGCGATCTAACACTAACACTATTCTGAAACTGTCACATAGTGTCTGATTGGTTTAACCTGCGCACCTAACGGTCTGCTACAAACTCTAACGCACATTCCAGAGTGCGTGTCATCTGCTGCCTACCAAATTCTCTCTGTAGAAGCTGTGTACAACTAAGCAGAAGCAAAGTGCGGTTGGCATACCGGCCAACGGTGCCCAGTTCCCCCTCCCCTCGCTCAATCGTCCACAACCTAGAGCATGGATTGGCAAGCCCCGCGCGGGCCGCGCGGAAAAACAACGCCCTGCAAGAAGGCTCTCAAAGCAAGGAAGTGCAGCTCGTGCAGCGACTCAAGCTCGAGTTCTTCTTACTCGGAGCCCGGGGAGATCAAGCGTAAGACCGCGCGTAAAAGGCAAGGAGAGGAGCCAGATGTTACGCCTAGCACCAGCGCAGATCTGCATAGCAAGCTGGCAAACAACTCCCTTGCCCTCCTCTCAAGCAAAGAAGATGACGACGATCATGACGAACCCAAAACTGCTTCAGAGGCAGTCGCATCTAAAACAGAAGAGAAACCAATCCCGATCCCGAAGACCCTCAAGCCTCCCCCGATCTACATCCCAGACGTGACCGACATTGCAGCGGTTATCAAGATGATATCGACTTTAGTCGGATCCGAAAAGGATTTCTCCTATAAAACGGAGAGAAATAATAACGTACGCGTAATGATGCCAGACAAGGAGTCCTACACAGCCCTACGCCAGCACCTCGTGGCACATAACAAAAGACACCGCACCTTCCAACCAAAGGATGAGAGAGCTTACAGGGCGGTCATCAAGGGACTTCACCACTCAACGGACCAGACTGAAATTAAAGAAGAACTCCACAAATACGGCCGTACTGTGAGGGATCTGCACAATCCCATTGGCAGGAAATCCAAACAACCACTGGGGATCTTCTTTGTCAATCTAGAACCAGCAAGCAACAAAACAGAGGTTTTTAAAATAAAGAGGATTTGCAAATCAGTCGTCACCGTAGAGCCCCCTCTGAAATTCAACGACGTTCCACAATGTTTCAGATGCCAAGGGTTTGGACACACCCAGCGCTACTGCTTCCTGGAACATCGCTGCGTGAAATGTGGTGATTCTCATGACTCTAGGTCATGCACCAAAAAAGAAGACGAGAAAGCATGCTGTTTACATTGCCAAGCTGATCACCCTGCGTCGTTCAGAGGATGCCCTGCCTACAAAAAGGCAAAAGCGCAGCAATCTCCTAAAGCCAGACCCGTTGAGAGTAGCAACAAACCACCTCTCATCCAGATACCAACTATCATTAATGGTACAAGTTATAGGGACGTACTCCTAGGAAACCAAGTGACACAGCCAACGAATCCCCAACAAACCCCTCATACCACTCCCGAAGCCCCACAACCCAACCAGTTTGATACGATGCTTGCCCGCATGGAAGGATCAATTGAAAGGATGATGGAAAAGTTGATATCGCAGATGTTATCGCAGATGTTCTCACAGATGATGCAGTTCATAGCTCCCATCCTCAACAAAAAATAATGCAAATAAGCCTTAACATAGTTTTTTGGAACGCAAACGGCCTGCAGAGGAGCAAAGCCGAAGTAGAGCATCTCATCAAAACAGACAATATCGATGTTCTTCTAGTTTCGGAATCCCACTTTTGTCCCAGATCCTACTTTAAAATTAGCGGGTACGAACTGTTACATGCCAACCATCCATCTGGCAGAGCACGCGGAGGAGCAGCTATGCTTATCAGGAGTGGCATTCAGTACACGGAACTTCCCGCGTTTCAGGAGGAATGGGCTCAGTGCGCCGTGACCAGGATTTCTAGCCCACAGGGAGATATCACCATTGGTGCGGTTTACTTCCCACCCAGACACTCGATAACCGAGACCCACCTTCAGGACTTCTTCGAGTCCCTCGGTCCTCGGTTTATAGCAGCCGGAGACTTTAACGCCAAACACTCCTGGTGGGGGTCCCGCACAAACAACCCCAAAGGCATAAAGCTCTATAAGTACCTGCAGCGGAAGAGTCTGGACTGCCATTCCACTGGAGAACCCACACACTGGCCTACCGACCCTTCAAAACAGCCGGATCTGCTGGACTTCGCCGTCTCCAAGGGCATAGGACACTCTAAGATAACATGCTCAAGCTATGATAAACTGCTATCTGACCACAGCGCAGTAAACTTGCTCCTAAACATCCCCGTCCTCAGAAAAATCCCGCCTAGAAGACTCACCGGAAAACACACAAATGCCCCCAAGTTTACGTTTTGGATGCTTTCCTCCCAGTATCCAGATACCCCTCTTTCCACACCAAGCAACATAGATGCGGCCATAGAAAAACTAACCAAAGAGATGCACAATGCCGCTGAGTTTGCGAATCCACCTCCACCGACTACCCCGAGA
Organism: Drosophila ercepeae; assembly: GCA_018150545.1. Classification (NCBI taxonomy): domain Eukaryota; kingdom Metazoa; phylum Arthropoda; class Insecta; order Diptera; family Drosophilidae; genus Drosophila; species Drosophila ercepeae. The sequence continues at coordinate 1,429,468 of JAECWL010000090.1, read as the reverse complement.
ATACCTAAAAGAGACGTGCACTTGTGGTCTCCGGAAATCGCTGCCCTCGTGGCCGAAAAAAGGCGCCTCAGAAGAGTCTGGTTTTCCTCGCGCAACCCCAGGGACAAGACAGCACTTAATCGTGCCACCAAAGATTTGAAGGACAAGCTATGCATCCTACGGCAGGACTCGTTTCATAGATTCCTTATGGAGCTGGAACCTGGAGACCCGCAACACAATCTGTGGAATGTCACGAGGCACATAAAAAGACCTGTAAAGAAGATATCACCCGTGCGAAAAGTGGACGGTTCCTGGTGTCGGACTGAGGTCGAAAGAGCAGAAGCCTTTGCTGATCATCTACATAGTGCATTCGCACCGTTCGACAGATGCACTGGCGAAGAGAGAGCTGCAACCATAAGGTTCATAGACAGCCCAAGTGCCCCTGGCCTGCCAATACAGCCCGTCGAACCAGAGGAGATTGCGCAGGAGATCGCCTCCCTAAATAATGGCAAGTCACCGGGTCCTGACCGTATCGATGCAACAGCACTGAAAATGTTGCCCCTAATCTGTTCCCAAAGGCTGGCCAACATATTCAACAGCTGCCTCCGTCTAGGGTACTTCCCTAAAGAGTGGAAGCGAGCGGAAGTAATTGTCCTCATCAATTGTCCTCACCTGAAGACAACCTAGCATCGTATCGTCCGATTAGTTTGCTGGCAATCCTTTCTAAAATACTTGAAAGAGTATTTTTACGTAGAGTACTGCCAGTAATGGAGGAGGCGGGTCTGATCCCTGACCACCAGTTTGGCTTCAGACGCCTTCACGGAACACCTGAGCAATGCCACCGGATTGTTGAGACTATACTTGAGGCCTTCGAAAAGAAGAAGTACTGCTGCGTAGTTATGCTTGATGTCAAACAGGCGTTTGACAGAGTCTGGCACCCAGGACTACTTTTCAAAATTAAAACCCACCTCCCAAGTTCCCATTTCGCCTTCCTCAAGTCATACACAGAGGGAAGAGAATTCAGAGTGAGATGCGGATCATCAATCAGCACCCCTAGGCCCATAAGAGCAGGAGTACCACAAGGCAGTGTTCTTGGACCCATCTTATACACAGTCTACACAGCGGACCTCCCCATCACCCCCTCCCGGAACCTCACAGTAGCCACTTATGCCGATGACACCGCCTTCCTAGCCTCCGCCACAGATCCTCAGGAAGCTTCAGCCATCATCCAGAGGCAACTGAATGCCCTCGGTCCATGGATGAAACGATGGAACATCGTGGTCAACGCCGAGAAATCTACACAAACAACCTTCGCATTACGCAGGGGAGAATGCCCCCCCGTCACACTCAACGGGGAAACCATCCCAACTAATAACACTCCCAAATATCTAGGGCTGACACTGGACCGCAGGCTCACATGGCGTCCGCACCTAATCAATAAGCGCAACCAGGCCAACCTACGGCTTAAGCAACTGCATTGGCTCCTGGAAAGGAGGTCCAAACTCAAAGTAAAATTCAAGCTACTTATTTATAAGGTAGTGCTTAAGCCAATCTGGACATATGGGATACAGTTGTGGGGCACGGCAAGCTGTTCGAACCGCATCAAAATACAGCGATTTCAGAATAAATGCCTGAGAATAGTTTCGAACGCCCATCCGTACCACGAAAACTCAATAATCCATAAAGAGCTTGGAATTAGATGTGTAGCAAAGGAGATCACCCGTCTCAGCGGAAGATACATAAAAAGACTGGATAACCACCCCAACCACCTGGCCATCAACCTCCTAGATAATAGGCAATCCCCAAGACGCCTGAAAAGGAAACACCCGCTTGATCTCCCCAACCAATAGACACCTAAGTCAACCTCATAAGATTTACATTCCATGTACCTCCCTTAAGTCAAGGTCCCCCCCAAACCATTTAATGATTGTCCACTTGGACAGATTTTAAATACAAATTAAGAACGTTATAAAAAAAAAAAAAAAAAACGACCTTATTACCCCGGAAATGATCATCGATCTGCTACATTCTGCAGTTCGGTACATAACGCAGCTCTTTAATGCCATCACAAAACTTGGCTACTTTCCACAACGATGGAAGAGATCGATTATCATAATGATTCCGAAGCCTGGTAAGGACCACACAGTTCCCTCATCCTACAGACCAATAAGCCTACTCTCATGTATATCGAAACTATTCGAAAAATGCCTGCTAATCCGACTGAATCCACACCTGAGAGCCCACAATATAATCCCAGCCCATCAATTTGGCTTTCGCGAAAGCCACGGAACCATTGAACAGGTAAATCGAATAACAGCGGAGATAAGAACTGCATTTGAAAATCGAGAATACTGTACAGCCGTATTTCTAGACGTATCCCAAGCATTCGACAGAGTTTGGCTAGACGGCCTAATGTTTAAAGTTAAAACAGCTCTACCCGAAAGCACACACAAACTTCTAAAGTCATACGTATATGACAGAAAGTATGCAGTGCGGTGCGACACTGCTACTTCCATTGACCACGAAATTAAGGCCGGAGGCCCCAAGGCAGCGTTCTTGGGCCAACTTTATACCTCATCTATACTGCTGACATTCCTACAAATAGTCGGCTAACAGTGTCCACGTTTGCCGACGATACAGCTATCCTTAGCCGTTCAAGGTCCCCAATCCAAGCTACAGCACAGCTGGCATTGCACCTCATAGACACTGAGAAGTGTCTCTCTGACTGGCGAATAAAAGTCAACGAGGAAAAATGCAAGCACGTGACATTTACGCTGAACAGACAAGATTGCCCACCACTTTTGATGAACAACATACCACTCCCGAAAGCAGATGAGGTAAAGTACCTAGGAGTACACCTCGATAGAAGACTTACATGGCGCAGACACATTGAAGCGAAAAAAATCATTCTTCTTAATTCATCTTAAGCTCAAAGCGAACAACTTACACTGGCTCATCAACGCTGGCTCTCCGCTCAGCTTGGACCACAAGGTCTTACTCTACAATGCAGTACTGAAACCAATCTGGACCTATGGTGCACAGCTATGGGGCACCGCCAGCAACAGCAATATTGACATCATACAGCGAGCACAGACAAAGATCCTGAGAACTATCACTGGGGCACCGTGGTATGTTCGAAACGAAAACATCCATCGAGGTTTAAATATTCCACCAGTCACCAATGAAATCACAGACCTTACGAAAAAATATCATGGCAAGCTTTCCTCGCACCCCAATCACCTAGCGAGAAATCTAACCCAGCTCAGCAGTCGTTCCCGTCTCCGACGAAGGGACCTACCAACCCAGCGAAGAAATCTTTAGGGACGCTTAACCACAGAACAGTTGGATTAATTAAAACGACTGTTTAGGAAAAAATTGTAATAGTTAAGATTTTTAAACTTATTGTTAGCTCTTATCTAAGAGGATCCAATAAATAAAAGCAGAGTTAATATTAAAAAAAAAAAAATCTGAGGTCGTTGTTAGAGTGGAGGACATTAGGAAATTTAAATATCCTTAATCGAGGCTTACGTCATCTTTTAAGATACGTGTACCTTTGCCGATGTTTGATACTATCTGTTCGCCCAGCTTTTGGTCGGAGAATATATTCGTACAAGAACATCAGCCGTGTACAGTTAAAAAAAAAGTTAATAAGCCTGTGGGAGTTAAACTCCCAAAACCTAAAAACCCTGTACCGTCTTCGTCTTCCATACCTAAACCTTCATCCTCAAAAAACTAACAACATCTATCACCCTTACCTATCAAAATACTAGGGGGCTTCGGAGTAAGCTCCCTAAACTGTATTCTGATAGTTCATCTTTTGCATCCCAGATTGTAGTTTTCACAGAGACCTGGTTAACGCCGGAGATTTTTAGCTCCGAAATTTTCCCAGACAGGTACACCACTTACAGACGGGACCGACCACTACGAAGGGGAGGAGGAGTCCTAATCTCTGTGGACTCCGACTTCGCTTCTGAAGAGGTTTAGTGACCAAATCTTGGTGATCTTGAATTCTTATGTGTGAAAATCACTATGTCGCTTCAATCACTGTTCATCACATGCTCATACTTACCACCTTCTTCAGAGCCATTCAGCTGGTTTGTAATCGCATGTCCGACAGTGACCTTCTAGTGACTCTAGGAGACTTAAATTTACCTGAACTTATCTGGTCAAACATCGAGAATTCACCATCTTTATCACTTTCAACACACCATGATTTTACTAAGGGTATGTTCGACATATCCCTTGGTCAAAAAAACCACGTGAGGAATTCTTTAGGTCGGCTTCTAGATCTAAGTTTCGTTTCTGACAAAGATGGAATAACCGTTTCCAGAGCCATGGGAACGAAAGTGGGTTCCCAGAAGATCCTTACCACCCAACGCTTGGGGTGTCGATTGAAACCCTTACTGCTAGTCTCGCCATGGAGTTCATAAAACCCGCTGCTTTCGCAAGGCTGATTTTCAATTTAATTTCTACATTTGATTGGTCCGATCTCTGGGAATGCACCGATATTAATATCGGTTTAAAAACATTCTACAAAACGCTTACCGCATTCTTCGACTCTTGCGTGCCATGGAAGTATCCATCCGCAAAATATATATACAAACCATAAAGGAATCTCTAAATTATCAGCAATTCCAAAGCCAAAGAAAAATTGGTAACACCACATCTTCAACATCTCTCTCAGTTCAATTATTTCTCCATGCCAGCATGGTTTTATAAAGCGTCGCTTCACCACCACAAACCTCTTGGAGCTGACCTCCTTTATTATAGATGGCTTCCGTAAAGGCCTTTAAACAGAAGTCATCTACACAGACTTTAGTAAAGCATTTGACTCTGTCAAGCACTCACTCTTTTTAAGTAAACTTAGTATCCTAGGATTTCCCTCAGAACTTCTCACGTGAATTTCTAGCTACTTAGCTGGGAGAACACAACGTGTTCTTTTTAAGGATGTACACTCTCGCTTTGTTAGTGCTACATCGGGAGTCCCCCAAGGAAGCCATCTTGGGCCACTACTTTTCACTATCTATATTAACGATCTACCCCCTGCTATAACGAACTCTCTGATTCTTATGTATGCAGACGACGTTAATCTTTGTCTTCAATACAAATCCCCTCCTGCCCAATATAAACTTCAGTCGAATTTGGACAATTTTCAAAAATCGTGTTCTACCAATCTCTTAAAACTTAATGGGTCAAAATGATCGTTCGTGCCCTAACCAAGCGACATACTTTCTCTATGGGATTTCCTTAGATAGATTAACCCAGGTTAACGATCTTGGTGTCCTATTAGATACTAAACTTAAATTTTCCGACCATATTTCTACGATGGTTAATAAAGCCAAGGGCGTGCTTGGCTTCATTAAAAGATGGTCTAAGGAATTCAATGACCCTTATATTACCAAAACATTATACGTATTTTTAGTACGTCCAATTCTGGAGTACGGATCATGCGTCTGGAGCCCACAGTTCATCAAGATCGCATTGAATCCGTTCAAAAGAATTTCTTGATGTTTGCTCTTAGGAGGCTCAACTGGGATGCAAATCTTCACCTCCCATCTTATTCTAACAGACTCCTTCTAATTTACCTTCCCTAACCAATCGTAGAAAGATGCTGGGGTTCGTTTTCCTTTATAACCTTATTAATGGTAATGTAGACAGCCAGCATCTACTAACACGGCTAATATTAAACATTTCGAATAGACGTACTAGAAATTTTAGTCCCCTATTCCTAAGTTGTTGTAGATATACATATGCCCAGCATGAGCCTTTCAGGGTTTTATGTTCTGACTACAATGACTTATACTCTATTACTTTACTCTGCACGTCCACTTCTATCAAATCCTGAATTCTTACCTACCTTTCAGAGCAACAAACGAACTCTACTTTGTCCTCGTAATCTTTTCTACACTTTATTCTATCGGGTCTATCCCCGCGATCAGAGCCGTACGATAAACGGCAGCGCCCCTCGGTCGGTTGGGCGGAAGGTGGGCTGTACGTTATGCAGTAGGAGCCGTGCGACACAAAAAAAATAAATAAACGTAGCGAACGAACGGAGTATTTTTTCAAGCTCAAAGCCCGGCATATGAGTGATCAGCAGGAGTGAGCGTCATTGTCCGAAATGTTGCAAAGTTGAAGTGTAGATATTGCGCTGAACTTAAGAGCGCCGCGACGTTTGATAAGTATTCTAATCCACACTGGTGATCTCTCGTCTGAGGGTCAGATGGCAGATAAACAAATACCATTTCAACGGTGAATATAAGCTGAAAGTAAAAAAAATTATCGGTTAAAACGCACTTACGAAATTCGCACTTTGCTTGATAAATGTACACAGCGCTGTACATTCATCAAGCAAACTGTGAATTTCGTAATTTGGTATACATTATACATTGATTATAAAAATAGTTCGACATTAAGAATTTTGAATTTGTTTCAAAAGGATGCTGTTTTGGGGTCCCGTCGTGCTGTTAAAAGGGTGCCTTCGTCTTGAACAAATCTCAGCACATCAAGAAACACATGCGCGAAGCAATCATAACAAAACTTAAGCTAAGGCTGCGGTTGATGCCACAATTACTTAGTGGCACTCTTCGTAACATTTGGCGTATAAAACATTTATTATTTGATATTGCTTGTTTCGAAAAATGTAGCAAAAGCAACCTATTTTTTTTTTTGTAACGTTCTTATTTTTAATTTAAAATCTGTCCGAGTGGACAATCATTAAATGGTTTGGGCGTGACATTGACATAAAAGAGGTACATGGAATGTATTTTTAACAGAGTTTTAACGGAGAGGTCCAGCGGGTGTTTCCTCTTCAGTCGTCTTAGGGATTGGCTATTGTCTAGTAGGTTGATGGCAATGTGGTTGGGGTGGTTGTCCAGTCTTCTTGTGTACCTTTCGCTGAGACGGGAGATCTCCTCTGCTACCCATGAATTCAAAGTTCTTTGTGTATGATAGAGTTTTCGTGATACAGATTGGTTGGAAACTGTTTTCAGGCATTTGTTTTGGAACCGCTGGATTCTGATGCGGTTTGATACGCTTTCCGTGCCCCACAGCTGTATGCCAGCTGGTCCAGATTGGCTTCAGGGTTGCTTTGTAGGTAAGCAGTAAGCAGTCCTGCGTAATGCGAAGGATGTGTGGGAGGATTTCTCTGCATTGACTAAGATGTTCCATTGTTTCAGCCATGGATCGAGAGCATCCAGTTATCTCTGGATGATGGCTGATGCTTCCTGAGGATCTGCGGTGGAGGGCTAGGAAGGCGGCATATGTAGCTACTGTGAGGTTCCGGGAGGGGGTGTTGGGAAAGTCTGATGTGTAGAATGCGTACAAGGTAGGTATATGAACACTGCCTTAAGGTACTCCTGCTCTTATGGGCCTAGGCGTGCTGATTGATGATCCGCATCTCACTTGGAACTGTCTTCCCACTGTGAACGACTTGAGGAAGGCGAAGTGGGAACTTGGAAGGTGGGACTTGACTTTGAAAAGAAGTCCAGGATTCCAGACTCTGTCAAACGCCTGTTTGACATCCAGCATAACGGCGCAGCAGTACTCCTTCTTTTCAAGGGCCTCAAGTATGCTCTCAAAAAGTCGACTCAGATGTTCCATGGAAGCGTCTGAAGCCAAACAAAACAAGCAATAACAAATGATAAATTATTTACACGCCAAATGGTACGCAAAGCGTAACTCAGTAATTGTGGTATCAAACGCAGCCGTCGCTTAACTTTTGTTATTATTGCTTCGCGTATGTGTTTCTAGATGTGTTGACATTTGTTCAAGACGACGGCACCCCAAAACAGCACCCTTTTAGAACAAATTCTGATAACTTTATGTCAAACTATTTTTATAATCAATGTATAATGTATACCACATTATGAAATTCGTACTTTGCTTGATGAATGTAAACAGCGCTTTTTCCCAGATGATTTTTTTTATTTTCTGCTTACTTTCACTGTTCAAATGCTATTTGACAGCCGGTTTATCTGCCATCTGACCCTCAGAAGAGAGATCACCAGTGTCGATTAGAATACTCATCGAACGTCGCGGCGCTCGTAAGTTCAGCGCACCATCTACATTCAACTTTGCAACATTTCGAACAATGACACTCACTCCCGCCAAGCACTCATTTGGACGGCGTTGAGATTGAAAAAAATACTCCGTTCGTTCGCTACGTTTATTTTTAAAGCTTTAATATCCACGCCCCATTCCCAATTTTAAAATTCTAGAAGTCTTCTTCCGAAACAATTTCGCACATAAAGACTAACACAAGTCTACCTTTTCTGGAAGTTTTTATTATCACATGAATGAATGAATAATTCCCCAATTGTAAAACTAAAGCACTACTAGTATGATACATTTTTGAGGGAAAGCTTTCCTCTTGGACGAGCACCACATCGCTGGCACGAAGGATCTCCTTCTTTCCACAACAAGCAAAATAGATGCGGCCATCGAAGAACTAACCAAAGAGATGCACAATGTTTCTGAATTCGCGAATCCTCCTCCGACTACCCTGAGAACACCTGAAACATAGATTCTGAAACATTCTCTCATAGATTCCTTGAGGAACTAGAACCTGGAGACCCGCAGCACAAGACCTGCGAAGAAGCTATCACCCGCGCGCAAAGCGGACGGTTCCTGGTGTCGGTCTTAGGTCGAAAGAGCAGAAGCTTTTGCTAACCATCTACACAGTGTAATGTAGCAAAAGCGACGTATTTTTTTTAACGTTCTTATTATACCCTTGAAAAGGGTATTATAATTTTGTCCAGAAATGTGTAACGCATTAAAGGAAGCATCTCCGACCCCACAAAGTATATATATTCTTGATCAGCATCAACAGCCGAGTCGATATAGCCATGTCCGTCTGTCCGCCTGTTTCTATGCAAAAAAAAGACAGTAGTTTTAAAGCTAACGTGAAATTTTTACCAGATCATTATTTTTGTTGCACGCAGATCAAGTTTAAAAATTGGTCGGATCGGACCACTATATCATAGCTGCCATACAAACGATCAATCAGATTTCAAGTCTTTGTATGGAAAACTTTTTTGTTCTCTCAGCTATCGGAACCGAATTAAACATTTATTCATTTGACATAGCCATACATGAGTTGTGAAAGTTTGGTCCTGATCGGACCACTATATCACATAGCTGCCATACAAACGACCGATATGAAAACAAGTCTTTGTATCGAAAATTTTGTTGTTTTATAGCTTGCAACCGAATTCAACATTTATTCATTTGACATAGCCATACACGATTTGTGAAAGTTTGGTCCGGATCGGACCACTATATCATATAGCTGCTGTACAATCGACCGATATTAACAATATTATTGATATTAACAAAATTAAATAAAGTATACAATACTAAACCTAATAATTTAATGAGTACTAGCTACGGTGGCCTTCGACTCGAGACTTATGGTTTATTACTTTATATAATAAACTGAGCTTTTTGGACAAATTTGTAAATTTTTGAGATATTTTCACAAGTTGAGTTACTTAAAAAATTCGAAAGACTATGTGTACCAAATAATTAAGATCTAATTGAGTGCAATCGACTGCAGGCGTCGAGAATATAGTCATGGCATGAGAATTGGCATGTTGGTCGCGCCGTTCTCTTCAGTAAGTGTTCATGTGTGGATTGGGTGTGCCCAATGCGTAGGCGGATGAAGGTCGCGCATTCCCATTTATGTACATTCGTTGGTGGCTTGAAACTGATGCAATTTGGGTTAATAATCTGGTACCTGTGCATGAAGAGTGCCCATTCGGAGAGTTTCTTTTCTTTGAGGTAATGTATAGAAAAGATAACGAGAAAGAAGTGGAATGCGTTTGTTGCTCTGAAAGGTAGGTGAGGATGGATGATTTGATAGAAGTGGACGTGCAGGGTGAAGTAATAGAGATCTACAACTTAGGAACAGGGGACTACAATTTCTAGTCCGTCTATTTGGCATGTTAAATATTAGTCGTGTTAGTAGGTGCTGGCTGTCTACATTACCATTAATAAGGTTATGGAGGAAACGACCCCCATCTTTCCACGATTGGTTAGGGTAGGTAAACTGATTAGAAGGAGTCTATTAAAATAAGAGGGGAGGTGAAAAGGCAAACATCAATAAATTCTTTTGAACGGATTCAATGCGACCTTGATGACCATCTTTTAATGAAGCCAAGCACACCCTTGGCTTTATTAACCATCGTAGGAATATGGTCGGAAAATTTGAGTTTAAAGTCTAATAACCACCAAGATCGTTAATCTGGGTTATAGAGAAAGTATGTGGCCTGGTTAGGGCACGAACTATAAAAAGACATTAGCTTCTATTTTGACCCATTAAGTTTTAAGAGATTGGTTAAACACCATTTTTGAAAATTTTCCAAATCTGACTGAAGTTTATGCAAGACATTATAGCCAGTTATTAATATACTGATGTTGGATATAATATAACAAGAATTGCGGTATTACAAATAAATGGAACAGCGACTTCTCGACTCTGCTGACAATGGTTGCAACTTGACCACTTGACTACTTGACTACTTAACGACTTGACGACGATTGACCCTCCGACACACCAAGTTCTATGGTCGGTCTTGATCCCTCGACTAGTTGTTTTACCACTTGATAACTTGAGCAATTCACGATCCCAATGTTCTGCTCCTCCAACGTCTTGCACTCGCTAGCTTTTCTTCGACACTCCTTCCTCGTCTTCATTCGTTCTGGTGATGATACTTCCTTAATATCGTATACTATCGCTTAGCAGGCACGTTGATAACTATCGACTCTACTTTACATTTATATTGGGCAGAAGGGGATTTATGTTGAATACAAAGCTTAACGTCGTCTGCATACATAAAAAACCAGAGAGATCGTTAGAGCGGTTGTAAGTCGTTAATAAAAATAGTGAAAAGTAACTTTCCATGATGGCTTCCTTGGGGGACTCCCGATGTAGCTCTAAAGAGGCGAGAGTGTACATCTTTTAAAAGGACACATTGGGCTCTCCCACCTAAGTAGCTGGAAACAGTACATGAGAAAGTCTGAGGGAAATCCTAAGATGTTAAGTTTACTCAACTCCAAGAGGTTTATGGTGGTGGAGCGACGCTTTATGAAACCATGTTGGCATGGAGAAATAATTGAACTGCAGAGATGTTGAAGATGTGGTGTTACCAATTTTTCGAAAAGCGTTAGAAATGCTGACAATCTAGATTCCTCTATTGTTTGTAGCATCCAATTTTTTTCCTTTTTTGTGAAGGGGAATTGTCAAGGATTCCTTTCATCTGTGCGGAAAGATCGAAGTTTCCAGAGACAAAGAGAAAAGTTTTAGAAGAGGTCTGCACAATGACTTAGCGCAGTTTGACAGTACACAGCCAGGAACACCATCAGGACCTGGAGAATAGACTGGTTTCACCCTCAGAAGATCCGATAACACAGTGCTTTCGGAGAAAGTTGGTCTGAAAATAAGATTAGCTGATTGAATGTTATATGAATAAGGCTGATCCATAATTGTAGGAAATGAGTGTGTTGTTTGAAAGAAAGTTGCGAATAGATCGGCAATACCCTGATCAGTAGTCGCAGATACATTTTCAAACAAAATTAGGGGGGGAGAAGATACCTGCTTACGCTTAGTGTTAACAAAATTATAAAACTGCTTCGGATCCTGTGTAAACTGGATCTGACAGCGGTATATATAATTCTTATAACACTCAGCGTTATGCACGGTGACGTTTGACCTACCTACTAAGTATCTTGAGAAAGTTACATTGCAACCAGTTTTCTTATATCTCTTAAGGAGTCTGTTTATACCCTTGCAGAGGGTATTATAATTTTGTCCAGAAATGTGTAACGTATTAAAGGAAGCATCTCCGACCCAACAAAGTATATATATTCTTGATCAGCATCAACAGCGGAGTCAATATAGCCATGTCCGTCTGTTTCTATGCAAAAAATAAACAGTAGTTTTAAAGCTAGCGTTTTGAAATTTTTACCAGATCATTATTTTTGTTGCACGCAGATTAAGTTTAAAAATCGGTCGGATCAGACCACTATATCATATAGCTGCCATACAAACGATCAATCAGATTTCAAGTCTTTGTATGGAATACTTTTTTGTTTTCCAAGCTATTGCAACCGAATTCAACATTTATTCATTTGACATAGCCATACAATGTACAATAATGTATATTTAACGGAGACACCTAACTATTGATGGGGGAGGTCAAGCGGGTGTTTCCTCTTCAGTAGTCTTAGGGATTGGCTATTGTCTAGTAGGTTGATGGCAAGGTGGTTGGGGTGGTTGTCCAGTCTTCTTGTGTACCTTTCGCTGAGACGGGAGATCTCCTCTGCTACCCATGGAATTCCAAGTTCTTTGAGTATGATTGTTTTCGTGGTACAGATTGGTGTTGAAAACTGTTCTCAGGCATTTGTTTTGGAACCGCTGGATTCTGATGTGGTTTGATACGCTTTCCGTGCCCCACAGCTGTATGCCAGCTGCCACAGCTGCTCCAGATTGGCTTTAGGATTGCTTTGTAGCTAAGCAGTTTGAGTTTTTCCTTGAGTTTGGACCTTCTCCCTATGAGCCCTATCCCTATTGCTTGAGTCATAGGTCGGAAGGTGGGACTTGATTTTGAAAAGGAGTCCAGGGTGTCAGACTCTGTTAAACGCCTGTTTGACATCCAGCATAACGGCGCAGCAGTACTCCTTTTTCAATTTACCGCCTAACCAGAACCCAAGTCATCACTGATTTATTGCGTTATAGAGAGCAGTATTTTTTCATATCGTTATCGAAAGCAGCCATGTTTATCAAAGTCACAGCTAACTTAATTTTATAACTTTAAGTTTAACGTAAGAAGTTCGATAACGATACAAAAAAAGTACTGCTCTTAATAACGCAATAAAACAGTGATGGCTTGGTCTAGGCAGCAAATTGAAATCAAAAGTAACACTCGAAACTAATTAGGACAACAAAGTCCTTTTAATGGGCATGGAGCCCATTAGAGCCCTCAAGATAAATTATTTTTTTTAGCAGTTCTGTAATCTGTGTTCAACTACGCAAATTTTGCTACTTCTTGTAATAGAATAGGGCAAAAAAGAATTAGACGGGACACCCTATTCCTAAGGTGTTCCATGGAAGCGTCTCAAGCTAAACTGGTGATCAGGGATCAGTCCGTCCACGTCCAATACTGACAGTACTCTGCGCAAAAATAATTGTCGCTGATCGATCGGTGTAATCGATAGGCGTAGTCAGTGTTTTCGTGATAGTGAGTACTTACTCACTTTACTTTACTTTATCTACTTAGATAAATGTAGTAGATAAATGTGTGCGGGCACACTGTTTTCCGCCATCGCGAGCCGCGAAAAACTTAGCGTGCATTGTCGCACGAGAGTTTGGAGGGCGAACTGCGGTAAGATAGGATTATAATAATTTATGTTGAATAACCTTAAAAAAACGATTATAGAATAAAACGAGCTACCACTGCCGGAAGAGTCTTTCCTTTCCTTCGGGATCTAAGGGGGCGACGACAATACCCTTTCAAGTATTTTGGAGAGGATTGCCAGCAAACTAATCGGACGATAGGAGGCTAGCATGGCTTCAGGTTTTTAAGGTTTGAGGAGGACTTCAGCGCGCTTCCACTCTTTCGGGAAGTACGCTAAACGGAGGCAGCTGTTGAAGATGTTAGCCAGCCTTTAGGAACAGAGTAGGGGCAGCGTTTTCAGTGCTGATGCATCGTTTCGATCCGGACCTTGTGACTTGCCATTTTTTAGGGAGGTGATCTCCTGCGCAATATCCTCTGGTGCGACGGGCTGTATTGGTGGACCAGGGACACTTGCTCTCTACGAACCTTATGGTGGCAGCACTCTCTTTGCTAATGCGTCTGTCCAAGGGGAGAATTCACTGATGGTCAGCAAAAGCTTCTGCTTATTCGACCTCAGACCGACACCAGGAACCGTCCGATTTGCGCAAGGGTGATATCTTCTTCGCAGGTTTTCTTATATCCCTCGTGACATTCCACAGGTTTTGCTGCGGGTCTCCAGGTTGTAGTTCCTCAAGGAATCTAGGAAAGAAGTCCTGCCGTAGGATGGATAGCTTGATTAAGTGATCTTGTCTTGTCCGTGGGATTGCGCAAGGAAAACCAGTATTTTCTGAGGCGCGAAATGGCAAGGGCCATTTCAGGAGTCCACAAGTGCACGTCTATTTCAGGTGTTCTCAGGGTAGTCGGAGGAGGATTCGCGAATTCAGAAACATTGTGCATCTCTTTGGTTAGTTCTTCGATGGCCGCATCTATTTTGTATGTTGTGGAAAGAAGGGGATCCTTCGTGCCAGCGATGTGGTGCTCGTCCAAGAGGAAAGCTTTCCCCCGGAAATGTATCATACTAGTTGTGATCGTTTTGTAATGGGGGAATTATTCATTCATTCATGTGATAATAAAAACTTGCGGAAAAAGAAGACTTGTGTTAGTTCTTATGTGCGATATTGTACTGCTACTGCTGTTGGCCGCCATAGAGTGGTTTGCCTTGGGAATCGTTCTGCTACAATGCTAGCCAGGACATCAGGGTCAGTTGGAGTTCCTCTCTCTTCCTTAGCTTGTTAGCTACGAGTTTGTAGGCAAGTCCCCAGGAATCTCTATCAACGGTATTTAGTACTTCCTTATAGGCCCGCGCTTTGGCAGCCAATATGCCGTGCTTAAACTCAGAGCGTTTGCTTCTAAAAGCCTCCATGAGTTCTGCGTGCTCGGTGCTGCCTCTGGCTCCTTGCGCCCTTCTCCTTGCCCTTAGGCATTCCGAGCGTAGCTTGCTTAAGTTGGCGCTCCACCAGTACACGGGGGGCTTGCGCTGCTCTTTTTTCCTCCTTGGCATGGTTGCATCACACTTTGCATCTTCATGAGGTCGGCCGCCAATAAAACTGCGTGTCCATATGAGACTCGAAACGAGTCGATTTGGTATGCCAGCATATCTTCATCGATCTTCTTCGAGTCCCAGGCTTGCCCGACTGATCTTCTCTGCCGCCTCCAAGCCGTGCCCTTCGGTAGGATGCAGTAGAAAATCAGTGCGTGGTCACCCAGCGTTACACCGTCGTGGACCGATGCTCGCGTTAGCCACTAACCCTCTGCTGATGTAGGCGATGTCGATTTAGTACGAGCCCCTATCGTTGTTGAACGTTGTTCAGCAGTACCCTGCTGCCCCATTCTACTGCCCATGCATTAAAGTCGCCCGCAATGATCTTCGGGCCGCGCCCTCTCGCATGGCTGCTCAGCATCTCCAGCATCTCCTCGAACTGGTCTGGGGTGTCGCTAGGGGGGGCGTAGCAGCTGTATATATGCACTCCTTTTATTCTCGCATTTGCAATTCTCGCATATGCAATTCCGCGCATCGGCGAGGCCGCCAATTCCTATACGTGCAGGTTGCTGTAACACTTGATAGCTGCTTTACCGGTCTCGTCTAGTATCATTGTGGAGTTGCCACGGACAGGGGAATAGGGTTTACTCAAAAACATGATGTCTACCTTGCGCTTCGCCGCAGTTTGACCCAGGAGCTGAATAATCTTAATTTGCTCCTGCATTATGCTGGGACTTCGCTTCTTTAAGGCTGGTTCTGTATGTCGGGCACGCAAAACAGCCCGGCGGGTGGTTTCTATTCACTTCGTCGCTGCATAATAGGCACTTTGGTGGTGTAACACATCTCCTTGCCTTGTGTCCTCGTTCGCCACATCGCAGGCAGCAGTCTGACCGTTCGATCGCCTTGCAGGTCGTACGTACCGAAGCCATCTCTTTTAGCTTTGCTTCCAGCTCGGTCTTAAATTTGGGGACGCTGTCGGAGGCTTTCCCCTCTACTTCCAGCAGTAGTTCCCCTTGCTGAGTTCTGCGGACTCTCCACTCGCCTCCAGTGCTAGCCTCCTTGGCGACGGATGCATAGCTGCGCGGCTTGGACGTATTTTTTTGGGTTTAGGTATACCCTCTGAGCTCACCGCGGAATAATCGCCGCGCTTGGGTGCCTGTGCTTCAGGCTCCTGAACTTTGGGCATCTGTCCCTTTGGCAGTTCCCTTGCTGGTGTAGCCTTTTTTCCAGGCTTTTGGGGCTCGGTTTGGGTAGAAGCGATCGTAGAAAGATTCTCCTTAGCGCCGCCTTCGTGAAGCTCGATGGCCCTGTTGCTGAGAGCCGAGAGTTCCAGAAGTACGCTCTTGTCATCTATGACTACATGGCGCCGAAGTTCGAACGCGGATAGTATCGCGTTAATTTTATTTCCCATCCTGGCGAGAATGCTCCGTAGGTCTTCATTTTGGAATCCCGCGTCGAAGTCTAAGGGCCTTATAGGCGATCCCGTTGGTGATTTCCTTCCTTTCCTGTGCGACGGCACGCTGATAACGTCCTTTGCATTCGGGTTGCTCGTATTGCTAGCGCTGCTGGCTACAGGGGCCGAGTTGTCCAGCTTTGCAGCACTGTGGGGGCTAGTCGGTATATCCTCCAAGACAACCGCCGGCGCAGGGGTTCCCGCGGCTAAGTCTAAGGGCCTTATAGGCGATTTCGTTGGTGATTTCCTTCCGTTCCTGTACGAAGGCACGCTAATAACGTCCTTTGCCTTCAGGTTGCTCGTATTGCTAGCACTGCTGGCTACAGCGGCCGAGTTGTCCAGCGTTGCAGCACTGCGGCGGCTAGTCGGTATATCCTCCAACCCAACCGCCGGCGCAGGGGTTCCGGCATCCTGCACCACAATTCATCCGCCTTTTGTTGGGGACCTCGACATTCTGGAGCTCCTCCTGAATGGGTCATCATCGGTGGGGGCGAGGCCCCCGGTGCTCTGTCCATTTAGTTCCCGATCTCCAGATCTGGCAGCACTGTTGGTCTGCGGTGAGTTGTCAGCTCCACCGGCTGATTTAACAGCTGGGCCTCCCACCGCAAATAGAGCAATCGAGAAAGAACAAAATGAGGAATTGTATCTTGGACCTTATTTACACACTTTCTTTGGTTGGTTCGCTCGGCCGAACAATTACACGTTCCCACGATGTGGCTCTGTGCGATATAAACTTGTTCTAGCTGGGCTGTCTCTGTCTTTATGAGTTTTCGCGCAGCGTATGTGGAAACACGTCCGTATCGGTCAAAATTCAAGGGAGATCTCTCTCTAAAAGGATACCTTCGACTTGAACAAATGTCAACACATCTAGAAACACATGCTCGAAGCAAGAATAACAAAACTTAAACGACGGCTGCGTTTGATGCCACAATTACTAAGTGACGCTTTGCGTAACATTTGGCGTGTAAATCATTTATCATTTATTTATTTGCTTATTTCGAAAAATGTAGCAAAAGCAACCTATTTTTTTTTTGTAACGTTCTTATTATACCCTTGAAAAGGGTATTATAATTTTGTCCAGAAATGTGTAACGCATTAAAGAAAGCATCTCCGACCCCACAAAGTATATATATTCTTGATCAGCATCAACAGCCGAGTCGATATAGCCATGTCCGTCTGTCCGTCTGTTTCTATGCAAAAAATAGACAGTAGTTTTAAAGCTAACGTGAAATTTTTACCAGATCATTATTTGTGTTGCACGCAGATCAAGTTTAAAAATCGGTCGGATCGGACCACTATATCATATAGCTGCCATACAAACGATCAATCAGATTTCAAGTCTTTGTATGGAAAACTTTTTTGTTCTCCCAGCTATCGGAACCGAATTAAACATTTATTCATTTGACACAGCCATACATGATTTTTAAGTTTAAGTTTGGTCTGGATCGGACCACTATATCACATAGCTGCCATACAAACCACCGATATGAAAACAAGTCTTTGTATGGATAACTTTTTTGTTCTCAAGGGTATACCATCTTCGGCAAGCCGAAGATAACTTTTGTCACTTGTTTTTAACTTCATATCTGTCCAAGTGGACAATCATGGTTTGGGGGTGACATTGACATAAAAGAGGTACATGGAATGAATTTTTACGGAGTTTTAACTGAGACACCTAACTATTGATAGGGACGGTCAAGCGGCTGTTTTCTCTTCAGGCGTCTAGGGATTGGCTATTGTCTAGTAGGTTGATGGCAAGGTGGTTGTGGTGGTTTTCCATACTTCTTGTGTACCTTTCGCTGAGACGGGAGATCTCCTCTGCTACCCATGGAATTCCAAGTTCTTTGTGTATGATAGAGTTTTCGTGGTACAGATTGGTGTTGGAAACTGTTCTCAGGCATTTGTTTTGGAACCGCTGGATTCTGATGCGGTTTGATACGCTTTCCGGGCCCCATAGGTATATGCCATAGGTCCAGATTGGCTTCAGGAATGTTTTGTAGGTAAGCAGTTTGAGTTTTTTCTTGAGTTTGGACCCTCTCCCTATGAGCCAGTTGAGTTGCTTAAATCGTAGGTCGGCCTGGTTGCGCTTGGTGATCAGGCGAGGGCGCCATGTGAGCCTGCGGTCCAGGTTCAGCCCTAGGTAATTGGGTGTTTAAGTCAGTGAGATAGTTTCCCCGTTGAGTGTGACGGGGGCATAATCCCCTGCGTAGTGCGAAGGATGTGTGGGAGGATTTCTCTGTATTGACTACGATGTTCCATTGTTTCAGCCATGGATCGAGAGCATCCAGTTATCTCTGGATGATGGCTGATGCTTCCTGAGGATCTGTGGTGGAGGCTAGGAAGGCGGTGTCATCGACATATGTAGCTACTGTGAGGTTCCGAGAGGGTGTGGGGAAAGTCTGATGTGTAGAATGCGTACACGATAGGTATAAGAACACTGCCTTGAGGTACTCCTGCTCTTATGGGCCTAGGCGTGCTGATTGATGATCCGAATCTCACTTGGAACTCTCTTCCCTCTGTGTACGACTTGAGGAAGCCGAAGTGGGAACTTGGAAGGTGGGACTTGATTTTGAAAAGGAGTCCAGGGTCCAGCACACGATACAAAAAACAAATCTGCTCTCGATAACGCAATAAAACAGTGATGGCTTTGGTTCTGGTTAGGCAGCAAATTGAAATCAAAGGTAACACTCGAAACTAATTAGGACAAAAAGTCCTTTTAATGGGCATTTTTCAATTCTTTGAAGACCGGTAGAGCCCTCAAGATGATTCATAAATTATTTTTTTAGCAGTTCTGTAATCTGTGTTCAACTACGCAAATTTTGCTACTTCTTGTAATAGAATAGGGCAAAAAAGAATTAGACGGGACACCCTATTCCTAAGGTGTTCCATGGAAGCGTCTCAAGCTAAACTGGTGATCAGGGATCAGTCCGTCCTCGTCCAATACTGACAGTACTCTGCGCAAAAATACTTGTCGCTGATCGATCGGTGTAATCGATAGGCGTAGTCAGTGTGTTCGTGATAGTGATAGGATTTAGTAGATAAATGTGTGCGGGCACACTGTTTTCCGCCATCGAAAGCCGCGAAAAACTTAGCGTGCATTGTCGCACGAGAGTTTGGAGGGCGAACTGCGATAAGATAGGATTATAATAATTTATGTTGAATAACCTTAAAAGAACGATTATAGAATAAAACGAGCTACCACTGCCGGAAGAGTCTTTCCTTCGGGATCCAAGTGGACGACGACAATACCCTTTCAAGTATTTTGGAGAGGATTGCCAGCAAACTAATCGGACGATAGGAGGCTAGCATGGCTTCAGGTTTTTAAGGTTTGAGGAGGACTTCAACGCGCTTCCACTCTTTCGGGAAGTACGCTAAACGGAGGCAGCTTTTGAAGATGTTAGCCAGCCTTTAGGAACAGAGTAGGGGCAGCGTTTTCAGTGCTGTGGCATCGTTTCGATCCGGACCTTGTGACTTGCCATTTTTTAGGGAGGTGATCTCCTGCGCAATATCCTCTGGTGCGACGGGCTGTATTGGTGGACCAGGGACACTTGCTCTCTACGAACCTTATGGTGGCAGCACTCTCTTTGCTAATGCGTCTGTCCAAGGGGAGAATTCACTGATGGTCAGCAAAAGCTTCTGCTTATTCGACCTCAGACCGACACCAGGAACCGTCCGATTTGCGCAAGGGTGATATCTTCTTCGCAGGTTTTCTTATATCCCTCGTGACATTCCACAGGTTTTGCTGCGGGTCTCCAGGTTGTAGTTCCTCAAGGAATCTAGGAAAGAAGTCCTGCCGTAGGATGGATAGCTTGATTAAGTGATCTTGTCTTGTCCGTGGGATTGCGCAAGGAAAACCAGTATTTTCTGAGGCGCGAAATGGCAAGGGCCATTTCAGGAGTCCACAAGTGCACGTCTATTTCAGGTGTTCTCAGGGTAGTCGGAGGAGGATTCGCGAATTCAGAAACATTGTGCATCTCTTTGGTTAGTTCTTCGATGGCCGCATCTATTTTGTATGTTGTGGAAAGAAGGGGATCCTTCGTGCCAGCGATGTGGTGCTCGTCCAAGAGGAAAGCTTTCCCCCGGAAATGTATCATACTAGTTGTGATCGTTTTGTAATGGGGGAATTATTCATTCATTCATGTGATAATAAAAACTTGCGGAAAAAGAAGACTTGTGTTAGTTCTTATGTGCGATATTGTACTGCTACTGCTGTTGGCCGCCATAGAGTGGTTTGCCTTGGGAATCGTTCTGCTACAATGCTAGCCAGGACATCAGGGTCAGTTGGAGTTCCTCTCTCTTCCTTAGCTTGTTAGCTACGAGTTTGTAGGCAAGTCCCCAGGAATCTCTATCAACGGTATTTAGTACTTCCTTATAGGCCCGCGCTTTGGCAGCCAATATGCCGTGCTTAAACTCAGAGCGTTTGCTTCTAAAAGCCTCCATGAGTTCTGCGTGCTCGGTGCTGCCTCTGGCTCCTTGCGCCCTTCTCCTTGCCCTTAGGCATTCCGAGCGTAGCTTGCTTAAGTTGGCGCTCCACCAGTACACGGGGGGCTTGCGCTGCTCTTTTTTCCTCCTTGGCATGGTTGCATCACACTTTGCATCTTCATGAGGTCGGCCGCCAATAAAACTGCGTGTCCATTTGAGACTCGAAACGAGTCGATTTGGTATGCCAGCATATCTTCATCGATCTTCTTCGAGTCCCAGGCTTGCCCGACTGATCTTCTCTGCCGCCTCCAAGCCGTGCCCTTCGGTAGGATGCAGTAGAAAATCAGTGCGTGGTCACCCAGCGTTACACCGTCGTGGACCGATGCTCGCGTTAGCCACTAACCCTCTGCTGATGTAGGCGATGTCGATTTAGTACGAGCCCCTATCGTTGTTGAACGTTGTTCAGCAGTACCCTGCTGCCCCATTCTACTGCCCATGCATTAAAGTCGCCCGCAATGATCTTCGGGCCGCGCCCTCTCGCATGGCTGCTCAGCATCTCCAGCATCTCCTCGAACTGGTCTGGGGTGTCGCTAGGGGGGCGTAGCAGCTGTATATATGCACTCCTTTTATTCTCGCATTTGCAATTCTCGCATATGCAATTCCGCGCATCGGCGAGGCCGCCAATTCCTATACGTGCAGGTTGCTGTAACACTTGATAGCTGCTTTACCGGTCTCGTCTAGTATCATTGTGGAGTTGCCACGGACAGGGGAATAGGGTTTACTCAAAAACATGATGTCTACCTTGCGCTTCGCCGCAGTTTGACCCAGGAGCTGAATAATCTTAATTTGCTCCTGCATTATGCTGGGACTTCGCTTCTTTAAGGCTGGTTCTGTATGTCGGGCACGCAAAACAGCCCGGCGGGTGGTTTCTATTCACTTCGTCGCTGCATAATAGGCACTTTGGTGGTGTAACACATCTCCTTGCCTTGTGTCCTCGTTCGCCACATCGCAGGCAGCAGTCTGACCGTTCGATCGCCTTGCAGGTCGTACGTACCGAAGCCATCTCTTTTAGCTTTGCTTCCAGCTCGGTCTTAAATTTGGGGACGCTGTCGGAGGCTTTCCCCTCTACTTCCAGCAGTAGTTCCCCTTGCTGAGTTCTGCGGACTCTCCACTCGCCTCCAGTGCTAGCCTCCTTGGCGACGGATGCATAGCTGCGCGGCTTGGACGTATTTTTTTTGGGTTTAGGTATACCCTCTGAGCTCACCGCGGAATAATTGCCGCGCTTGGGTGCCTGTGCTTCAGGCTCCTGAACTTTGGGCATCTGTCCCTTTGGCAGTTCCCTTGCTGGTGTAGCCTTTTTTCCAGGCTTTTGGGGCTCGGTTTGGGTAGAAGCGATCGTAGAAAGATTCTCCTTAGCGCCGCCTTCGTGAAGCTCGATGGCCCTGTTGCTGAGAGCCGAGAGTTCCAGAAGTACGCTCTTGTCATCTATGACTACATGGCGCCGAAGTTCGAACGCGGATAGTATCGCGTTAATTTTATTTCCCATCCTGGCGAGAATGCTCCGTAGGTCTTCATTTTGGAATCCCGCGTCGAAGTCTAAGGGCCTTATAGGCGATCCCGTTGGTGATTTCCTTCCTTTCCTGTGCGACGGCACGCTGATAACGTCCTTTGCATTCGGGTTGCTCGTATTGCTAGCGCTGCTGGCTACAGGGGCCGAGTTGTCCAGCTTTGCAGCACTGCGGGGGCTAGTCGGTATATCCTCCAAGACAACCGCCGGCGCAGGGGTTCCCGCGGCTAAGTCTAAGGGCCTTATAGGCGATTTCGTTGGTGATTTCCTTCCGTTCCTGTGCGAAGGCACGCTAATAACGTCCTTTGCCTTCAGGTTGCTCGTATTGCTAGCACTGCTGGCTACAGGGGCCGAGTTGTCCAGCGTTGCAGCACTGCGGCGGCTAGTCGGTATATCCTCCAACCCAACCGCCGGCGCAGGGGTTCCGGCATCCTGCACCGCAATTCATCCGCCTTTTGTTGGGGACCTCGACATTCTGGAGCTCCTCCTGAATGGGTCATCATCGGTGGGGGCGAGGCCCCCGGTGCTCTGTCCATTTAGTTCCCGATCTCCAGATCTGGCAGCACTGTTGGTCTGCGGTGAGTTGTCAGCTCCACCGGCTGATTTAACAGCTGGGCCTCCCACCGCAAATAGAGCAATCGAGAAAGAACAAAATGAGGAATTGTATCTTGGACCTTATTTACACACTTTCTTTGGTTGGTTCGCTCGGCCGAACAATTACACGTTCCCACGATGTGGCTCTGTGCGATATAAACTTGTTCTAGCTGGGCTGTCTCTGTCTTTATGAGTTTTCGCGCAGCGTATGTGGAAACACGTCCGTATCGGTCAAAATTCAAGAGAGATCTCTCTCTAAAAGGGTACCTTCGACTTGAACAAATGTCAACACATCTAGAAACACATGCTCGAAGCAAGAATAACAAAACTTAAACGACGGCTGCGTTTGATGCCACAATTACTAAGTGACGCTTTGCGTAACATTTGGCGTGTAAATCATTTATCATTTATTTATTTGCTTATTTCGAAAAATGTAGCAAAAGCAACCTATTTTTTTTTTGTAACGTTCTTATTATACCCTTGAAAAGGGTATTATAATTTTGTCCAGAAATGTGTAACGCATTAAAGAAAGCATCTCCGACCCCACAAAGTATATATATTCTTGATCAGCATCAACAGCCGAGTCGATATAGCCATGTCCGTCTGTCCGTCTGTTTCTATGCAAAAAATAGACAGTAGTTTTAAAGCTAACGTGAAATTTTTACCAGATCATTATTTGTGTTGCACGCAGATCAAGTTTAAAAATCGGTCGGATCGGACCACTATATCATATAGCTGCCATACAAACGATCAATCAGATTTCAAGTCTTTGTATGGAAAACTTTTTTGTTCACCCAGCTATCGGAACCGAATTAAACATTTATTCATTTGACACAGCCATACATGATTTTTAAGTTTAAGTTTGGTCTGGATCGGACCACTATATCACATAGCTGCCATACAAACCACCGATATGAAAACAAGTCTTTGTATGGATAACTTTTTTTGTTCTCAAGGGTATACCATCTTCGGCAAGCCGAAGATAACTTTTGTCACTTGTTTTTAACTTCATATCTGTCCAAGTGGACAATCATGGTTTGGGGGTGACATTGACATAAAAGAGGTACATGGAATGAATTTTTACGGAGTTTTAACTGAGACACCTAACTATTGATAGGGACGGTCAAGCGGCTGTTTTCTCTTCAGGCGTCTAGGGATTGGCTATTGTCTAGTAGGTTGATGGCAAGGTGGTTGTGGTGGTTTTCCATACTTCTTGTGTACCTTTCGCTGAGACGGGAGATCTCCTCTGCTACCCATGGAATTCCAAGTTCTTTGTGTATGATAGAGTTTTCGTGGTACAGATTGGTGTTGGAAACTGTTCTCAGGCATTTGTTTTGGAACCGCTGGATTCTGATGCGGTTTGATACGCTTTCCGGGCCCCATAGGTATATGCCATAGGTCCAGATTGGCTTCAGGAATGTTTTGTAGGTAAGCAGTTTGAGTTTTTTCTTGAGTTTGGACCCTCTCCCTATGAGCCAGTTGAGTTGCTTAAATCGTAGGTCGGCCTGGTTGCGCTTGGTGATCAGGCGAGGGCGCCATGTGAGCCTGCGGTCCAGGTTCAGCCCTAGGTAATTGGGTGTTTAAGTCAGTGAGATAGTTTCCCCGTTGAGTGTGACGGGGGGCATAATCCCCTGCGTAGTGCGACGGATGTGTGGGAGGATTTCTCTGTATTGACTACGATGTTCCATTGTTTCAGCCATGGATCGAGAGCATCCAGTTATCTCTGGATGATGGCTGATGCTTCCTGAGGATCTGTGGTGGAGGCTAGGAAGGCGGTGTCATCGACATATGTAGCTACTGTGAGGTTCCGAGAGGGTGTGGGGAAAGTCTGATGTGTAGAATGCGTACACGATAGGTATAAGAACACTGCCTTGAGGTACTCCTGCTCTTATGGGCCTAGGCGTGCTGATTGATGATCCGAATCTCACTTGGAACTCTCTTCCCTCTGTGTACGACTTGAGGAAGCCGAAGTGGGAACTTGGAAGGTGGGACTTGATTTTGAAAAGGAGTCCAGGGTCCAGCACACGATACAAAAAACAAATCTGCTCTCGATAACGCAATAAAACAGTGATGGCTTTGGTTCTGGTTAGGCAGCAAATTGAAATCAAAGGTAACACTCGAAACTAATTAGGACAAAAAAGTCCTTTTAATGGGCATTTTTCAATTCTTTGAAGACCGGTAGAGCCCTCAAGATGATTCATAAATTATTTTTTTTAGCAGTTCTGTAATCTGTGTTCAACTACGCAAATTTTGCTACTTCTTGTAATAGAATAGGGCAAAAAAGAATTAGACGGGACACCCTATTCCTAAGGTGTTCCATGGAAGCGTCTCAAGCTAAACTGGTGATCAGGGATCAGTCCGTCCTCGTCCAATACTGACAGTACTCTGCGCAAAAATACTTGTCGCTGATCGATCGGTGTAATCGATAGGCGTAGTCAGTGTGTTCGTGATAGTGATAGGATTTAGTAGATAAATGTGTGCGGGCACACTGTTTTCCGCCATCGAAAGCCGCGAAAAACTTAGCGTGCATTGTCGCACGAGAGTTTGGAGGGCGAACTGCGATAAGATAGGATTATAATAATTTATGTTGAATAACCTTAAAAGAACGATTATAGAATAAAACGAGCTACCACTGCCGGAAGAGTCTTTCCTTCGGGATCCAAGTGGACGACGACAATACCCTTTCAAGTATTTTGGAGAGGATTGCCAGCAAACTAATCGGACGATAGGAGGCTAGCATGGCTTCAGGTTTTTAAGGTTTGAGGAGGACTTCAACGCGCTTCCACTCTTTCGGGAAGTACGCTAAACGGAGGCAGCTTTTGAAGATGTTAGCCAGCCTTTAGGAACAGAGTAGGGGCAGCGTTTTCAGTGCTGTGGCATCGTTTCGATCCGGACCTTGTGACTTGCCATTTTTTAGGGAGGTGATCTCCTGCGCAATATCCTCTGGTGCGACGGGCTGTATTGGTGGACCAGGGACACTTGCTCTCTACGAACCTTATGGTGGCAGCACTCTCTTTGCTAATGCGTCTGTCCAAGGGGAGAATTCACTGATGGTCAGCAAAAGCTTCTGCTTATTCGACCTCAGACCGACACCAGGAACCGTCCGATTTGCGCACGGGTGATATCTTCTTCGCAGGTCTACTTCTATGCCTCATGAAATTCCACAGGTTGTGCTGCGGGTCTCCAGGTTCTAGTTCCTCATGGAATCTATGGAAGAAGTCCCGCCGTAGGATGGATAGATTGATTAAGTGCTGTCTTGTCCCTTGGGTTGCGCGGGGGAAACCGGAGTCTTCTGAGGCGCGATTTTACAGCCACGAGGGCCATTTCAGGAGACCACAAGTGGACGCCTCTTTCAGGTGCTTTTTCAAAGAAGACAAGAAGATGACATCTTATTTCGGCCATTAAATAATAGATTTGGAAAGACTGGTCCCCAACTACCTCGCAAGTCTGAACAATGGAAGGATCCCATCCTTCGTGCCAGCGATGTGGAGCTCGTCCAAGACGAAAGCTTTCCCCCGGAAATGTATCATACTAGTCGAGCTCGTTTTGTCATTTGGGAATTATTCATTAATTCATGGGATAAAAACTTGCGGAAAAAGAAGACTTGAGTTAGTCCTTATGTGCGATATTGTTTCGGACGATGACTACAATTATGTTAAAATTGGGAATGGGCGGAGGTTATGAAGGTAAGGGCTTGGTTCTGCCGGCTTCAAAAATAAACGTAGCGAACGAACGGAGAATTTTTTTAAGCTCAACGCCGGCCAAATGAGTGCTCGACAGGAGTGAGTGTCATTGTCCGAAATGTTGCAAAGTTGAATGTAGATAGTGAGTATTCTAATCCACACTGGTGATCTCTCTTGTGAGGCTCAGATGGCAGATAAACCGGCTGTCAAATGGCATTTGAACGGCGAAGGTAAGCAGAAAATAAAAAAAACAAGTAAGGTAGCAGCAGTCGAGTTTCCCGATTGCAAAATACCCTGTACCCTTAGACATGCTTACAATTTATTTATTTAGTATCAATAAATAAATGAAACAATATTCTATTAGAAAAGAGGACCATAACAATATAAATTTGGTATGATTTTGGTTATGAAAATAAGTTTCGTGTGTCATAAAGCCATACACATTTCGCTGTCAACGTCAGTCGGCGTCGCGCAATGCGTGTTTTGCTGCGCTTCTGCTTTCCTTGCCATAGATTTTGCATGTGGCATAACTTCCGTGTTTCTTATCCGATTTGGTTCAAAATTAGATAGCTTTTATAAGCACCAACGCATATGCCGAATTGCATAGCATTAGGACAATAATTGTGGGCGTGGCAGTTTTTTGAGGTTTGCGGGGGAGCGTGGTCGTGACAGTTTTTTGCTGTTTGCGTTGATACGGACAGACGGACGGACGGACGGACAGACGGACATGGCTATATCGACTCGGCTGTTGATGCTGATCAAGAATATATATACTTTATGCGGTCGGAGATGCTTCCTTCTGCCTGTTACATACATTTGTACATTTGTTACATCATAATATATGATACCCTTTTCACCCATTTTTAATGGGTACAGGGTATAAAAATCATCAGGGCAAAAGCGCTGTTTACATTCATCAAGCAAAGTGCAAATTTCAGAAAGTGGTATACGTACATATATTGTATTATAAAATATTGATTATAAAAATAGTTTGACCATGCATTTTTAGAATTTGTTCTAAAAGGGGGCTGTTTTAGGGTGCCGTCGTCTTGAACAAATGTCAACACATCTAGAAACACATACGCAAAGAAATCATAACAAAACTTAAGCGACGGTTGCGACAGGCCACCAGATCGCCGCACTCAAAGTAACTTTTCAAAGACTGCATTCACCGATTTACCGAAAGTCTAAAGCAAGAAGAGATTGTGAAGGGCCCACCCAAATTTAAGCTCACCGATATGATCAATCACTCTGCTTATAAACTACTCGGAACCTGGGCCCACAGCGATTAAGACAGACCTAAAAAATTTATTTCACATCCACCAAATGAATATCAGCCAAACGCTGCCGCAAACGCGACTGAAATCTCTAGTGCAATATTCTTGGTTGTTGCACATATGACAGTATATAATATAATTATTTTGATATTACGAACAGCCATATGGGACGTTGCATAAAAAAGTGTATTTTTAAAATTTGATGCCACAATTACTAAGTGACGCTTTGCGTAACATTTGGCGTGTAAATCATTTATCATTTGTTATTGCTTATTTCGAAAAATGTAGCAAAAGCTACCTATTTTTATGCATCTATTGATACAAATATATTAATGTTTATGCCCCAATTAACTTGTACATTTAGCTTACGTATAAAATAAAAATACTTAAATAAACCCAAAAACAAGCAACGAAAAATGTAACTCACATCGTATACAGTTGTGGAGTCAGTCTAAGGTCTGCTCTATTTTCCTTTTTTAGTATCCTAAAGTGCCAAATCATGTAATCATGTGTTCCCGGAAAAAAGAATGTTACACAATATGAGCAAATCCATGGTTTTGATAATATTTAAGTTAAAAAAGTCCTGAATTAAATTAATAGTTAAGGGTTTTTTATCATTGTGATATTTTTTTGGTTTTATTTTATTTTATTTTATAGGTATTTCTTGTTATCTGAATATAACTTTTTCATTGAATATAACTTAACATTTGTTTTGGGCAAGTTTAAAATTGGCAAGCAAATATATTGTTCCCAAAACATTAATTGCATTTACAAACATTTCCTTAGCAAAAACATCTTAAATAATTTTGTTAAAAATTATATTCAAAACTTTAAGACTAGTATTCAAAAATGACAGAAGGTGAACTTATTTGTTTACATAAAATGCCGGGTTTGGTGACAAGTTGGGTAACATTGCCATCATATTCCCCTGCTGCTGTATCTGTTGCTGCTGACTTCTAGTATTTGTGGCGTAAAGTTGTTGTTGAAAACTATGGTATTGCTGTGCATATTTTAGATCATTCGAAGAGGGACCAACAAAGTTTATGTTTGGAACAGCGTTGGGTGGCGCACTATTTCCTGTTGACGCCATTAGGTTATTATTGCTGGGCCCTATAAGATTCTGTAGCTGTCCTTGCCCCTGTGGCGGGATTGGTCCACCAACACTCGGCGCATTTTGACATATTCCAGTGTTCATAGTCTTTACGTGATGTGACTTGGTCTGATTTGATTGTTGTGATGCTGAAAATATGGTCGGTCCGGCGTTATTGCAAGCAGAGCCATTGAAAATTGCTGTGGCATCTCCAACGCAATCCAGACTGTCAGTATTGTGTGAAAATTGAATTTGCCTGTTGACTGAAGATTGGATACGAGGACCTGTTGTATGCGGTCGCAAGACATGCGGTCGCATACCTCGTATCATAGATGGTTGACCAATGCCCATACCGACATCGTGACCAGATAAGTTGCCCTCTTCCTCCATTAAAGCCAATTGATTACAATTTTGGTAAAAGTTTATGCTATTCCCAGTACCAGGATTAGAAATCTTGTTTTGCTGTTCACCGGGAGAGCTCACAATCATAGAGCCTGGTCCATGACCCACCAACATACCACCGCCACTGTCCGCAGTAGGTGGGCCACTAGCAACAGGATTTGCATATCTCTGCAAAAATTCAAGACTTGGTGGCATCCGTACATTGTTTACTCCATTATTATTATTAGAATTCTGCGGCCTAACGGGCATGTACTGTATAGTATTTGGTGTACTTGCCTTTACCTGTATATTAGGATTAAAGTTCGATCCAAAATTGACAGGCATACGGCCCATTAAACGAGCACCCGAAGGTAAAACGCTCTGAAAATTAGGGGAATTAGCTGGGCCTGAGATAGGAGTAGAACCAAAGTCTCTGATGATACCGTTTGTGGAATTGGCGTTGAAAGAAGGTGAAGCACTTGGAATCCCCGGTGTACACATTTTCGGATTTAGCATTCGCTGACCTAATGAATTCATCATGGGGCTTATAGAATGACAGCTGTTTTGGTTAATAACATCCATAGCAGTAGAATCTAAGCCTGAAATCATTCCATGGTCCATATTAATGTCTGTTGATGCGGAACTACTTATCATGTTCATTCCACCAGTTCCAACTGGACTTCCAACACCAGTAACACAACTAGTTAATTGTTGGGACATTTGGGCCAGCGATGAGATTGGATCAAAGCTCTGTACGATCTTGTTTGTTGAAGAACGATTGCCATTAGGATTGAGAGGAATATTGTCAGAACGTCGATTAAACTGTACAGATCCGACAAGGCCGGATGATTGACGCTGAAATGGTAATATTAATTTAAAATCTATTTATATATATAATTAGCTCAGTTACCTCCACTGGTATATTGGAGTTGGACATTTTATACACATTCATCGAAGAATTGTTGCTCATATGCGTATGATGATTGAATATAAGACCTGGGCTAGAGGCAGCAAACCGTGATTCATGATTTGCTTCGACTGATCCCGGGGAACGCGGACCATGTGAGCTTGGTCGTCTGTTTTTTAAATTATCTCCTGGAATGTATATATTTTTGGAAGAGAAAACTTTAAAATATAAAAACCAACGCTGACTATAATCCAGTTTCTTAAGCATAAGATTTCCGGTAATCCTCTCCTCACTTCCGTTCCCTTTATGCCAATAAAGGTAAATTTTGCGAAAAAATTAAACATTTACTTACTTTTATGCGATTTATTCACGATTTCAAACGAAAATGACATAAAAAAATCTCAGACTTCAACTCGCAAACACACGAAAGTTTGCGTGGAAACGGACAGACGGACATACAGATATGCTTTTATTGACTCAGGAGGTGATCCTGATTAAAAATGTAAAAAAGTCCCAAGCTTATAGCCAAAAACATGAGTTATAGCCTTTCCGATTGCTCAGTTACAAGAAAGACATACATCTCCTTCGTTTGGAATGCAAAGACAACTGACTATCGAATGCATCTCACATCTGCAGTTCGGCAATGTTGTGGTATCTGTGTAACAAGGGAAAGTATGCTCGGGCCCCGAGGTCCATGAATGAAGATTCAGGCGACAAACAATTTTCGCACAATATTTGACCTCTACTCTAAAATATTTATTAATTAATCGCTTTAAATGTACTTACCAGAAGAACTCTGTCCAAACTGTTCCAACTCCTTTGGGGAAATGTTGGAAAGAGGAGTGCCCGGATTGCTGTTTAAATTATGGGTTAATGAGCTTGTTGATCCACTATTCCGATTTCGATTTTGATTTGAATTATGATTTAAAGGAGATAAGACATCCCCTTGAAAACAGTTCTTAGAAGAACTATGGATTGATATGCTGGGTTGGACCGTTGATGGTGGAGCTCCTATGGTTGAAATAACACCAGTTCCAGACGATCCGGGCAAAGAGGATTCTATGTTTGGTGAATTCGACGGTAATCCCAGGCTTACGCCAGTTGCACGAGGTGACGGTAGAGATAGGTTATTTGGACTTGAGGGGTTCGGAGACTGAGAGTCAATTGGCACTGATGCAGACCGTTGCGTGGAATGGTATGGTGGCGGGGGTCCTTGCAATGAGCGAACCTGATTGTTAGATGGAGTACCGACACTTACAGAAGATTGCTGATGAATCGATGACGCTCCAGTTCTTGCTTTTGTACCTTTTAGCCGCTCATCAAAGAACTGCTGCTGCAATTTGGACCACTCCATTTGTGTTACTCCTGTTTGATGACCTTGGGTCACATCTTCTTGATTTGAGACGTTTTTAGGGATATCCGATCCAGCGCCAATAATGTTCGCCGTGCAGTTTGCGTTGCCAAACGGTGCTAGTAGATCAGCTGAATTTGAAGAGCCTTGCAAATTTATTGTATTTGTAGATCCGCTTGTTACAGATGCAATTCCGGATCCTGGACCACTCTGCAAGCTGTTTTTCTGACTATTGTTGCAGCTCATCACAGACCCAATATCTGCAATTACATCAACGGGAAGCATTACATCATCCGCAATTCCTGATGGCTGTCCACTTATAAGTTCTGGTTTAACCGTGCCTGGCAAGGACATTTGACGTATCTGAGGATTTATCATAGTACCTACCCCGCCGCCCGGAACACCCATTATTATGTCGCCTGGTAACTTTGTCATCTGATTCGGAGCACTGACACCAACAGCATTATCATTTTCGGGAAACAAAAACTGGTTCATTTTCTTAATTTTTGCTAACTGCTCCTCTCTGTGTTGTCGCTGTTGTGGTGTAAGATTTTCATCGGGTACCTTTACCCCCTGTAACGAAACAATGTTGTTCTCGTGGCTCAGACACGAATCGCTACCTTTATGTTCCGCCCCCAAATCAACGCCTGCAGCCTCCAGAAGTTTAATAGCCTGTGCATCGCCAGAAGAGTTGCTTCCGTCCAAATTACTTCGGGAACTTGAAATTGAGCTAACAACATTACCATTGGGGCCACTACTTTCTGTTCCTCTCTCCCAGCACATAAGATCGCTTTCATTAGATAAAGGATTTGATTGCTCTGTAAATCCACTATTGTTTAAAGCGGTACGTTTAAGAATTTCCGATTGACTGATTGATGTTTTTAAGTTTCCAGGAGCTTTAGGTTGTAGTGGTTGCTGAACAGATATCTTGGAAACAGAGGAATTAGGTGGCAATCCACTAGATGCAACGCCTATCCACGGTGTTCCTAACGAACCGTGTCGTTGCAGCTTATTCACTTTCAGAGGATTCTTTATAAAAAAATCTTCTAGAAAACTTTTAGTTGACGGTTGGGTGCAATGATAGGCAATAATTGTTTGAAAATGACCATTCAAAACTGATTCTGCTCCTTTGTTTGCCAGTTGAGTAGAAAACACATATATATGATTTTGCTGTTGCATATAGTCCAAGCAGTTGCTTACTCCTGAAGTATTAACTGAAACCATATTGCTTGCACTGGAACCAGCTACAGCTCCCATTCCTGTACTTTGCGACAAGCCAGTACCATGAGAAGAATTTAAAGAAAGAGCCAATCCAGTAGCGGGAACGTTGTTTAATGATTCAGTTATCATATCGGAGTTTAATTGATGGCAATTAACGGATTCCATTCCCATTTGATCTTTATTTAAAGTCAATGATGAAGAAGGCTTTTCGGCAACATTATTGCTCCTCTCAATTTTTACTGCATAAAGTAAAGAATTAACTTTCGCATTAATATAAATACAATTGATAAAATGTTAGTCCTGCATTTGTGCTTTTATTAAATATATTAATTATAACTAGAAATTTAAATTAACTAAAATCGATAAACATTGATAAATACACAAAAACTGGTTTTAAAATCGTCGATGACCGAATAAAAACAAAAGAGTCGCTGCGTTTTCCAAAAGTCGAATATGCAAATTCCTTTATCCTGATCAATAATATATATACGATACTCGTAGTTTAGAAGGTGAAAAAAAAAGGTGTTTAAAAATTTCGAAGCACGATCTAAAAAGGACAATTACTTAAGAATATTGTTTGCAATTGTTTGTACACCAATTATATTCCATTTTGTTGTTTGTTTATCATGTTTCGGTGTTTCCCGGTTACTGGACAATTTCGTAACATTTTTATTTGTTTTTATTCATAATACATAATTATGTTTGTAGCGTTTTTTCAAAGGGAATTTTCTGTTTTGAAGTCTCAAATTTTTTCACAATCAACGTTTATATTATTTATGCATTTGTGTATTTGTCGAAGGAGTTTAATTTTAGAACATTATTACTACTTTAATGAAATTAAAGCCATTTTGGGAATAATCAAAAATTCTTGTTTTGTCATTTCCTGCATTAATCTATACTTTAACGGATTTTACCAAATTTTTCAATCATTTTGGATCCTAACAGACTTGAAAAAAATGCAAACGGATTCCGGATTAATATAGAATTCAATAAACGGGAGTAATTCGAATGAATAAAAGTTATAATTATCCAAACCGATTCTTATGTTACAAATATCAAAAAATATTATAAATTAGTATTTAATCAAAGATACGGTATAAATTCCGAATAACAAGGATATAAACGGGAAAATAGTCTTGTGTTTACTGGCGCCCAAACGATCAAGCGAGCTTACGAAAAATAAATTCACGAAAAACAAAGGAACACCTGGTGGTTGGCCAAATCGTTGTCTTAAGGACTGAAATTATAATCTTTAAATCTCTGGCGAAATCTATGTCCAATTCCGAGAGAAAATCAATATTCAAAATCAATCCAGATAGTAGGGAAGTGGGATTAGCATCACAAATAGAAAAAAAGAAACTAAAAATAAAACATTCAGACACAATCAGATGAACCCCTATTAAAAGCCTACATAAAATGTACTATCACAAAATATATAGTCAGAGAAGTACAAAAGCAGTCGCGATCTAACACAAGTGTAGACGTGCCTGCGGATCGACAGCAAGTTTCTTATCGTGCTTTCAGCCCCGCTATTCTGAAACCATCGTATATCATCTGATTGGTTCAACCTGCGAACCTAATGGTTTGCTACCAACACTTATCTGCTGTCTACCAAGTTCTCTCGCTAAAGAAGCTGTGTACAACTCAGCAGCCGCAAAGTGCGGATGGCATACCGGCCAACCCCAGTTCCCAGTTCCCCCTCCCCCCGCTCAATCGTCCACAACCTAGAGCATGGATTGGCAAGAAGGCTCTCAGACCAAGGAAGTGCAGCTCGAGCAGCGATTCAAGTTAAGTTCTTTTTACTCGAAGCCCGGCGAGATCAAGCCCGCGTGTATAAGGCAAAGAGAGGAGCTTGACGTCACGCCTAGCACCAGCGCAGCCCTGCATAGCAAGCTGGCAAACAACTCCTTTGCCATCCTCTCAAGCAAAGAAGAGGAAGACGAACATGACAACACAGATGACGAACCCGAACCTGCTGCAAAGGCAGTGGTATCCAAAAACAGCAAAGAAACCGAAACCGTACAGAGAAGTACAAAAGCAGTCGCGATCTAACACAAGTGTAGACGTGCCTGCGGATCGACAGCAAGTTTCTTATCGTGCTTTCAGCCCCGCTATTCTGAAACCATCGTATATCATCTGATTGGTTCAACCTGCGAACCTAATGGTTTGCTACCAACACTTATCTGCTGTCTACCAAGTTCTCTCGCTAAAGAAGCTGTGTACAACTCAGCAGCCGCAAAGTGCGGATGGCATACCGGCCAACCCCAGTTCCCAGTTCCCCCTCCCCCCGCTCAATCGTCCACAACCTAGAGCATGGATTGGCAAGAAGGCTCTCAGACCAAGGAAGTGCAGCTCGAGCAGCGATTCAAGTTAAGTTCTTTTTACTCGAAGCCCGGCGAGATCAAGCCCGCGTGTATAAGGCAAAGAGAGGAGCTTGACGTCACGCCTAGCACCAGCGCAGCCCTGCATAGCAAGCTGGCAAACAACTCCTTTGCCATCCTCTCAAGCAAAGAAGAGGAAGACGAACATGACAACACAGATGACGAACCCGAACCTGCTGCAAAGGCAGTGGTATCCAAAAACAGCAAAGAAACCGAAACCGACCCCGAAGACCATAATGCTTCCCCCGATCAACATCCCGGATGTGACCAGCATTACCGCTCTACTTAAGATGATAACGAATCTCGTGGGTACCAAGAAGGATTTCTCGAACAAAACGAAGAGAAACAACAACGTACGCGTAATGATGCCAGACAAGGAGTCCTACACGGCCCTACGCCAGTAGCTCTTGGCACCAAATAAAAGACACCGCAGCTTCCAACCAAAGAACGAGAGAGCGTACAGGGCGGTCATCAAGGGACTTGGCGAAGTCACGGCGACTCCACGGACCAGACACAAGACACACCAGACTCTCCACAAACACGGCCATACTGTGTGGCAAGCAACGAGTTCTAAAAAATTAAGAGGATTTGCAGGTCAGTCGTCACCATAGAGCCCCCACTGAACTTCAACGACGTTTTACAATGTTTCAGATGCCAAGGGTTCGGACACACCCAGCGCTACTGCTTCCTGGAACATCGCTCCGTGAAATGTGGTGGTACTCGCGACTCCAGGTCATGCCCCAAAAAAGATGACGAGAAAGCATGCTGTTTACATTGCCAAGCTAATCAGCCTGCGTCGTTCAGAGGATGCCCTGCCTACAAAAAGGCAAAGGCACAGCAATCTCCCAAAGCCAGACCCTTTGTGACTAGCAACAAACCCCCTATCCAGATACCAACTACCATCAATGGTATGAGTTACAGGGACGCACTCCAAGGAAACCCAAGCGACACAGCCTACGAATCCCCTTCCTGCGTTTCAGGAGGAATGGGCACAGTGCGCCGTGACCAGGATTACCACCCCACAGGTAGATATCACCATTGGTGCGGTTTACTTTCCACCCAGACACTCGATAACCGAGACCCACCTTCAGGACTTCTTCGAGTCCCTCGGTCCTCGCTTTATAGCAGCCGGACACTTTAACGCCAAACACTCCTGGTGGGGGTCCCATACAAACAACCCCAAAGGCATAAAGCTCTATAAGTACTTGCAGCGGAAAAGTCTGGACTGCCATTCCACTGGAGAGCCCACACACTGGCCTACCGATCCTTCAAAGTAGCCGGATCTGCTGGACTTCGTGTCTCCAAGGGCATACATAATGCTGCTGAATTCGCGAATCCTCCTCCTCCGACTACCCTGAGGATCACTTGAAAGAGACGTGCACTTATGGTATTCTGAAATCACGCCCCATGTGTCTGAAAAAAGGCGCCTCAGAAGAGTCTGGTTTTCAACGCGTAACCCCAGGGACAAGGGACAAGTCAGCACTTAATCGTGCCACCAAGGAACTGAAAGACAAGCCACTCATCATACGGCGTGACTCCTTCCATAGATTCCTTGAGGAGCTGAAACTTGGAGACCCGCAGCACACCCCGCAGCACCCAGTATTTTCCACAGGATGATCGACGATGTCCTGAGGAAGCAGGTATCGAAAATATGCTGCATTTGTGTCGATTATGTCATTATCTTCTCCAAAACTAAAAAAAAAGATCATATGAAGGATATAAACTGGGTTCTAAAATATTTATACGAAGCCGACATGAGGGTATCTCAGGAGAAGTCTAAGTTTATGAAAAAGAGCGTGAAATATCTGCGATTTATTGTGTCATGCGCGATACTGACAACGTCCCCAGATAAAGTAAAGGCTATCGGGGCTAACCACCTACGTCGCTTTATGGCCTTCGATTATTTCTGTAGGTATCTGCATCTATTATAGGTACATTATAAAAGGCTTTATCATAATCGCAAGACACCTAACAGAGATTTTAAATGGCGAGAATGAAAAAGTCAGCGCAAATTAATCAAGAAAAATAAAAATTCAGTTATCGCAAAGCCAATCCGAGTCATTTGACAGACTAAAAAAATGGCGTACCCCGATTTCAACAAACCGTTTCATCATCATTCAGGGTAAATTCTTTATATAGACCTATTTGAAACAGATGGAAAACTCTTCCTCACATGTATTGATAAATTTTATACAGCCGATAGCATCAAAAGCTATAAGTGATGTAAAATCACAAATTTTTAATATTGTAAATGTTTTCCGTAACATAAAAACAAATTACTGTGACAATCAAAGATCACTAAACTCCGAGACCATCAAATCCATTTTTTTGAATTATTTTAATATTAACACCGCTTATGCACCCCTCTTACGTAGCACCTCGAACGGTCAAGTCAAAAGATTCCACAGCACTACTTATATATTGAAAAAGAGATATACGACACTATGGAGTTCATTCCATTATTATTTTCCGAAAATGATAAAATTACCCAATGAAGTGGTATTAAACTGCAAAACATGTACGAAAGCTAAACATGACAGGCACCAACAAAAAAACTGATGCTTGGAGTAACACCAATTCCATCATACGCCATATAATTCATACACTCATATTATAATAAGTATTATCATATTAATGTTAAGTTATTTTACACAGATTCATTGCGGTCTTGATGAACCACGTATTGAGGGCTCCAGACACATGACCCGTACTTCAGTATCGGATGGACTAAAGACATAGATAAGCTTTTAGTTAAAGATAATTTAAGGAATTCAATGACCATTATTGAATTCCTTAAACCATCTTTTAATAAAGTAAAGCACACCCTTGGCTTTATTAACCTTAGTGAAAATATGGTCTAAAAATTGAAGTTTCTAATCTAATTGGATACCAATATAATTAACCTGAGTTAATCTTCCTGAGGCAATACCATTGAGTAAGTATGGTTGATGGCTTGAGTGATAAAAAGACAGAAGCTTGCATTTCGATCCATTAAATTTAAAACAGAAGATTTATATTGAAGACAGCTTAACATTGTCTGCGTACATTCTCAAGCATTCATGTAGATAATGAATAATATTAATATAATGTAAAAGAGATCAAACCAACAATCTAATAAAAAAAAATTTGATTAACGATTCTTTAGGCTGCCAGCGCACATACAAACGCATTGAAGTCGCTGAGGGCATAAATATATAACCTTCTAATAAAAACTGTACGATTTTAGTGTATTTCTTCAGATGTAAAAATGTGTGAATAAAATTAATTTTTAAACGGAGCTAATCTTAATTTTGTCTCTTTTTAACATTGGTCCTTTGAGACAGCCTGAAGATGTCATGAATTTTTCAAAATTTTATTATTTTTTTTTGATAACTTTCTTATAGCTCTAAAAAATCACCCTTTATCAGGGGGCCAGTTATTATTGAAAATTAAAAAAAAAAACAATATGGTCAACAAGACGTGAGTGAACATACTTAAAAAAAGACACGTTGGGTTCTTCCAGCTACGTATCTGGAAACCCATATAGGATGGTCTGTGGTCTGGAAATCCAAAGATATGGAGTTTACTCAAAAGGAGTGAGTGATCAACAGAGTCAAATGCTTTGCAGATATCAGTTAAGAAGAAATAAGTTTGAAGGCAATTTGGGTAATCTTCTGAAATAAAGGATCTGTAATAATCAACCAATAGATGATTATTTTGTTAATTAATGCTGCTTCTATATTAATGTAATTGCAGCATGGGTATACGAGGTGTGACAATTAAGTAATGAGTCTGATTCCATTAAAACCGTATTGTAAAAAATAATGTACAACATTGCCATATCTTGCAGCTAAACAACGGTTCCAGCGCGATTTTCATGCTTCTTAATATTTCTGGAACTCTTCGACTGGGATGTCCGCGAGTACCTTCGTCACGGACGCCAGGATGTCCCCAATCGATTCAAAATGGGTTCCTTTGACCGACTTTGTTCTAGGGAACAAAAAAAGTCACAGAGTAATATATCAGGCGAATAAGGCAGTTTTTGCAACACGGCGATCGCTTTAGAGCCCAAATACTGTGACACGCTGAGAGCGGTGTGGTACGGCGTAATTGTTGTGATGAAGGATCCAGTAACGAGCGATGTTGAAAGGTTTTCGCAATCTTTCGAGTACTTGGCGATAGTAGACTTGATTTAAGGGTTGCCCCAGTGCACACTGGGCCAGATTCCCTATTTTTTGGCATAAAGTCAAAAAAAAATGTTGTAAATTCTATTTTAAATTTAACTATATATTATGAAAGAGCATACATTAGGTACACCAAAACGATATTTAAAAACATTTTAGTTGCAACACTGCGTTTTGTATTCGATAACAAATGCATATGTTTGATCTGCTGTTTGTTCAAGCAAAATTGGCGGGAAGCTTTTCAAATAAAATGGAACATAAAGATCAAGGTATGCTTAATACAGATATAAATTACTGATTTCGATTTACATGTGTTCCATGTTGTAATTGTTGTTGTCTTTGTTTATGTCTTAGTTTAGGCAAAATCTAACCAAAGTATTCGTCTATTGTGAAGTGAGAAATAATTTGTGCCAACTTGTGCCAAAAACTAATAACTGTGTTTACTAAAAACTGTAATTAAATTGATCCTAGTAGTGCCTTTTGCCTAAATTAGCCTATGCTCTTTATATTTTGTTGTTAAATGCAAGTTTGAGATTAGCCGATCGGTTCTGTTGGATGAGTGGATCAAAGGAGGTCGAAATGACAAAGCCTTAGTTGACTGGGTTGTTGGCGAATTTAAATTTAATGATATTAATATTGACGAGAAAGCTAAAATCGCTAAGCAAATCAGAAGCTTTCACCTGTATATGACGAAAAATCTGGCTAAATGTAACCGTACAATTGAAGCATTTAAAAAAAAACATTTTTGTTGGATTTCATCCACCATGATGGTTGTCGTGGAGCAAAATAACAACCAAATCGCTTCAGACTGTCAAATGGACGACCACGACTCCCTTACAGTGATGCAGGATCACGGCTACTCCTTAAATTTATATCTTTATATGGGCGGTATGGGTGGGCGTGGTCCGGTTCACTTGAAATTAAAAGTACGTAGTTTAAATGTCAAATGCACCAATTCTTAAAAAAATTCAGCTCTCTAGCTTTATTATTAGACTTTATACCAAAAAAAAGTGAATCTGGCCCAGTGTGCAGTGGAAAAAATTCTTTGTGGACGATTCTACGGCTATCAAAAAAGGCAATAACCATGCTTTTTAACCTTCGACTTGCCTTAGCGAGCTTTTTTCGGGAGGGGGCGTTTGGTTTCCGTGTCGTACTGAAAAACCCAGCTTTCATTTCCTGTAATAACTTGACGAAGCAGCGTGGGATCGTTTTACCTTAGTTCCAAACAGTCTTCTGCGACGGTCATTCGTTTAAAAGAAGTCGTTTAATAATAAGTCGTTTAAAACTTGTCTGACTGTTTTACGGTTAACGTTAAACGGCGATCTTCACTGATAAGA
Source organism: Drosophila ercepeae (assembly GCA_018150545.1). Lineage (NCBI taxonomy): Eukaryota > Metazoa > Arthropoda > Insecta > Diptera > Drosophilidae > Drosophila > Drosophila ercepeae. The sequence continues at coordinate 1,388,851 of JAECWL010000090.1, read as the reverse complement.
CTGCGCACACGCTGTCAGCCCGCACCTCGATTGGTCTCGCGCTTCGCGTTTGGTCTTCCACGCTTTCATGCCCTTTCTTAAACTCTTTATGCCATCGAAACACCTAGACACGACACGACATTTAAGTTAAGTTGTGATTGTTTTACAAATTTTTTAACAGTTTTACCCCTTGCGTTTGAGTATAGGGATCCTCAGTTTTGATGCTCATTTTCATTTTATTATTACTCTTAAGTGTTAAGAAGATTAGCGTTTAAGAGTTTGTTCGGGTTGTTGCGTGAAAAAGTTTTTTTTTTATTTAATATTAGCTGTTATATCTATGTCTGCGTTCAAGTGCTGAAATGGTTTTTTTTTTTTTTGAAAGAGCTACTGCTGATATGTTATATGCAATGTTTGTTTGTATGTTGTAGTTTACTGCTGTCGGTAGATTGTAAGGATGTTAGGTGTTCCTTGAAGTTAATTATATGACAATGGTTTTTTTATGATATAAAGTAGTTCGTTTAAGTTTTTTGCGTATTCTTTAGGTTCCATTAAATTTTTTTTGGGGACATTTGCGTGATGTTGTTTATACGATTGTTCTGGTGTTGGGTTTTTGGTTTTTAGCTTAAAGTTGTTTAGTGAGACTTGCTTTTTCCTTATTTTTCGTTTCTGAGTGTGCGGTGATATGTGCATTTCTTTAGGTAAATCGATTAGCGTAGATGATGTGTTATTGCCTTTTTATACCCTTGAAAAAGGGTATTATAATTTTGTCCAGAAATGTGTAACGCATTAAAGGAAGCATCTCCGACCCAACATAGTATATATATTCTTGATCAGCATCAACAGCGGAGTCGATATAGCCATGTCCGTCTGTCCGTTTGTTTCTATGCAAAAAATAGACAGTAGTTTTAAAGCTAGCGTTTTGAAATTTTTACCAGATCATTATTTTTGTTGCACGCAGATCATGTTTAAGAATCGGTCGGATAGGACCACTATATCATATAGCTGCCATACAAACGATCAATCAGATTTCAAGTCTTTGTATGGAAAACTTTTTTGTTCTCCAAGCTATTGCAACCGAATTCAACATTTATTTATTTGACATAGCCATACACGATTTGTGAAAGTTAGGTCCGGATCGAACCACTATATCACATAGCTGCCATACAAACGACCGATATGAAAACAAGTCTTTGTATGGAAAATTTTTTTGTTTTCCAACCTATTGCAACCGAATTCAACATTTATCCATTTGATATAGCCATACACGGCTTGTGAAAGTTTGGTCTGGATCGGATCACTATATCATATAGCTGCCATACAAACGACCGATATGAAAACAAGTCTTTGTATGGGAAACTTTTTTGTTTTCAAGGGTATACCATCTTCGGCAAGCCGAAGATAACTTTTCTCACTTGTTTGTTATGGTTTTGGTATTCATTTTTTTCGCAGATTTGTTTTTTTTTGTACGACGTTTAATATTTGGGAGTAGGAGGATTCTTGGCTGTGAATATAACCTGTGAACTATTTTATCTCCATCTACCACGAATATGGACGTATGTTCAAAAAGTATCGGGAATTTTGAATTTATAATAATTTTTATATTCTTTTTTTGCGATATGTTGATACTCATGCCATGTACTCATCTACAAGGTCGACCCGTGCTTCAGTTCATCTTCGGCAAGCCGAAGATAACTCTTCGCACTTGTTTGTTATGGTTTTGGTATTCATTTTTTTCGCAATTTGTTTTTTTTGTACGACGTTTAATATTTGGGAGTAGGAGGATTCTTGGCTGTGAATATAACCTGTGAACTATTTTATCTCCATCTACCACGAATATCGACGTATGTTCAAAAAGTATCGGTAATTTTGAATTTATAATAATTTTTATATTCTTTTGTTGCGATATGTTGATACTCATGCCATGTACTCATCTACAAGGTCGACCCGTGCTTCAGTTAAATTTTGACAGCTCAATTTCGACCAAAAACAGAATTGCGTAACATTGATCACGAAATGATGAACTCGATCCGTGACGACACAAAGGGATAGTACGGTAAATTCGGAATGATAATCCATTATTATATGCGTGTTTTGCGCGTATTTCTGTTGCCTGGGAAAGTTTTGTGTATTTTTAATCAGATATGTCTATTCATGCAGTTTATGCCTTTTGTCTCATTTTGGCATTCTGTGAAGTCGTGTTTTCTTGTTTTCAGACTGATTGTGGGTGGACAAAACGCAAACATTTCTTGCATTGGAGTGAACGTAGTATGTATGGGCTCATAATTATGTATTTTTTGGCGAATTATTTGCAAATTGGCGTTTACGGTTTTAGGTATTATGTAGTTACACGTTTACTTTAATCAAAGAGCCCTAAATAAGTTAATTATGAACTTTAAACTTTTACCACATAATTTTATTAACCACTTCCAAAAATTCTTGAAAGGAAAATTCTCTTACTAAATTAATACCTTTCGATTGGTGTGGCATTTATTCAAATCGAACTAAAAACAGAAAATGTTTCATTCTTCTATACAGCTGTGTTCAAAATAATAGGAGTGCCCATTACACTTATCAAAAACGCAGGTGAGAACTATGTAAACAAACGTGAAATGCTTAATGTATATTTTTTGTAACAAATATAATGGGTATTGAAAAAATTAAACCTAAACCCAGTGATTTCACGATAAACAAAAGAAAAAAAAATTTAGCAAATGACTACATCGCTAAAAATGCTATTTCAAAATAATAGGAGTGCTGCAGAATATTCACTCAAAACTCAAAGAGTAACAAATAAAACGATGAAATAATGCCGTATTATTAAATTTTAGGCCAAAATTAAAAAATGTAAACTAGCATGTTGTAGCACCACCTTTGTTTCTCAAGACATCCCCACATGACCTTGGCATGAGGACCATCAGATTCTGGCATCTTCCCGGGAAAATAGAGCTCCAAGAAGCTTTTACAGTTTCCCGTAACTGGGCAACATTGGTCTACTTCTATTCCCTATTTCATATTTTCTGCAATTCTTATTATTGCAAAAACTCACTCCCTCCTAGTTTGCGCCCCTTCTATTCATCTCTTATCAACCAAGTACAATGGTTTAAGGCTTTGCGTAAAATTAACTATTTGTAACAATATATTTTTATTTATTTAAAATTTTATATTCTCCTTTATATTTTAAAATAATTAGTAGTATAGAATTTTATAGCATCTGCGCTATAAAATCGTGCAATACCCCGATTTCCGCGTCCCAGCCTAGCATCACCAGCTGGCCTAAGCTGGCCACTTTTGCTGCATTGGATGTCGTGCGGTTCAAAAAGAGATGCGAAATTTTATGCAACAAACTAACAAAGGGTTCAAAGAGTTGCTCGATGGTTACCGCAAAATCAACGACTAACTCTCTGCGCTTGATTTCCAATTCAGCAGCCTCCAGCTGCTAAATAAGTCTCCAAAGCGTAAAAAACCGCTGTTAGAAATCGAAGGCCGTTGTTAGAGTGGGGGACATACGGAAGTTTAAATTCACTTACTCGAGGCTTAAGATACCTGTACATTTGCCGATGTTCAACACCATTTGTTTGCCCAGCTTTTGACCGGAGAACATATTCGTAGAAGAACATCAGAAGAGTAGTCAAAAAAAAGTTAACAAGCCTGTGGGAGTTAAACTCTCAAAGCCTAAAAACCCTGAACCCTCTTCTTCTTTATCAAAAACTTCTTTCCCAAAAAACTAACAACTCTTATCCTATCAAAAAACTTTATTCTGACAGTTCTTCTTTTGTGTCCCACATTATAGTCTTTACTAAAACCTGGTTAAAGCCGGCGATTTTCTGCTCCAAAGTTTTTCCAAACAGGTACACCACTTACAGATGGGACCGACCACTACGAAGGGGAGGAGGAGTCTTCTTCTCTGTGGACTCCGTCTTCGCTTCTGAAGAGGTTTAGTTACCGAATCTTGGTGATCCAGAATTCCTGTGTGAAAATCGCTTTCAATCACAGTTTATGCGCCTTCAACTTCAACCCCGACGAACGTGTTTCTAACAAAGCTCCAGTTAATATTGAAGTCTAAGTGCAAAATTCAAGCCCAAGTGAAACCCTTATATAAAAGCGAAAAGACGCTTATACATATTTATATGTGTTTTAAAAACCCTATATATTCCTGTGAATAAAATAAGCAAAAACAAGTGAAAACAATAAACTAAACAAAATATGAGCGCACCCGGCGCTCAAAATCAGAAGCGAGAGCTTCAAGCAAAACAAAACAAAAACAACTCCTACATCTCACTCACCCACATATCAAATCACACAAACAATTATCAAACAATATCAAACTTGCACCCGCAAAGTGATGAAAGAGCGCGATCTTGCTCTCCAGCATTGGAGAGACCCAACAGTTACTCTCAGCAACGAAGACCAGAATGCGCGCCAAATTTACCCGCGCGTATACCAACAACAACTTCCGCCATACTAATGAACACACACTCAACTCTCCCGCTCACAGCAGTTACGCTCTCAGCTCTCCCACTCTCAACTTTTCCGCTCTCAGCAACCTTAGACACAAATACCACAACTACAGCAACTATAGCAACAATAACTACAGTTTGCTATGCTTCAATGCCGATACGCTCCACTTCAGCGAATATTAAAACACCCACAACCTCAATACCCGCTCCAACAACAATAAACAAAACTCAATCCTCTCTCCCAAACCAACAAAACTTAAAACGTCACCGAGACAACCAGTCTCCAAACGGTTCCAAAGTTTTTTTAAATGGCAACAAGAAACAGAAGAATAAAGCTCAAACCGCTACTCAAAAAACACTCAAAGAGTACTGGCTAGCCGAGCCAAACTCAAGCAACCGCTTTGAGTTATTAGCACAAGATGATGAAGACGAAAAGCAAACTGACAATGGGACAAATGCAACTATAAATACGCAAATGCAAATTGAGCACAAAAAAGCAAAAAAAACCCCTCCCCCCCCACCCATTATGATCAAAATGTTGAAAACATATACGCATTAACTAGTGCTTTAAATTCATTGGAAGAAACACGATATGAACTAAAAGCACTGTCAACTAATGAAATAAAAATACAACCACTAGAAACTACTCACTATCACAACATATAAGGACTAATAAAAGATAAATCGACCAAATACTACACCTTCAGACCAAAAGACCAGAGAGGGTTTAAGGTAATCCTTCGTAACGTCCATCATGCTACAGACAAAGACGATATTATAAATGAACTAGCTCAGCTAGGGCATGAAGTTATAAATTTACACAACATCCAGCGCTACGACTCCAAACAACCATTGCCTCTATTCTCTATTGAACTCAAAATGAAAGACCATAATAAAGACATTTATAAAATTGAGCACCTTCTTCATTGCAAAGTAATTTTTGAGCCACCGCGACCAAAGCGAACACTTCCCCAATGTACAAACTGCCAAAAATATGGACATACCAAAAATTACTGCACCAAAGACCCAACTTGTGTAAAGTGCGCTGAAAAACACAGCTCATCATCCTGTACTATTAATACAAGATCGGACCGAACAAGTATTAAATGTGCACTATGCAAGGAAAACCACACTGCAAACTATAAAGGTTGTATGGTGTATGCATTACAAGAAATATAACTTGCGAGAACTTAACAATAAAATCATGCCTAGACCTCTCCTCCGACCATTCCCCAATATTAATTACGTTACATGGTGGGGTAGAAGAAAACAACAATGACCCCCCTTTATTTAACCACAAAACAAACTGGAATATGTTTCGCGAGATTTTGGAACAGAACATGGAAATAAATATCTCTCTAAAGACAAACAACGAACTGGACTCCGCAATAGCATATTTAAATGACAATATCATATATGCAGCAACGCAATCGACACCATCTATAAAAATGATTGCATTAAAGAAAACTCCCGCCTTTATTAAAGACAAAATCAGGCAAAAGCGTAAACTTAGGAAGATATGGCAAAGGACTAGGCATCCAGAAGATAAAAAAAAACTTAATAGAGCAACAGACGAGCTCAAGAGAATTCTCAGGGCAGACAAAGATAACCGGCTACAATACTACCTTAGCAACCTTGGAACTTCCTTATCTACAAATTATTCTCTGTGGAAAGCGACCAAAAAATTGACGAACTCAACTATACACAAGCCGCCTATAAAAAGAAACAACAACACATGGGCGAGATCAAACAAAGAAAAAGTAGATACTCTTTCTGAACACTTTAAAACATCATTTACCAAGGACATGGACAACGGCAACGCTGAGCTTCCAACACAAATCACCAACTCAAATTGTGCAATTAAAACTATAACAAAGGCACAAATTAAATCTCACATAAAACAAATTAAAAACAAGAAAGCCCCCGGATATGACTTAATCGGAGGAAAAGTTAACGGAATCCTTCGATTGCAATACTTTCTTATAACTTGGAAGGTAGGCCAAATTAAAGCAATTCCAAAACCAAATAAAAACGCCAATACTGTAAGTTCGTACAGACCAATCATTTTATTACCTGTCCTCTCAAAAGTATTTGAAAAAGTCCTATTAAATAGAATCGAGCCAACCCTAAAACAAAACAAGTAAGGTAGCAGCAGTCGAGTTTCCCGATTGCAAAATACCCTGTACCCTTAGACATGCTTACAATTTATTTATTTAGTATCAATAAATAAATGAAACAATATTCTATTAGAAAAGAGGACCATAACAATATAAATTTGGTATGATTTTGGTTATGAAAATAAGTTTTGTGTGTCATAAAGCCATACACATTTCGCTGTCAACGTGGTAGTCGGCATCGCGCAATGCGTGTTTTGCTGCGCTTCTGCTTCCCTTGCCATAGATTTTGCATGTGGCATAACTTCCGTGTTTCTTATCCGATTTGGTTCAAATTTAAAAATTATGTAGCTTTTATAAGCACCAACGCATATGCCGAATTGCATAGCATTAGGACAATAATTGTGGGCGTGGCCGTTTTTTGAGGTTTGCGGGGGAACGGGGGGTGATATCAAAATAAAAAAACAAACTTGTACTGCGTATGGTAAATACCTATCCAACGATATATGGCACATGTCTGTAGCTCTTGTAGTTTCTGAGATCTAGGCGTTGATACGGACAGACGGACGGACGGACGGACGGACGGACGGACAGACGGACATGGCTATATCGACTCGGCTGTTGATGCTGATCAAGAATATATATACTTTATGGGGTCGGAGATGCTTCCTTCTGCCTGTTACATACATTTGCACCATATTATGATACCCTTTTCACCCATTTTTAATGGGTACAGGGTATAAAAATATAATACCTCCTCACCAATTCGGCTTTCGGAAGCAGTACTCGACTGTCCAACAGGTCCATCGAGTAATTAACAAATTAACAGAAGACTTCGACAAAAAGAAGTTTTGCTATGCTGTGTACTTGGACATTGCTAAAGCATTTGACAAAGTATGGCACAAAGGACTGCTGCATAAGCTAAGAAATATACTACCAGATAACCTATATACCATCCTACAAAGCTACATAACGGGCAGATATTTCTACATTAAATATGACAATGAATGCTCAGATGTTATACCAGTGTCAGCGGGTGTTCCCCAAGGTAGTGTGCTTGGGCCCATCTTATACCTGATTTACACCTCCGATATTCCAGCGCCAACTATCCCTGGATCAATGATTGCTACGTTCGCAGATGATACTGTGTTAATGTCGTCAAGCGCGTGTGAAAAAACAGCTGCAAGTACACTACAACAAATCATGACACAAACAGTATCCTGGTTTGAGAGATGGGGTATCGAGATAAATAAAGACAAAACTCAACAAGTAATATACACAAAACGACAACCCAAAAACTTCGCAATTAAAATCAACGACAAATATTGTTACGCCCATATGCCAAGTACCTTGGACTAACTATTGACTCAAAACTGGCATGGAAGCAGCACATTCTAAATAAACGAAATGAAATAAAAAACAAATTTCGACAACTTAACTGGCTAATAGGAAAACACTCAAAACTAAAATTACATTACAAAATTGCAATATACAAGGCGATAATAAAACCAATATGGACGTATGGAATAGAAATCTGGGGAACTGCCAGTAAATCTCACTTACAGCTAATTCAACGAACGCAATCGAAAATGCTCAGAACAATGACAAATGCCGAATGGTATATTAGAAATGAAGATATCCATAAAGATTTAAACATAGAGACAGTCAACGAAACTATTAAAAAAGCAGCAAAAAACACACAAATCAACTACTAAACCACCAAAACCCAAACCTGAGGCAAATACCGATGAGAGAGCTGGAACCGAGAAGATTAAAACGCAGAACTCCAACAGAATTAAATTATTAGTAAACTATTAACGTATTAGCGTATCCTTGCAATGGGAAGGGCCGCTACCTTTTTTCCTTTCTTCAAAACTAGTCAACCATTACTCATTGTTATTATTTTTTTCGTTTATATAAAAAAAAAAAAAAAAAACAATGTAATTTAAAGAAAATAAAAAAAAACAAGTGAGAAAAGTTACCTTCGGCTTGCCCAAGATGGTATACCCTTGAAAACAAGAAGTTTTCCATACAAAGACTTGTTTTCATATCGGTCGTTTGTATGGCAGCTATATGATATAGTGGTCCGATCCGAACCAAACTTTCACAAATCGTGTATGGCTATATCAAATGAATAAATGTTGAATTCGCTTGCAATAGGTTGGAAAACAAAAAAATTTTCCATACAAAGACTTGTTTTCATATCGGTCGTTTGTATGGCAGCTATATGATATAGTGGTCCAATCCGACCGATTCTTAAACTTGATCTGCGTGCAACAAATAAATGACAATAATGATCTGGTAAAAATTTCAAAACGCTAGCTTTAAAACTACTGTCTATTTTTTGCATAGAAACAAACGGACAGACGGACATGGCTATATCGACTCCGCTGTTGATGCTGATCAAGAATATATATACTTTGTGGGGTCGGAGATGCTTCCTTTAATACGTTACACATTTCTGGACAAAATTATAATACCCTCTGCAAGGGTATAAACAGACTCCTTAAGAGATATAAGAAAACTGGTTGCAATGTAACTTTCTCAAGATACTTAGTAGGTAGGTCAAACGTCACCGTGCATAACGCTGAGTGTTATAAGAATTATATATACCGCTGTCAGATCCAGTTTACACAGGATCCGAAGCAGTTTTATAATTTTGTTAACACTAAGCGTAAGCAGGTATCTTCTCCCCCCCTAATTTTGATTGAAAATGTATCTGCGACTACTGATCAGGGTATTGCCGATCTATTCGCAACTTTCTTTCAAACAACATACTCATTTCCTACAATTATGGATCAGCCTTATTCATATAACATTCAATCAGCTAATCTTATTTTCAGACCAACTTTCTCCGAAAGCACTGTGTTATCGGATCTTCTGAGGGTGAAACCAGTCTATTCGCCAGGTCCTGATGGTGTTCCTGGCTGTGTACTGTCAAACTGCGCTAAGTCATTGTGCAGACCTCTTCTAAAACTTTTCTCTTTGTCTCTGGAAACTTCGATCTTTCCGCACAGATGAAAGGAATCCTTCACAATTCCCCTTCACAAAAAAGGAAATTGGATGCTACAAACAATAGAGGAATCTAGATTGTCAGCATTTCTAACGCTTTTCGAAAAATTGGTAACACCACATCTTCAACATCTCGGCAGTTCAATTATTTCTCCATGCCAACATGGTTTCATAAAGCGTCGCTCCACCACCATAAACCTCTTGGAGTTGAGTAAACTTAACATCTTAGGATTTCCCTCAGACTTTCTCATGTGCTGTTTCCAGCTACTTAGGTGGGAGAGCCCAATGTGTCCTTTTAAAAGATGTACACTCTCGCCTCTTTAGAGCTACATCGGGAGTCCCCCAAGGAAGCCATCATGGAAAGTTACTTTTCACTATTTTTATTAACGACTTACAACCGCTCTAACGATCTCTCTGGTTTTTTATGTATGCAGACGACATTAAGCTTTGTATTCAACATAAATCCCCTTCTGCCCAATATAAATGAAAAGTAGAGTCGATAGTTATCAACGTGCCTGCTAAGCGATAGTATACGATATTAAGGAAGTATCATCACCAGAACGAATGAAGACGAGGAAGGAGTGTCGAAGAAAAGCTAGCGAGTGCAAGACGTTGGAGGAGCAGAACATTTTGATCGTGAATTCCTCAAGTTATCAAGTGGTAAAACAACTAGTCGAGGGATCAAGACCGACCATAGAACTTGGTGTGTGGGAGGGTCAATCGTCGTCAAGTCGTTAAGTAGTCAAGTAGTCAAGTGGTCAAGTTGCAACCATTGTCAGCAGAGTCGAGAAGTCGCTGTTCCATTTATTTGTAATACCGCAATTCTTGTTATATTATATCCAACATCAGTATATTAATAACTGGCTATAATGTCTTGCATAAACTTCAGTCAGATTTGGAAAATTTTCAAAAATGGTGTTTAACCAATCTCTTAAAACTGAATGGGTCAAAATATAAGCTAATGTCTTTTTATAGTTCGTGCCCTAACCAGGCCACATACTTTCTCTATAACCCAGATTAACGGTCTTGGTGTTTTATTAGACTTTAAACTCAAATTTTCCGACCATATTCCTACGATGGTTAATAAAGCCAAGGGTGTGCTTGGCTTCATTAAAAGATGGTCATCAAGATCGCATTGAATCCGTTCAAAAGAATTTCTTGATGTTTGCCTTTTCACCTCCCCTCTTATTTTAATAGACTCCTTCTAATCAGTTTACCTTCCCTAACCAATCGTGGAAAGATGGGGGTCGTTTCCTCCATAACCATATTAATGGTAATGTAGACAGCCAGCACCTACTAACACGACTAATATTTAACATGCCAAATAGACGGACTAGAAATTGTAGTCCCCTGTTCCTAAGTTGTAGATCTCTATTACTTCACCCTGCACGTCCACTTCTATCAAATCATCCATCCTCACCTACCTTTCAGAGCAACAAACGCATTCCACTTCTTTCTCGTTATCTTTTCTATACATTACTCGGGTATATCCCCGCGATACGAGCCGTACGATAAACGGCGGCGCCCCCCGGACGGTTGGGCGTGAGGTGGGATGTACGTTATGCAGTGGAAGCAGCGCGAAAAAATTAATTTGCATTCAGAATATTAATTTGGATTCAGAAGAGGCTACGGGTGTAAGCCATGTTACATCTATGATAAAGAGTATTTGCATTTGAAAACGAAAATACTGCCCTGCTATATTTCTTGATGTTCAACAAGCGCTTGATGGAGTTTCGCACGATGGCTTACTATATAAGATAAGATAAGATTTATTCAATTAAACGATGTTTCTTCGTACAGCAAAGAAATGATACATCTACACTACTTGTCATAAGTGCAGGTGTCTCACAAGGTAGTATGTTGGGACCAGTTTTACATACAGCAGACATGCCAGTAAGAAACCTCTGAACTGTTGCAAAATAGGCAAATGAAACTGCTATTTTGGCAACAAGCTCATATACAGATGAAGCTTCCCAACTGATGTAATGTGAGCTCAGTCTTCCCTCGCTGGAAAATTAAAATCAATGAAAAACAGCTATTCCTGTTATTTTAATATTAATGACAAAATTTTTGCTTGAAGTCAACATGAAGAATTCATGAATACATAAAGTCTTTATTAACCATTAAGGAAACATGATTAGAAAATGTAAGTTTTGAAAGATGTAAAAATCGGGCTGATAAACTTCAGAGGATGTATATTGAAGAAAACGCCGTACGTCCTCTGCGTTCATATGTAGCACAGGTTTTTAGAGCAATCCCCAGTCATTTCTTGTGCGATTTCAGATGGCGTGAGTGTAAAATACATCTTTAGAATGGATGCGATAGGTTCTCCACAAAAGAGGTGTGTGGGAAATGCCAAAATATTGAGTTTATTAAACAACATCTGTTTGAAGACAATTTGGAAATACGACTATAATAAAGAACGTCAGAGAAGTGTCGTTTTATGAGCAAAAATAGGAAAATTTGTGGTGTTCAATATTGTGAATATATCGCTTCTTTTTCAGTTGATCTGTATATTTTAAAATATTTTTACTTTTTGGAAAAAAGCGGTCCCGTCATCGAGATTGTGGCGTCATCAGAAAAAGTCATTAACAAATGGCGCTTGGGCAAGAAGAATAAGACAATGCAGCGGAAGCTATATAAGGCAAAGCACGCCCAATAGTGTCGGAAACGTCCAAACGTTTAAGATTGAAGAACCGGTTATAGAACAAACAGAACAACCGGGTCGAGATTCGCCACTTGTTTGCGGGAACAAGTGCAAGCGACAATACGCGAAGGAGGGGAAGGCAACAAAAGCAGGTGTCAGGTAAGCGCACCTTGGCTTGGGACGTCAAGTTATTGAAGATCAAATATTCCGGAGACTCTCAAATGGAGGACAATAAGTGGTACACTAGCAACACAAAATAGAATATTTTATTAAAAATGTTCACATCAAAGGGTCAAAACGAGCCTAATTTGATTCCCTACGCTAGAATTCTGTGCATACTAAAAGCTAAAGGAAATGTTGGTTGAAACCGATTATTTTTTTTTAAATTAAAGTAGCAGGTTACTGTATATAATCGCACCGAACGTTAGAACATATATACTACTACCTATTAAAAACTACTTCTTTAGACCTGAGCAAATTCTTCAAAATACATCTCAGTTTTAATCGGAATCAACATAGAGCAAAGTACTAGCTCCGGCGCAAACGGCCAGACCTCGGTCGCAAGCTGGTTGTTTTAGATAGAAGTTGGTTCGATTTAAACCGAAACCTACGTAAAACAAATGCAAAAACCGTGGTTTTAACAAAAATAGAATTTCCATTTTTTAATGAATTTATAATCTACCAAATGCAGAAATAGAGATTTTAGAAAAGGTTTGTTATCGGATTTTGATGGAATAATTGGGTGCAACAGCTTAAAAGCAAACTTTGTTGAAAATTTTTACACGATTCTATTGAAGCTATTATTATTATAGTATTATATTTATTATTATTATTATATAGTCCTCCCCACAAAATATTAAAAAAAGTTTGAACTTAATCTTTAGGATCGGTCATGTGTCGTAGTTTTAATTATGAATAACACCAGATCTCCTAGTGCCAAACATTATTTTAAATATTGAACTTCTCATAAATTATTTTGAAAAAAGTGTTTAAAATTAAAATGTAAACCTTACAATTGATAAAAGAAAAATAAATAATATCAACAACCTGGTTTTAACGGCCTGGTTGGCAGAGGCCCACACGTCAGCAGTATAACAAAAATATAACAAGAAGTCGGAAAGAAAAAGTGAGGGATAAGAAAGAGTGATCTTATTGGAGTCGTCGTATACGAAACTCGTTGATCAGTCGTCAGTAGTCAGCTGTCAGTGGTGAACGGTCGAGATGTAAAGATGTCAGAAGGAAGTCGAGTCGTTTAAAAGTCTTAAAGTTGTTCATAACTGTACTCTGTCTTATTTAAATAATAATTATAAACAAACTATTAATAATAAAATAGCACATATATATGATGCATAATAAAATGTATTTATAACTAATTAAATATTGACATACCAGAGGTGTTTGAATTGTCCAGGGTATTAACAATAGAACCAAATCCAACAGGAGATATACTAGGCGACATATTTTCTCTTTCTTCTTTTTTTATATTCACGAAACTGTTGAGAACGTCCGCTGGTTCTTCTTTTATAACGACAGCGGCAGAAACTGGCAGCCCCGATGCCGATCCTATTGCAGAACCTAAGCTTTTAGCTTTACAAGAAGTTTTTTCTGCTGCGTTAAAAGTAATAAAGAAAATTATAAATGAAGAGTGTGATTTGATCTTACCCTTACTTTCGTCAGTTCCACAAATCTTTTTAGACTGATCCTCTTTTTGAACGTCACTGTCTACAATTTGATTAAGAGCAGCAGCAGCAGGAGTTGACAAGTTACTACTATTCGAATGCTCGCTGGTGTTTGGGGAAGTCACAAGGCAGGGGTTCATGTTGCTTGAAGAGTTTTGCCTTAGAATAGGCCCGCCGACAAATGACGTTTTCGATGATTGACCTTCCGAACAATTAGTTACCCCTGTAACATCTTTGCCACTAGTTGGGACGGTTAAAGTCTTTTCATTAATTGTTCCGGGTTTTTCTGAAATTTCTTCAGACATTTTAGATTGGTCTAGAAAAAAAAATACAAAATAAATATAATATATACATACATATATAAATTAAGCTAACATACCCGGTGACACTGTGGAAAATGGATCGTTTTGATCATGTTTTGGAGAAATTGACGCTTTTCCAATCGCCATTCCTATAGCAGTAGCACTACTTGCGGAATCAGTATTTGCCTGACACTGAGCTTGAACTGGACTCTGTGCCATTGTTTTTTATAACTTTAAATTCAAGCTACATACATTGAATTAATGTATGATTACCGCCGGGGGAGTGACATTATATGAGCGTTTGTTGAAAACTGGTTAATTCTAAATATGTAGACTTATTTAAAACTGTACTTGAAGAATTTTTTTTTAGCTAATAATAACAATGGAAATCATCTTTTATTTATATTAAGACATACGAAGATCTGTAGCAGGTCAGGTTTGAAATTTTTGTATATATACTATAATGTCACACACCAATACAACATAAATTTCATTCACTAATCCTTCCACACTAAAAATGTAGACTTTTATAACTTTGGATCGTTAATCCAATAAAAGTTTTATCTTAACACAATAGCATTCCAAATTTTTGTATTCACATCCATCTCTAATGAATCTATGAAAAAGTAAAATATTAATTTGCTCCTTTTAGAGTGACCGCCCTACTACAATTTCATAATATCACGGAGCATAATGTGAGTCAAGCTGCCGTCGCATAGTTAGCATCAATGGACACAAGGGCAAATAAAGGGTTGAGAATTAATGGAATTATATATAATATAATAGTAATTATTAATTTTTAGTAATTAATTTTAATTTCTCTACGGTTCATGTTACTTTGAGTGAAAATTCAACACATTTTAAATTGCTTTAATATGCATTGCTTAAATTCGCATCGATACTCAAACAGTGCGGAAGTGTGTATTTTCTGTGCTCCGAAAATATACATAATACTCCCAGTGAAAAGTGAATAACTACAAACAATTTACCACAAAAATTTAGCGAAAAGACGCTCATTGCGATGTATAATCGCTCATTAAAATAGTTGTGCAAACTCCCGGGTTTTGAACAATTATTTCAAAGAAAATTAACAAACACAAACTAAGCCACGAACTCTCACAATAATTCAAAGCGACATTCGCTCTCAAAGTCAACAAGAGCAAGACAAACGTCGTCTCTCATCGATATGAAACAACGCGTATTTTTCATATAAAGAGCACGAAATAAATGCAAACGTCGATCGGCCACGGTCAATAACCCCCAACTCGACACATGAACTTAAGCCAACAATGAACGAGAGAGCTCGTTCTTGCTCACCGGCAATCCCACCGATGTCCCAAAGAGAACTGATCTTTCCCACGATAACGAAACTTAGACCTCATTAACCACTGCACTTGCAACAACAAATACTGCAACGGTATCAACCGTTCACATGGTGGCTACTGCAACGCTCGCTTCTGCTGAATCAGTAACAATGCCAAAAACAATGCAAACTGGGTTGGATCACTACATCCAAATTTAAAAAAACTTGAGCCCACAAAAAAATTCTGCGGCAGGAAAAAATATAAAAATCAATCAGAACACTCTAAGTCAGCGAACTGAGTCCCAGGAGTCAACAGATTTGGAATACTGGCAGATATTGATATGGATCTACCCCGCAGCACTTACGAAGGGGATGAAAAGAAGCGAAAGCCCACGCCTATATACATCCGAGAGAAAAGTTCGAATAATCTGGTTAACAATATAATTGACTTGTTGGAAAAGACAATTTCCACATAATACCCCAAAAAAAGGGCAGCGTCCACGAAACCAAGGTCCAGGTAAAAACTGAAGAGAACTTTAGGACTCTTACACACAACTTATGCAAAAATAGGAAAAAGAACTACACGTACCAACTAAAAAGTAGTAAGGGTCTCCAAGTTGTTCTCAAGGATATAAAGCCTGACGTAACACCCTTAGAGATAAATCAGGCATTAAACGATGAGGGATTCAAAGCGAAAACTGTCTTTAACATCCTGAACAAAGAAAACTGTCTTTAACATCCTGAACAAAGAAAACTGTCTTTAACATCCTGAACAAAGACAGGAAACCGCAACCACTCTTTAAAGTCGAGCTGGATCCTGACACCAAAGCTATCAGGAAAAATGAAGTGCATCCTATTTACATGCTACAAATTCTTCTGCATCGTAGAATTACTGTAGAAGAACCACACAAGCGCAAAGGCCCCGTCTAATACACTAATTGCCAAGAATATGGCCATACAAGGGCAAACTTCGCTTTGCCTCAGTTTGTATCGTTTCTGGATAGCTTCATGACTCGGCTCATTTCACGAGCAACAAAAGTGATCCCAGCTCCAAAATGTACGAAAAATGTGGGGGTAACCACACAGCAAATTATAGAGGCTGTCCAATATACAAAGACTAGTAACGTCTGCCCGACTCCATAACGCACAGAATACCCTAATACAATTAAAAATATTCCCAGAAGTCTTTTTTTTGCAACGGCAAAGAGGTCATTTGGTAATGCGACCACCTTCCAAAATGTGACCTTCGCAAACGTCCTCAAATCGGGACTAACAGAACCAAGCTCTACGACAAAAACTCTGCATGCTGCCCAAGCTGATCCGACACCGAATCCCTCATCATCGACGCAACAACAAAGTAGCTTTGAAACTTTGTTGCATACTCTGCAGCAGCAGATGATCATGTCCTTCATGAGGACTACCATGCGAGATCTTATGCGGAACCAAAATATCCTTATGGAAATGCGTGAATCCCAAAATTTCAAATAATCAATGGCTGCTCTATGAATATTATTGTGGAACGCCAACATCGTTTCACGGCATAAACTTGAGATAATTTAATTCCTGCATGACAATCATACTTCATTGCTGCAGATGATTACAACGCCAAACACACCCACTGGGGATCACGCCTCGTCACACCTAAAGGGAAACAGTTGCATAACGCCATCATAAAGGCATAAAGTCTTTATATGGAAAATTGTTTGTTCTCCAAGCTATTGCAACCGAATTCAACATATATTTATTTGACATAGCTATACACGATTTGTGAAAGTTTGGTCCGGATCGGACCACTATATCATATAGTTGCCATACAAACGACCGATATAAAAACAACTCTTTGTATGGAAAACTTTTTTGTTTTCAAGGGTATACCATCTTTGGCAAACCGAAGAAAACTTTTCTCACTTGTTTTAACTGTACTCGGCTGATGTTCTAGTACGAATATGTTTTCCGGGCAATAGCTGGGCGAACACATCGTATCGAACATCGGCAAAGGTACACGTATCTTAAAAAATGACGTAAGCGTCGAGTAAGTATATTTAAATATCCTCCACTCTAACAACCGCCCTTGATTTGGCTTGGATATATGCCGCGATATCAATCTTTGAGGTGTCAGGGGCCAGCCGTAAAATAAATATGTGTTTAGTGGGGAAAATCACCTGTAAGGGCTTTGGTGTTACGGTTGGTAAGACCGCGACATCAGTCCGTACCGGGGGACCGGACGGTGGTTTACCCTTAGCATTGGTTTTTAAGGGGGTCGACTCTACTCGTGCCGGAGGAATCACTTGAAGTGATACCCTGGATGGTAATTCAGACGAGTTATGCTCGATTATGGAGTCAAATTCCGAAACCACATTTGTGTTTCCAACTCCTGCTCTTGGTCTGATCAGGCTGAATAGCGATATCATTGCATACGGAGTCCCTAAAAGCGGTTTTTTTTACGCTTTGGAGATTCATTTAGTAGCTGTAGTCTGCTAAATTAGGAATCCAGCGCAGAGAGTTGGTCGTTGATTTTACGGAAACCACCGAGCAACTCTTTGATACCGTTTTTAGTTTGTCGCATCTCTTTTTGAACCGCGCGACATCCACTGCAGCATTTCTTGAAATTGCATCCGATACTGAGGCGATGAAACCGGCACATTTAGTATGTAGTACGTTTTCACACAGCCAACAGGGGATGCTAGGCTGGGACGCGGAAATCGGCTAATTGCATTTAAAAAATTTTTTTTTATGAAAAAAAAAACGAGAAATTTAAAATACATATATAAAAGTATATTGACACCAAATAATTATTTTTACACAAACTAGTAGCCTTAAACCACTGTAGAAGGGAGAGGGAATGAAAAAAAAAGACGCAAACTAGGAGAGAGTGAGTTTTTGCAATAAAAAAAATTGCAGAAAATGTATGAAATAGAAAATAGAAGTAGGGCACAGTACCTTACTTGGATAAATAATGTAATATTGTAATCTTACCAAATACGGTAGCGTACAGACGCGAGTGAGAAGGTAATCGAGATAAGTATTAGATTTAAATAAATATAATCTTTAAAAAAACGCTGGTTAGTTTTTCACAAGACAATAATTGATAAATCGATTGACGCAAGAAAAAAATACGACCGTTCGCTATGAAATTGAAGTGCACAGCCGTATGCCCAGATGGGTTTCAGCACGGTAGTGTAGAGGAGTATTTAGTTATCAACACTAAGGGGAGAGTTGCAATTTATAAGCAATGAAGATTGGCTGCTTTAAGCTTCATATGAGTCCTCTTAAATTCTATATGACGCCGATAGGTGAACGCCGAGATATGTTACTACGTCTGCTTGTGGGATTAACGTAGTGCTCAGGGTACAGGATGGGCAGATTTGTCTGTTGGTCTGTTTGTCAATGTGGAGTTTACATGCCTGCTTTTGGTCTCGTTTATTTTGATATGCCAGTCCGCAAACCATCTTTCCACTTTTTTAAGATGGCAGTTGTTTTAAATTCGATCATCTGCTGCTGCAGTGTATGCATCATAGTTTCAAAGCTGCTTTTTTGTTGCGTCAATGATGGGGAATTCGGTGTCGGATGAGTTTGGGCAGCATGTATTCGTATGGTTGTTGTCATAGAACTACGTTCTGTAAACTCTGATTACAGGACGTTTGCGAAGGTCACATTTAGGGCCGGTCGCAGGGCCAAATGAGGGCTTCTTTACGGTTACGAAAAAGACTTCTGGGGTTGTTCCTGATAATATAGGCGTATTCTGTGCGTTATGGAGGTGTGCAGACGTTACTCGGGAATGAATCCAGCTTTTCAGTTATCATGTATATTGGACAGCCTATATTGCTTGCTGTGTGGTTAACCCCACAATTGCCATATTCTCGGCAATTAGTGCATTGGACGGGACCTTTGCGCTTATGTGGTTTTTTACAGTAATTCTACGATGCAGAATTTTTTATGATAGCTTTAGTGGCCGGTTCCAGCACGACCTTAAAGAGTGGTTGTGGTTTTCTATCTTTGTTCAGGATGTTAAAGACAGTTTTTACCTTGAAACCCTTATCGTTTAATGCCTGTTTTATCTGTGAGGGTGTTACTTCGGGCTCTATACCCTTGATAACGACTTAAAGGGCCTTACTGCTTTTTAATTGATACGTGTAGTAGTTTTTGTTATGTTTGTTAAGTAGTGTGTCCAAGAGTCCTAAAATTCTCTCCGGTTTTTACCTGGCTCATGGTTTCGTAGATGCTGCGCTTTTTTTGGGGTAACATGTGGAAATTTTCGTTTCCAACAAGTTCAATTATATTGTTAACCAGATTATATGAGTTTTTCTCTCGGATGTATATAGGTGGGGGCTTTTGCTTCTTTTTATCCCCTTCAGAGCTGCGGGGTAGATCCATATCAATATCTGCCAGTATTCCAAATCTGTTGGACTCTAAGGTCTCAGTTCGCTGACATAGAGTGGGCCGATTGACCTTTGCTATAAATCCTGCCGCAGAATTTTTTTGTGGGCTCAATTTTGTTTTAATTTGGATGTAGCAATTCAACCCAGTTTGCATTGTTTTTGGCATTGTTGCTAATTCAGCAGAAACAACCGTACCGTTGAAGTATTTGGTGTTGTTGCGAGTGCAGTCGTTAATGAGGCCGAAGTTTTGGTTGCCTTGGGAGAAGTCAGTTCTCTTTGGCACATCGTTGTCGGTCAGTAAGAACGCGCTCTCTCGTTTGTTGGTGGATTGAGTTCATGTGTGGGGTTGGGGGTGAGTGACCGTGACTGATCAACATTTGCATTTATTTTGTGCACTTCCGCCGGTTGCAAAGACACATATTATTGATGACGTTGAGCGCGAATGTCGTATTGACTCATTGTGAGAATTCGTGGCTTGGTTTTTGTTTGTTTATTTTCTTTGAAACATAACTATTTTAATAAACGATTATAAATCGCAATGAGCGTATTTTCGCTAAATTTCTGTGGTAAATTGTTGGGAATTATTCATTTTTTACTAGTACTTTTTTTTATGGACGCAGTAACTGCAGTGTTTGAAACATGCTGTTCATTTACCTACTCATCATAACCTACTCATTATTTAACCACACTAGCCGATCAGCATGCGAAAAAATGTATATTCGGGAAAAAAATCTGAAGAATTTACGTTTAACATCATTCCTGTGTATTTTTTATTATAGTTGTAATGAAAATAAATACTTCTACAAATTATGCCTTCCTTGAGGATTATGGAGATTAGAGTTAAGCCTTCCTTCAGCCTCTATGACGATTCTTATGAGTTCTGCCTTCCTTCAATTTTATGAAGTTTGGGGTGGAGGGCTTGACTTCGTTAATCACTGGCCTTGTTTTTTTTTTTTTTTTTTTTTCCAATTTTATTTTGTTTGCTGGATCTTCTCTTCTTAATAGAGACTAACAACAAGTTTTAAAATCTTAGACTAATATTATAACTAAAATCCATTTTTTTAGTGATGGGTTTAGTTTTAAAGACGGCTCTAATTATATCGGAACTGAGCGAGTGGATGATCGGCACGTTGAAGTCTACTCCAACTGGAAGTTCTGGTTAGCGAGCGTGCAAGAGGATTTGGATGAGATGTTAATTTAGTTTGGTGTTTGGCTTTTTGATTGAAGATTTCGTCAGAAACGGTGTTAATATTTAAGTCTCGATGAATATTTTCGTTCCTTATATACCAAGGAGCACCAGTGATGAGTCTAAGTGTCTTAGATTGAACTCTTTGAATTACTTCGATGTTACTACGACTGGCATTTCCCCAGAGTTCAGAGCCGTATTTCCATATTGGCTTGATCACGGTGTTATAGATGAGTATTTTGTATTCAAGGCAAGGAGGGGATTGAGAGTTGATTAGCCAGTGGAGCTTGTTGGTCTTCAACTTTAGTTGAGTTTTTTTGGCTGCTATGTGTGAGCGCCAGGTGAGTCTCCTGTCAAGATGGATACCCAAGTAGGTGACGGTGTTTGACTGGGGGATTCGTGCTCCGTTTAGAGTAAGCTGGGGACACGTTTGTCTGTTCAGTGTGAACGTTACGTGTTTACATTTACTTTCGTTTACTTTAATTCTCCAGTTAGCTAACCATTTTTCAAGAGATTCCAAATGATTTTGTAGAATAACAGTTGCTCTAAGGGGACATTTACTCCGGCTAAGAATGGCAGTGTCATCTGCAAAAGTTGATGTGGTAAGTTGAATGTTTGTCGGAATGTCCGATGTGTATAGTGTATATAGAATGGGACCGAGAACGCTTCCTTGAGGCACTCCGGCTTCTATGGTATAATAGTTTGAAGTGCTTGAACTGCATCTAACCGCGAACACTCTTTTGTGTAGGTAGGACTTTAGAAGCCTATGTATATTTTGAGGCAGCAGTTTGATTATTTTGAACATAAGTCCATCCAGCCATACTCTATCGAATGCTTGAGCAACGTCTAAGAATAGAGCTGTGCAATATTCACGATGTTCAAAGGCAGTGCGAATTTCTGACGTGATGCGGTTAACCTGTTCGATGGCTCCGTGTTTTGCCCGAAAACCAAATTGGTGCGATGGGAGTGTGTTGTGTGTTTTGAGGTGGGGGCTGATGCGTAGTAGCAGAACTTTTTCAAATAACTTGGAGAGACAAGTAAGTAAGCTTATTGGCCTGTATGATGATGGCTGTGTTTTGTCTTTCCCGGGCTTAGGGATCATAATTATAACTGATTTCTTCCACTTTTGAGGGAAGTATCCAATTTTAGTAATTGCGTTGAAGAGCAAGCAGATTCTTAGGACTGCACACATTGGGAGCTCGATGATCATTTTCGGTGTTATTAAGTCGTAGCCAGGCGATTTTCCAGTCTTCAGTTGCTCTTTAATGACTTTCGTTATCTCGCTTGGCCGAAATACTACCGGATCTTGTGGTGCGAAGTCAGATGCAGTTAAAGGCGGTAGAGTAAATGAGTTAGTGGCTGGATTTGGTTGAAATACTTTTTTAAAATGATCAGCGAAGACTCTTGCTCTGTCCGTGTCACTGCGAGACCAGTTTCCGGTAGAATTACGGAGAGGTACAACCGTTTCTGTTGGTGCCTGTAGGTTCCTGTGGTTTTTCCACAACGAGTTCTTTGTGCCTGTGGGTGTGAGATTCTCGATGTACCTTAGTTGTGCGGCCGCTTCTTCTTTCTTGAGCGCGTTTGTAAGTCTGCGAGAAGCTGCTTTTAATCTACTCTTTGCGCCAGGTGATCTGTGCTCCTGCCACTCCCTTCGAAGTCGTCGTTTTTCAAGCACAAGCAGTTCAGTATCTCTTCTTGTCTTGTTAAACTTTATACTGCATACATGATTGTCTTGTGGAGTTGACGCTTTTGCTGCTGCAACAAGTATTGATTCTATATCATCAGCAAACTGATCAATGTCCTGCTCGGTTTCCAGGGGGCTAGAAAGGCCGGTATGGGAACAAACATATTTTTTGTACCTCGCCCAGTTGGTCCTGTTGCTTGTGAGCCTATGCGGTCGCTCGATGTGTTGTAGCTGGTACAAAAGATGAAATAGCACCGGACAGTGATCAGATGAGAGTTCTGGAAGTGCCTCAGCTGTGATCATTGATTGGGATATCCTTTTTGTGATGGCAAAGTCGATCAAATCTGGAAGCTTCATGGGATCGGCTGGCCAGTATGTGGGCGCTCCAGGGGAAACATAGTTTAGTTTGCGTTGCGGTTTGATGATTGCCTTGTACAGCTGTTTTCCTTTAGGGTTCTCTATCCGAGATCCCCAGTACGTGTGCTTGGCATTCCAATCGCCAGCTGCAACAAACCTTTCACCAAACGAGTCAAAAAGTGTTGTTAATTTTTCCTCAGAGATTGTGAAGCGAGGTGGGCAATAGATAGCAGCCAGAGTGAGAGCACCGTCATGGCATTGGAGGTTTATAGAGGTACATTGTAAGCAGTCTTCTTGCCAACTGCCAAGGAAGAGGTGCTTAATTTGCAATCGTATTAGTATGCCAGTGCCTCCATGGGCCTTGTCATCAGGGTGATTCGTAAAGTAAAATTTATATCCTGGTATCTGGAAGTTGTACTTTTCGGTAAGGTGAGTCTCTGAGAGTAGCATAACGTCAATGTTTCTGTCGGCTAAGAACTGAGCAAGTTCTAGCTTGTGCCGCGAAACGCCATTAGCGTTCCAGGTAGCGATTATTAAGGGAGTCATTATCCTGTTTTAGAAGAAACGAGCATTTGCATAAGGATGTTTTGGTTCCTCATAAGCTGTTGCATAGTTTCTTGCATGAAGGTCATAGCTTAATTGAGCTGTCGTTTTTGTTCTTGGGACAGTTTACAGTACTGTGGGCATCGCTGCAAACGACGCAGATGGATTTTAGGGTGCAGTACGCTTTGGTGTGTCCATATTCTTGGCAGTTGGTGCACTGCACAGGTTGCCTGCGCTTGTGTGGCTCTTCTACGGTTATTCTTCGGTGCAGTAGATACTGTAGCTTATATATAGGATGTACTTCATTTTTGTTGTTTTTCTGACTCGATGGCTACAGTTCGACTTTAAAGAGTGGCTGCGGCTCTTTGTTCCTGTTGAGAATGTTGATCACCGTTTTGGCGTTGAAGTTCTTCTCCTTTAGTGGCGCGATAATTTCGGATGAGGTCACGGATGACTCTATTCCTTTGATGACAACCTGCAATCCTTTGGCACTTTTCAGCTGGTAGGTATAGTAACTCTTCCCAGCTTCGTCCAGGTACTTGGTCACTGATCGGTGGCTAGACTCATCCTGAGTGTGCACTTTCGTTTCTTGTATGTTGCCCTTAGTAAGAGGTATAACATGGAACTTGTTCTCTCCAATAATTGCAACTAGTTTGTTAACCAGCGCATTTGAGGTTTTCTCACGTATATATATTGGTGGCGGCTTTATCTTCTTCTGCTCCTGCTCCTGCACTTCACAGTCATCCAGTAGTGCAAACCTATTTGAACTTGAGTCATTGGCAGCGTTGGCGCGATTTATTTTCGGCTGATTACCAGCCTGCTTGTGTTGTGGGCTTAGCTTTCGCTTTATTTGGATGTAGCGATCCAGCCCTGTTTGACAAAGTTTTTTGTTTTGTTTTGGTTCTTGTCCGCTTTCGCTTTCAAGAGTCGGTGTGAGTGCTTTTGCATTCGTTGTTGTTGATGCAGTGGAATTGTACACCGCTGTCGGTATTGAGCATAGAGTTGATGTTGATGTTGTTGCAGTTGTTGTTGCTAAAGGTGCAGATGCAGTAGATATCGTGATTACTGGATTGGTAGTTAAGGAACTTGACACCGTTTGGAATGGGGAGAGCGTGAGAGAGACGCTCTCAGTGCGTTCGGGTTCACTTCGAGCAGTCAGAAGCATTGGTGAGCAAGACCGCGATCGTGTGCATTCTGCAGGTGCTAGGTCATTGACCGTATGCATTGTTTCGCTGCAAAGAGAGTCGGCGCTCGTCTTGTTGTTTTTGCCGCTGAGCGCGCAATTCGCGTTGGCTCATTTTAGAACGATCGATTTGTTCGTTGTCTATTTGTTTTTTTTATTTTAGTTTTACTTTATTATTCCACACACAGAAAGTTTTGTAAGATAGCAATTTAACATTGCCAATAGCGTCTCTTTCGCTTTCAATTTATGTATTTATTTTTATGTTATTAGCTATTCACTTCACTAAAATCAAGTGATTTTATACGGAGCTCGATGAAAACACGTCTGACTTCGTACAAGTGCAGCCTGCCACTGGCCTTGTGACTCAGCAAAATGGTTATATTAATAACAAAAGTATTTATCGGCAGCGTGTCGGAGCAATGTAGTTTATTCTTCAATGTACTTTACAAAACTGAACTTAGGACTGAGATATAAGCATATGTCGGAGCGTTGGTTTTAGTACTTTGCTGACTAGTGTAGTTCTAGATACTGAGAGAGAGAGAGCTTTGAGTGAAAGGAGTGAGTGTGAGGGTTGGTCAGGCTCGGTGCTCTCGAGGGAGTTCAGTTCTTGCAGCGGCATTGAGACGAGCAGAACTTACTGTGCCTTTCATAGAATTGTACAAGAATGGATGCTAGAATTAATGTTTCTCCGACACATACATTAAGCGGCAATGCATCACGCCACAAAGTCATGATCGCCAACCGAATAATTATTTTATACACCGCGGCGCAGCACTCCAAATCAGAATTGCCAGCTAACCACAGCCGTCCGTTATTGGCGCAGAGCGCTGAACTCAATTCTGACGCGTCTCAGCAAAAGATACACAAAAAGACTGGACAACCACACCAACCACCTGGCCATCAACTTTCTACACAATAGCCAATCCCTAAAACGCTTAAAGGGGAAACACCCGCTTGACCTCCCCTATCAATAGACACCTCAGTCAACCTCATTAAATATATATTCCATACATACATTCCTCCCTTAAGTCAATAACACCCCAAACCATTTAATGATTGTCCACTCGGATAGATTTTAAATTAAAAATAAAAACATTAACAAAAGAAAATAAAAACAGCATTTTTTTAGCGCGGCTCCCACTGCATAACGTACAGCCCACCTCCCGCCCAGGGGCACTGCCGTTTATCGTACGGCTCGGATCGCGGGGATAGACCCGAGAGAATAAAGTTTAGAAAAGATTACGAGGAAAAAGTAGAGTTCGTTTGTTGCTCTGAAAGGTTGGTGAGAATTGAGGATTTAATAGAAGTGGACGTGCAGAGTGAAGTAATAGAGTATAAGTCATTGTAGTCAGAACATACAACCCTGAAAGGCTCATGCTGGGCATATGTAGATCTACAACAACTTAGGAATAGGGGACTAAAATTTCTATTACGTCTATTTGGAATGTTTAATATTAGTCGTGTTAGTAGATGCTGGCTGTCTACATTACCATTAATAAGGTTATAAAGGAAAACGACCCCCAGCATCTTTCTACAATTGGTTAGGGAAGGGAATTAGGGAATTAATTAGCAGGAGTCTGTTAGAATAAGATGGGAGGTGAATATTTGAATCCCAGTTGAGTCCCCTAAGAGCAAACATCAAGAAATTCTTTTTTGAACGGATTTAATGCGATCTTGATGAACCCCATACTGAGTGCTCCAGACGCATGACCTGTACTCCAGAATTGGACGTACTAAAAATACTTATAATGTTTTAGTAATATAAGGGTCATTGAATTCCTTAGACCATCTTTAAATGAAGCTAAGCACGCCCTTAGATTTATAAACCATCGTAGAAATATGGTCGGAAAATTTAAGTTTAGTATCTAATAGGACACCAAGATCGTTAACCTGGGTTAATCTATCTAAGAAAATAGAGAAAGTATGTCGCCTGGTTAGGGCACGAACGATATAAAGACATAAGCTTACATTTGACCCATTAAGTTTTAAGAGATTGGTGGAACACCAATTTTGAAAATTGTCCAAATCCGACTGAAGTTTATATTGGGCAGAAGGGGATTTGTATTGAAGACAAAGTTTAACGTCGTCTGCATACATAGGAACAAGCGAGTTCGTTAAAGCAGGGGGTAGGACGTTTATAAAGATAGTGAAAAATAGTGGCACACGATGGCTTCCTTGGGGGACTGCCGATGTAGCACTAACAAGGCGAGAGTGTACATCCTTAAAAAGAACACGTTCGGTTCTCCCAGCTAAGTAGCTAGAAATCCACGTGAGAAGGTCTGAGGGAAATCCTAGGATACTAAGCTTACTTGAAAGGAGTGAGTGGTTGACAGAGTCAAATGCTTTTCTAAAGGCAGTGTAGATGACATCTGTTTTAAGGCCTTTACGGAAGCCATCTATAATAAAGGAGGTCAGCTCCAAGAGGTTTGTGGTGGTGGAGCGACGCTTTATAAAACCATGCTGGCATGGAGAAATAATTGAACTGCAGAGATGTTGAAGATATGGTGTTACCAATTTTTCAAAAAGCTTTAGAATTGCTGACAATTTAGAGATTCCTCTATAGCTTGTAGCATCCGATTTTTTCCCTTTTTGTGAAGGGGAATTATGATGGATTCCTTTCAAATTTGGGGAAAAATCGAAGTTTCCAGAGACAAAGAGAAAAGTTTAAGAAGGGGTCTGCATAATGGCTTAGCGCAGTTTTTCAGTACACAGCCAGCAACACCATCAGGACCTGGCGAATAGACTGGTTTCACCCTCAGAAGATCCGATAACACAGTGCTTTCGGAGAAAGTTGGTCTGAAAATAAGATTAGCTGATTGAATGTTATATGAATAAGGCTGATCCATAATTGTAGGAAATGAGTATGTTGTTTGAAAGAAAGTTGCGAATAGATCGGCAATACCCTGATCAGTAGTCGCAGATACATTTTCAAACAAAATTAGGGGGGGAGAAGATACCTGCTCACGCTTAGTGTTAACAAAATTATAAAACAGCTTCAGATCCTGAGTAAACTGGATCCGACAGCGGTATATATAATTCTTATAACACTTAGCGTTATGCACGGTGAAATTTGACCGAGCTACTAAGTATCTTGAGAAAGTTACGTTACAGCCAGTTTTCTTATGTCTCTTAAGGAGTCTGTTTTTAATATATTTTAAGTTTTTAAGCCTCCTTGTAAACCAAGGAGGGTCGGTCGAGGCGGATGGATACTTCAATGACACGCAAGAGTCGAAGAAAGCGTTAAGCGTTTTGCAGAATGTTTCTAAAGCGATATTAATATCGGTGCATTCTCAGAGATCGGACCAATCAAATGTATAAATTAAATAGCTTCGTCTCTGAGAATCAGCCTTGCGAAAGCAGCGAGTTTTATGAACTCCATGGCGAGACTGAAGGTTGCTAGCAGTAGGGGTTTGAATCGACACCTCAAGCGTTGGGTGGTAGGGATCTTCTGGGAACGAAAGTGACATGGCTCTGGAAACGGTTATTCCATCTGGGTCAGAAACGAAATTTGTCCAAGGGATACCCTCAGTAAAATCATGGTGTGTTGTGAGTGTTAAAGATGGTGAATTCTCGTTGTTTGACCAGATAAGTTCAGGTAAATTGAAGTCTCCTAAAGTCACTAGAAGGTCACTGTCGGACATGCGGTTAGAAACCAGCTGAATGGCAGATAAGTGGTGCCAGAATGTATGTGGTTCTGAAGAAGGTGGTAAATATGAGCATGCGATGAACAGTGATTGAATCGACATAGTGATTTTCACACAAAAGAATTCAATATCACCAGAATCCGGTAACTTATCCTCTTCAGAAGCGAAGTCGGAGTCCACAGAGATTAGGACCCCTCCTCCCCTTCGTAGTGGTCGGTTCCATCTGTAAGTGGTGTACCTGTCTGGGAAAATGTCGGAGCTAAAAATATCCGGCTTTAACCAGGTCTCAGTGAGGACTACAATCTGGAATGCAAAAGATGAACTATCAGCATACAGTTTAGGGATCTTACTCCGAAGCCCCCTAGTATTTTGATGTGTAAGGGTGATAGATATTGTAAGTTTTTTGAGGATAAAGGTTTAGGTACGGAAGACAAAGACTGTTCACACTATAAACTTGTGCGTACACTGAATGAGTTCGATTAGCTTGCTAGCAATCCTTTCCAAAAAACTTGAAAGAGTATTTTTACGTAGAGTACTGCCAGTATTGGAGGAGGCCGGTCTGATCCCTGACCACCAGTTTGGCTTCAGACGCCTTCACGGAACACCTGAGCAATGCCACCGGATTGTTGAGACTATACTTGAGGCCTTCGAAAAGAAGAAGTACTGCTGCGCCGTTATGCTTGATGTCAAACAGGCGTTTGACAGAGTCTGGCACCCAGGACTTCTTTTCAAAATTAAAACCCACCTCCCAAGTTCCCATTTCGCCTTCCTAAAGTCATACACAGAGGGAAGAGAATTCAGAGTGAGATGCGGATCATCAATCAGCACCCCTAGGCCCATAAGAGCAGGAGTACCACAAGGCAGTGTTCTTGGACCCATCTTATACACACTCTACACAGCGGACCTCCCCATCACCCCCTCCCGGAACCTCACAGTAGCCACTTATGCCGATGACACCGCCTTCCTAGCCTCTGCCACAGATCCTCAGGAAGCTTCAGCCATCATCCAGAGGCAACTGAATGCCCTCGGTCCATGGATGAAACGATGGAACATCGTGGTCAACGCCGAGAAATCTACACAAACAACCTTCGCACTACGCAGGGGAGAATGCCCCCCCGTCACACTCAACGGGGAAACCATCCCAACTAATAACACTCCCAAATATCTAGGGCTGACACTGGACCGCAGGCTCACATGGCGTCCGTACCTAATCAATAAGCGCAACCAGGCCAACCTACGGCTTAAGCAACTGCATTGGCTCCTGGGAAGGAGGCCCAAACTCAAAGTATAATTCAAGCTGCTTATTTATAAGGTAGTGCTTAAGCCAATCTGGACATATGGGATACAGTTGTGGGGCACGGCAAGCTGTTCGAACCGCATCAAAATACAGCGATTTCAGAATAAATGCCTGAGAATAGTTTCGAACGCCCATCCGTACCACGAAAACTCAATAATCCATAAAGAGCTTGGAATTAGATGTGTAGCAGAGGAGATCACCCGTCTCAGCGGAAGATACATAAAAAGAGTGGATAACCACCCCAACCACCTGGCCATCAACCTCCTAGATAATAGGCAATCCCCAAGACGCCTGAAAAGGAAACACCCGCTTGATCTCCCCAACCAATAGACACCTAGGTCAACCACATAAGATATACATTCCATGTACCTCCCTTAAGTCAAGGGGGACCTTGACCAACCATTTAATGATTGTACACTTGGACAGATTTTAAATACAAATTAAGAATGTTATAAAAAAAAAAAAAAAAAAAACTGAATGAGTTCAATTCGGGTGTTTGAATGGCGGGAAATGTTCGGCCAATAGTCTTCTCTCATTTATGCGTTGCCTCCGGATATAAATGACCAATATAATTATGATAATCGTTGTGCGCTTGCAGTGTGAAAAATCAAGTCATCAATGTGTACCTTGTTTTTTTCAGAGTCTTGATACGCATTTGAAAATTGTGCAGTTCATTAGTGTTGTTGATAATCAAGTGTTTCAGCGGGACCACGTTCCATGTCTCCTTGTCATCTATAATTCGTAAACTGGGGAAGATAGGCATTTCAGACGCTGTCGAAATTACCTTTTGAGGAGTAATTATTGTTGTATCCCCTAATATAGCTGTGCATCCTGCAAGTAGTTGTATAATGCCTTGATTGGGCAGTCTTATAACTTGATGCTGTTCGTTGCATCTTTACCACGGCAATCTTCGCTAGCTTTAATTCCTCCACCGTAAGATGTGAAAGCTGTTGCGATTTTCCTCTCAGCTTTATTATGAAGCGTAATACATACGCCATTACTCTAAGAAGTTTTTCGATCGATGAATACTTCGATAAAAGATGATTTTGCTGATATTCGGATTTTATCAATGTGGATACCACAACAATTTCCGATTCCTTTTGAGTGGGCCAGTGTTGTGCATCCATAGCTAGCCAATTCGGCCCTCTCCACCAAATTTCACAGATTTTAAGAGCTTGCGGTGATATCCCTCTTGAAGCCACGTCTGCTGGATTTTCTTCCGATTTAACGTAATTCCATTTGACATTGGGAATTAGTTTATTGATATCTTCAACTCTAGTTCTGACGAACTTATCTTTGCTGCGCTTGTTCTGTGTCCAAGCAATAGTAATTTGCGAATCACTCCATGCATGCGTTGTGATCTCGTTGCTCCATATAGCCTGCACCTTAGCTAATAACTTTGCTAATAAATGCGCAGCACATAATTCCAACTTTGGAATTGTTTTCCTGTTTTTTTATAGGATTTACTTTGCTTTTTGCTGCTAGCAAAGTAACTCTGCCGCCTATTTTTGAATACACAGCCGCTGCATATGCTTTCTCTGATGCATCGCAGAATCCATGTAGCTCCATAATACCTTTGGAGCATCCAGTCCAGCGTGAAATGCTAATTTCTTCTAAATCTGATAGACCTTTAGCATATTCCATCCACCAGTTAGCTAAGTTGGATTCCAATTCAACGTCCCAAGTCATCGGTAACTTCCACAGTTCCTGAATGAAACATTTGCCTTGAATCGTTACAGGTGCCAACCATCCTAGTGGGTCAAAAATTCTGGACAACTGTGATAACACTAACCGCTTTGTTATGCGTGTTAGCATTGGGTTTTCTGCCGAAAACGTAAATGTATCCTTCTTCGGATCCCATTAAAGTCCTAAGGTTTTGATCGATTCATTCTCCTCAATGCAGATTTTTTCCGTAGCACCGTCGTCCTGAATGTGGGCTAAAATACGTTTGTCATTTGCAATCCATTTTCGCAGATGCATGCCGGCCTTCTCCCCATCACTTGTCTCAATTTCCTTTGAAGTTCATAGCACTTGTTGATATTATAACTTTAGGTTCTTTTGTTATTTAGGCCGGTAAATAAACAATATTTCTTCTAAATTAACTTTTGGTTTATTTACTCTCTTTGACAGCTTTCTTAGGTTATGTGTTACTTTAATCGATACATCGATAAGAAAAGATGTTTTGGCAAAAAGCGCCCTCTCTTTAAGGCGGGAAGTTTCTTTTGAATTTGCAACATCCTCAACACTTTCCCTTGTGAAAATTCAAAACTTTATATTGACATACATAATTGAAAACTTAATGAGTCTATACAATGCAAATAAATCATCCCTCCTTTTTCTTTCTTAAGACAGTCCAATCTTGTCGCAGACAATCCTTAGTTGAGTGCTGGGGATCGGCTTGGTCATCACATCGGCGAGCTGTTGTTCTGTCGGAATTTGCTCAATCTTGAATTCCCCCTCGGCGATTTTCTCACGGATGAAGAAATGCTTGTTGGCGATATGCTTAGTCCGGCGATGAAATTCCGGGTTCTGAGCCAACTTCATGGCTGCAGTGTTATCGACCTGAAGAATCGGGACTCGGTTCAAACTGTCGATTTCCTGAAACAATCTTTTTAACCAAATTATTTCTTTAGCAGCCTCATTAGCTCCTACTATTTCAGCCTCTGTCGTGGACGGGGCCACCGTTGCTTGTCTTTGACTTTTCCAGGAGATTATTCCTGAGGCAAACTTGATAATAATCCCGGAGGTAGATCTTCCTGTCTTTGTACAGCCACCAAAGTCTGCATCGCTGTAACATTCGAGGATCCCTTCCTTCTGTCTCCGATAAGTTACTCCGAGGTCGACGGTTCCGGAAATATATCGAAAAACCCTCTTTACTTGGGCGACATTTTCGTTTGTAGGGTTTTCTAGTGACCTTGAGAGAAATCCAATACTGAATGCCAAGTCTGGCCTTGTTCCGAGCATAAGGTACATAACTGCTCCGATGGCTTGGCGATAAGGGAACGCAGTTGGCTTTGATTCTTTCCCTGCTGACGAAATCTCCGAATTCTTGAGAAGTGGGGAAGAAACTGCTTTGCATTCCGAAAACTGAAAACGCACCAGAATCTTTTTGGCATATCCTTGTTGACCAATTTTTATTCCGTTCTCTTGCTTCTTGATTTCGAGTCCTAAGAAGCACTCGGCCTTGTTCGTGATTATTTTCAATTCTGCTTTTAGTTCATTTAGAAAAACTTCCAAATCTTGAACATCCGTCGCTGCGACGAGTCCGTCGTCTACATAAATAACAAGTAGAATCCTTTTGTTATTTCTTTCCCTGATGTAAAGACTTGGATCCGCCTCGCTGACTTTGAAACCGAGTTTCTGCAGGAAACCTCCAAAGTGCTTTTGCCAACATCTTGGTCCTTGTTTGAGTCCATAAAGGCTCTTTATCAATCTGCAAACCAACCCTTGTCCTTGCTCGTATCCTTCAGGTTGTTGCATGTAGATCTCTTTGTCGTCCAATTCTCCGTACAGGAAAGCAGTCGAGACGTCGAACTGGGCCAAAAACATGTCATTCTTCGCTGCAACACTCAACACTGAGCGAATTGTCTCCATTCTTGCGACGGAACTAAAAGTTTGATCGTAATCAATCCCTCGTCTTTGAGCAAATCCTTTTATGACCAAACGAGCTTTGTATTTATCAATATTTCCGTCGGGGTGGGTTTTAACTCGATAGACCCATTTGCACGGGAGTGCTTTCGAACCTTTTGGAAGTCTTGTCAATTTCCAGGTTTCATTTTCGTGTAAAGACTTAATTTCCTTGTCCATTGCTTTCTTCCACTCGAAGTTGCTGTTGACGGCTTCATGGAAGGTGTCTGGACTCTCCAACACGAAATTCTCAGCTGCTGATACGTAATCATCCAGATGTCCTGGCCTTTTTAACAACGAACGATCTCTCAACCTCATCGACTGTATTCCTCTTTTGTCAATTTCTTCGTCGAAGCTCGTTTCTCCTCCTGTCTCATAATTGTCTTCGCTTTCTGTCTCAGTTGTGTTTTCTTCGAAGTCTTCCTTCTTAATCGTATCTTCGTCCTCGCTTTTGTGTGAACTTACGTCATATTCTTCCTTATTGTCTTCTACGACATCTTTCTTCTTGGAATCTTTGAAAGGAAGGTTGACACTTGAATCACATTCGCTGAATTTTTCTTGAAATTTTACGTCTCTCGACGAAATTACTTTGTGCTCCTCTGGTAAGTAAACACGATATCTTTCATCACCGTCTAACCCACCAAGTACCCCTTCTTTGCTTTTTCGTCCATCTTTCTTCTTTTCTGCGATGGAATGTGTACATAGCACGTTGATCCGACGATTCGGAGATGTTTAATCCTTGGCTTCTTGGACAACCACAGTTGGTAAGGCGTTCTTCCTTTCAGCGATGATTTTCCCGTCCTGCTGAGAATGTAGACTGCTGTGCTGACTAGTTCGGCCCAAATTGCCTCTGGAAATTTAGTTTCAGGATTATAATACTTAAAGGTCCTTGCCATTTCGACTATAGTACGATTCTCTCTTTCAACACCCCCGTTTTGCTCTGGAGTATAGGGAGCAGTTAGTCGAAAAGTTATTCCAACTTCCTGAAGAATTTCACGCACTCCTGAACAGTTGAATTCTCCTCCGTTGTCGCTCAGAAATTCTTGAATTACGTGCCCTTGTTGCTTAGCGTGAGAGATCATGTGTCGCAGCACATCTTTGACCTCTGATTTCTGCTTGACGATGTACCCGTAACGAAATCTCGTGAAATGGTCCTTGAAGACCATGAGGTACCTTTTCATCAGGAAAGAATTCTTAAATGGGCCGCAAACATCCCCTGATATCAATTCACCTGGCTTCGTTGTTGTTTTCCTCGTTCCAAATGGCAATCGATGTGCTTTTCCATAGATGCAAGACTCACAAAGATTGCTTTCAAGCTTGACTTCAATGCCCATTTCTCTTTTGAGCATCTCCCTAATGTGGTTTTTGTCCTGATGTCCCCACCTCTCGTGGTAGAGTTGAAGAGTTGAAAATCCTGAAGTTGCGAAATTGACCTCGACATTTCGTTCTGGTAGAATGGGCTCGATTGCTGCTTTGTAGAGTTTTCCTCCTACTTCTCTGGTCCCAGTGAGAACAATTTTGTGGTTCACCTTGAGACTGCATTCTGTTGCTGACGACTCAAATCGACTACTAAGATTTTTGTCTTGGGCAGACAGTACTGAAAACAGATTTTTTGCTATTTTGGGAACAAACCAAACATTTTTCAAGGACATAAAAAATGTTTTTCCATGGACAATCGTTCTGACTTTGATTGTACCCAGGCCCAAAGCTGACAAGGTTTCATTTCCCGCAGCTTTAATCCAACTAGGTTTTTCAAATTTCTCGTAATGCTCAAAATACTTTGCCGATTTCACCACATGTTTTGTTGCTCCGTTGTCTATCCACCAGTCGTCTTCTGAGTTTGCCTCTGCTGCAAACACGTCGTTGTGAACTGAGACAAGAGTTAGCGTTGGTTCTGCACAGTTTCCTACTTCAGCATCCTGATTCTTCGGCTTCGGACGTCCATCCTTCTTCCATTTTATACAATTCCTGACCCAGTGCCCCTTTTTCTTGCAGTAGTTGCAGGTATCGTATTTCCGACCATTTGCTCCTGAATCCTGAGGATTTTCCTTTTGTGCTCTGGATACCAATGCCTCTTGACCCGTCTTTTCTTCGTCCATTTTTGACCTAAAGTTCCTCTCAGACATAACAAGTTGATTCGTTAGTTCATCAAATGTCTTTTCTTCTTCTTTTGTCAATAGCATCCAACTCTGACGGAACGTTTCAAAAGATTTTGGCAAAATTTGCAATGTTTTACAAACAAGAATTAAATCTGGGAGCTCATTTTCATTTTTAGTCTTTAAGGAAAGATTTAATTCATTCCGGAGACCGCGTAATTTTGCTATGTGAGTTGATACATCGTTACCTGGATGCCAAGAAAAGGCGAAAAACTCGTTACAGATCCTGAAAACTTGATCCTTTGCTGTTGCTTCAAACAGATTTTTCAGGGCATCCCATGTATCGTGAGCTGTATTCTTGTCCATAATTTTCTGGTAGACTGAATCCGTGACCGCAGTGGTGATCATGGATTTTGCGTAGCTGTTGGCCTTCCGGAAAAAGTCGCTCTGCTCCTTGTGCTTCTTCTCGTCTGCTGCTGAAGCGTCTTCTGACAATGGTTCCGGATTGACAATCTTTCCGTCCAACGCGTCGAGAGCACCATCGTGGTAGTCAATCAAGTCTCGGATTTTTCTTTTCCAAATCGGCCAATCGGTCGCACCTGAGAGCTTCGTGATGTGCTTCGCCAAATCCATTGTAATCGATCGTAATTCACTTTTTCTACAGACTTTAAATTGAACAAAACGTTCCTGGGCCCATAACTTATTATAACTTTAGGTTCTTTTGTTATTTAGGCCGGTAAATAAACAATATTTCTTCTAAATTAACTTTTGGTTTATTTACTCTCTTTGACAGCTTTCTTAGGTTATGTGTTACTTTAATCGATACATCGATAAGAAAAGATGTTTTGGCAAAAAGCGCCCTCTCTTTAAGGCGGGAAGTTTCTTTTGAATTTGAAACATCCTCAACAGTTGACTGTGTCTCCACCAGTTATGAGGTCATCCATATAAAAGTAGTCTCTATTTGTTTCTGCTAAGACGCTATCCTCTTGGCAAAAGCGATCTGCCAACTCTCGTAGACATCGGACTGATAAGAAAGGTGCTGCCGATGTGCCATAAGTTACGGTTGTTAACTTAAACTCACTGATCGGCAATTTTGGTTCATCTCTCCATAGGATATATTGGTATTCTTGGTCTTTCTCAGCAAACTTTATTTGGCGATACATTTTTTCAATGTCCGCTACCACAACATATTGCCACTTGCGCCATTTAATTAGAATATCGAATATATCCTTTTGAATCTTAGGACCAGCTATAATAACGTCACTTAGGCTTAGTCCATTTGTCGTCTTTGCGGATGCGTCTTTGCGGAGGCCTGATGATTGCTTGATGGGGTAAATAGTATTCACCTTGACCCGTTGTCTTTACTGATTCCATATATCCCATCTTAAGGTATTCTTTCATGAATTCGTTGTATGCAGCCCAGTTCTTTGGATTTCTTTGAAACTTCTTTTCCATTTCCATAAGACTTGCCATTGCCTGTTTGCGAGAGTCTCCCAGCTTTGCCTCTTTGTGGAATGGAATTGAAACCACAAATCTGCCTTCCTCGTTGATGACAGTTGTTTCTTGGAATATTCTTTCACATTCTGCATTGTCTGTAATCGTCTCATCGGCTTCATCTTCCAATTCCCAAAAGCCTTCCAGGT
This sequence comes from Drosophila ercepeae, assembly GCA_018150545.1. NCBI lineage: Eukaryota > Metazoa > Arthropoda > Insecta > Diptera > Drosophilidae > Drosophila > Drosophila ercepeae. Next base: position 1,351,719 of record JAECWL010000090.1, on the reverse strand, counting down.
CCTTTAGATTTATTGTTGTAGTGGCACTTCTAATTTTTTGCTTTGCTGCTCGAGTTATATTTCCGGACACAATCCATCCAAATCTGGTTTTTTGTCCCAAGATTCCATTCACGGTTTTTATTTTCTCCATCATAATCAGGGGAAGTAGATCCACACCTATCACCATGTCAATTCTGCTTGGCTCGTTGAATCGTGGATCTGCTAGCCTGTAGCCCTTCCACTCTTTGTTGATATCAATATCAAACTTTTTGCTGTGAAGGGCTCCATGGAGTGTTGGTAAAACCAATGCTTCCGTTGATGTTTTGAAGCTGCTTGGAATTTTTGTTTGATCGTCAGGTGGACGCTATTTTTTGATAATTGAGTAGTCTGGGAGATACCTTCGACCTCTACAGTACTCCTTAGTCTGGGAACCCTTAATATTTGTGCTGCCTCCTCTGAAATCAACGTCTTCTGGGATCCACCGTCAATAAGCGCCCTCAACTCGTTGTAACCTCCAGCTTTGTTTTTAACTAAAACAATAGCTGTAGCCAATAGTGTGTCATGGCCTTGCTTGAGGCTATTGCTGTTGACACTGCGTTTTGTGTCTTCATGAAGAAGGCTCTTGTGTCCCTTGGAACATCGATTGCATGTAATTTCCTTTCTGCAGTCGATAGCATTATGCTTTCCAAAGCATCTAAAGCACATGCTGTTTGTTTGAACGAATTCGATTATTTTTTCGATTGATTGTGCTCTGAATTTGAGACACTTTATCATACCGTGGCCATCCTTAGAGCAAAAGGCACACAATCTAACTTGCACTTTTCTTATAGCAAGCTGAGCGGTATTTTTGGTAATGGCATTTACTGAGTTGTATTGTTGCTCAATAAACTCCAGTACGTCATGTGAGGACTTTATAGCTCTTGCCTTTTTTACATGCTGTTCATACAGCTGCAAGGCTTTCTGCTAAAATTACGTCAGCAGAGCTTTCTATTTTTCCTTTATGATGAATATGCTCTCGGTCGCAGTGTCCAAAAACTTCATTAAATTTTTCTCATCATGGGGCAGCAAGCACTCCAGTTCCATTAATTTGTTGAAGTGTTGGGAGAATATTTTTCTGCTATTCTCATAGCGTTTGCAGATAAGCTCCCACGCTGCTGTATAGCTAGCCGCTGATCCCGTTATCAAATGGCTAACCACCATTTGAGCTTCTCCTTTTAAGCAGGCTCTTAAATATCCCAGCTTCCTTGTGTTGCTGAGATCCTTCCTGCTGTCTATTAGCTCAGAGAACAGCTCGTAAAATGTTGGTCATTCCTTCGCATTTCCATTGAACGTTGGAAGGTCAACTTTTGGGAGTTCTGGCACGTCGTAGTTGGAACTTTTTAACTGTTCCAACTTCATTTAAAGTAGCATCTCTAGTGCGGCAACTTCAGATTGCAGAATGTCTGCCTCATCTTGATCAAAGGCAGTTCTGTCATACTTGTTTTCAAGCAGTTTCAGTGTGTCCGTCACGTTGGACCAATGACTTTTCATCATTGCCAGCTGCTTGACTAGTTCAATCTCACTTGAACTATCTAGGGTTTCGTAGATTAGGCTCATCTGTTGCCTCACCCTGTCCGCTCTTCTATGCACCAGTTGAACCAGATTATCAACTGGACTGGAGCTCCGAGCTGATGCGGTATCCGATAATTTTGATCCGCTTGGTAGATTTATCTCTTTAAGTGTTTCTACCTTTAATTGTGACTCCTTGTAGGCCTTGATAGCATCCATAGTTTTAATAAATATTTTATCATTAAAATATTGATGATCGCCAACTCCCAATTTTACCAGCGCATTGTTGTTAGTAGTAAATCGGACTACCAATACTTCTATTGCTGGTATAGATGCCTTTTCCTTGATGGCTTGCAGTATTTTGTTCTGCAGCTCTCCTTGGTCTTGCATCAATTTCACAGAGCTTTCCGACAACATCTTGGGAAAACAATCACTGTGACTTTTTTGAGCTTTCTGCTTGTACGCCAAAGACGTGATCTGTTGGAGGATTTTTTGATTGGTCGCCCAGTTGACCTAGCTGTGCCTCAACTCACAGCTGATTGATCAGCCAAAGAAAAGCAAGAACAAAATGTTTCACCTTATATTCTTAGTACTTTAAGGCGTGGTCTTTTATTCTGTGTTTCTTACCACTGGTGGCGGAAACAACAGAATCACTCGAATAACCTTGCTCTTTTTACTTTGAAGCGCTGGTTTTTTATTCTGTGTTTCTTACCACTGGTGGGAGAAAACAACAGAATTTCTCGAAGGACCAAAATGTTCACACTATAAACTTGTGCGTACATTTAATGAGTTCAATTCGGGTGTTTGAATCTAACCGACTCGCTACTCGAGGGCTTCGCCTTTTATTCATTCTTACATAGGTTCTTATCATCTAATTATATAATGCAGCGCTTGTAAGACGCCGCAGTCTGCGTTTGTAAATGCAGATGAGTTTTATTCTTAAATCTATGTTTGAGGCCTATGACCGCGCTAATCACCTCACGCGTGGTCACATCTCTTGACACTTCGGCAATAGGCCACTGCAATCGTACTTATCTGTAGTTGCCACTCATGCTGTCCAGTGACATGTTTATTGCAGCCCATAAATAGAATATATTTATAGTTTGCCTACTTATCATGTCTAAACACATATTTAGACAAAGACGGTACAGGGTTTTTAGACTTTGGGAGTTTAACTCCCACAGGCTTATTAACATTTTTTATACCCTTGAAAAGGGTATTATAATTTTGTCCAGAAATGTGTAACGCATTAAAGGAAGCATCTCCGACCCCACAAAGTATATATATTCTTGATCAGCATCAACAGCCGAGTCGATATAGCCATGTCCGTCTGTCCGTGTGTTTCTATGCAAAAAATAGACAGTAGTTTTTAAGCTAGCGTTTTGAAATTTTTACCAGATCATTATTTTTGTTGCACGCAGATCAAGTTAGGTCGGATCGGACCACTATATCATATAGCTGCCATACAAACGACCGATATGAAAACAAGTCTTTGGTGTTACGGTTGGTAAGACAACCTTCGTTCTCCCTGTCTCAGTCCACAGTGACTGCAACAACAACATCAACGGCAACGTCAATGACCACTGCTGCTATGCCCGACCGGCCAAGAGTACAAAGTCAGCAGTTTCCGAGTCAATTACCCAAACAACCTACCTCAACTTTAAACTCACGTCCAACTATACAGACCGGAATGGATCGTTACATACAAGTTACCAAGCGCAAATTAAGCCCGCACAATAAAAAGTTGGGCAATAATCCAAAGCTAAATAAAACCTCTGAATCAAAATCATCTAATAAAGAAAACATTTCAAACGATAATAGATTCAAAATTTTAGGCGAACACCTTGAAGATGAACCCGAAGAAGTGGCCACAGAACCTGCAAAGCCAAAACCACCTCCCATCTACATAAGAGACTCAAATTGTTCTTCGATCGTCGAACGACTTACGTATATAATAGGCACCAACAACTTTTATGTGACCCATATAAATAAGGGCAATATACGCGAAGTCAAGCTTCAAGTTAACAATGAAAATAATTACCGCACCGTTGAGAAAGACCTAAGAGCTACAAAGAAAAATTACTATACCTACCAATTAAAGAGCAGTAAGGGTAATCAAAGGCATCGAACCAACTGTCAACTGCAGAAATCATCTCTGCTCTACAAGAGAAAGGATTTGAGGTGAAATCGGCTATTATTATTATAAATAGAGCTAAGATACCACAGCCTCTTTTCAAAGTGGAATTAAGCCCCGAAAACAAACCCAAAAACAAAAATTCCGTCCATCCAATCTATAAACTCCAGTATCTACTCCACCGCAGAATAACAGTGGAGGAGCCACATAAGCGTAATGCTCCTGTACAATGCATGAATTGCCAGCAGTATGGACACACTAGAACCTACTGTACACTACGCCCAGTGTGCGTAGGTTGCGGAGACTTGCACGACTCTGGCATCTGTCCAAACAATAAAAACGACCCTAATCTAAGGAAATGCGGCAAATGTGGGGGAAACCACACAGCAAACTTTAGAGGGTGTCCAGTCTACAAAGACCTCAAAAGTCGCGTTTCTAAACAACCATTCCCCAAACAGAACTCTGTAACTCCATCTCAATCAACACCGGGAGTCTTTTTCACAAAAGCAACTAGGTCCTCCTTTGAACCTGTATGCACAATTCCAGGAGTATCATTTGCAAATGCCTTGACAGGCATAGTAAAGCCAGCTTCTAAGTCGGCAATCTCCCTAACACCAACTGCCCAATCAACATCAGAGAAACACCACATTTTAGAACAGCCATCAACTGGAATTGAATCACTAATTAGTTCACTTCATAAGAGCATGATGGAATTTATGCAGTTTATGCAATCACAATGCAAGAAGTCATGCGAAATCAAAACATACTTATGGAAATGCTTGCATCCCAACACTCCAAACCATAAATGGCTATTTTAAAGATATGTTTCTGGAATGCTAACGGCATTTCACAACACAAAAACGAACTTATTCAATTTCTAAAGGAACATGACATTGATATAATGTTAATCTTCGAAACCCATCTCACAAATAAAAATAACTTCTTTCTTAGTGAGTACACTTTTTACTCAACGAATCATCCAGACGACAAAGGGAACAGGCATCCTTCTCAAGAGACGCATCAAGCACCATCAATTGCAACCATTCGCAACCAATTACTTGCAAGCTACGTCAATAAGTATTAAAGTGTCTTTCGGCAGTCTAAGTATTGCCTCAATATACTGCCCACCACGGTTTTCTATTTCGGAAAAAGACTTCATGGAATATTTCAACCAACTAGGTGCCCATTTCATATCAGCAGGCGATTATAATGCCAAACACACGCACTGGGGCTCCCGTCTTACAAACCCAAAAGGAAGGCAATTATACAAAGAGCTTTAATCACAAGATCGAATAAACTTGACTTCATATCTCCGGGTAGGCCTACATATTGGCCAGCTGATCCAAACAAAAAACCGGATCTTATAGACTTTGCTATAACCCGATTAGGATTAGGATTCATTCCTAATCTTTGATCTTTAACCCCGACGGACGTGTTTTTAACAAAGCTCCAGTTAATATTGAAGTCTAAGTGCAAAATTCAAGCCCAAGTGAAACCATTATATAAAAGCGAAAAGACGCTAATACATATTTATATGTGTTTTAAAAAACCCTATATACTCCTGTGAATAAAATAAACAAAAACAAGTGAAAACAATAAACTAAACAAAATATGAGCGCACCCGGCGCTCAAAATCAGAAGCGAGAGCTTCAAGCAAAACAAAACAAAAACAACTCCTACATCTCACTCACCCACATATCAAATCACACAAACAATTATCAAAACTTGCACCCGCAGAGTGATGAAAGAGCGCGATCTTGCTCTCCAGCATTGGAGAGACCCAACAATTACTCTCAGCAACGAAGACCAGAATGCGCGACAAATTTACCCGCGCGTATACCAACAACAACTTCCGCGATACAAATGAACACACACTCAACTCTCCGGCTCACAGCAGTTACGCTCTCAGCTCTCCCACTCTCAACTCTTCCGCTCTCAACAACCTCAGACACAAATACCACAACTACAGCAACTATAGCATCAACAACTACAGTTTGCTATGCTTCAATGCCGATACGCTCTTCCTCAGCGAATATTAAAACACCTACAACCTCAATACCCTCAATAGGCAAATTCAACAGCTTCTTTTAGAAAAAAGACATTTACGACGAGAGTGGCAAAAAACAGATCACCAGCAAGCAAAGAGAAATTAAAAGCTGCAACTCGAAAACTCTCTAGAGTACTGAAACAAGAAGAAAATCTTGCACAACACCAATACATCGAACAACTCTCTCCAACATGTGCCAAAAACCCACTCTGGAAAGCGCGCAGTCTCAGTGCCCCTATAACAGACAGCCCTATCCGTAGTCTTACAGGAAGATGGGCTAGAAGTGACTCCGAAAAGGCGAACGTGTTTGCAACACACCTCCAAGAAGTCTTCCAACCAAATCCTGCGACCAATTTATTTGAGCTTCCGGAATTCTCAAGCCCTGACATAATACACACTACGCCCCTGAAATTCCGATCAAGCGAAATTACTCAAATAATCAAAGAGCAATTAAAGCCAAACAAAGCACCGGGCCACGATAGAATTACTCCAAAAATGATCATAGAACTACCGAGCTGTGCTGTAAATCATTTATGCACGCTTTTCAACGCAATGACTAAATATGGTTATTTTCCTCAAAGATGGAAAAAGTCAACTATAGTTATGATTCCAAAATCTGGTAAAGACAAAACACAAGCATCTTCATATAGACCAATAAGTCTTCTGTCCTGCTTAAGAGAATACTGCTCTGCTTTATTTCTTGATATTGCCCAAGCGTTTGACAGGGTGTGGCTCAATGGACTCATGTACAAAATCAAAACATTACTCCCCAATAGTATGCACAAACTCCTCGAATCCGGCATTGGGCCGGAAACTTGTGCGCAGCCTGCAATCACAGCATATTTGCGTGGCCGCTGCGATACTTTTGTTAGCTTTAAGAATCATTTTATATTTTAGTTCGTTTTGAAGCCTCATTGAATAAAGAGCACAAGCTCATATGAGAACAACTCCGGCAACAGCCGTTATTCTTTTATTAAATCAGAACTGACTGAGTCCCTAGGCCAGCAGTTTAGAAGGGTAGTCCCCCTTCCATCATAATCCTCTTAATTGGCGCTCAACTAGTGGTAAAAACCACCACCCAAAACCACCATCACCAACACCGCCCACACAGCGACAAAATTTGCGGCAAGGCAAAGGACAGCGGCGCGGGAAAAGTGAAAAGTGAAACACACACACACCAGAAAAAAATCATGTGAGTGGGAACCGATGCTAAACGCATTTTAAGTCTGCACAGAAACGTTTTTTTTAAAAAAAAAAAAAAAAAAAAAAAACAAAATTTAATAAAAAATGTAAAATATAGTAATAAAATAAATTAATAATTCATGAATCCAGCAGATACACTGAAACATGGTCTCGTGTCAATGGGAATAAAAACAAAATCATATAATTATTCTTTATAACAGCGCATACGTTCGCTTTCCATTTGTTATTGTTGTTTTATGTTTCCGTTCGATGCAAGCGCGACATTCGACGCTGCAGTCTTTGTCTTTATTTGTTGTTTGTTGTTTGTCTTTGGTCAACTGCTACCCACACAGGCAGCTTTTGCATACAGTTGCGGTAACAATAATAGCACCATAAGCACATTTCGTGTTTGTCCCAGCGTTTCTGTATTTTCTGACACTTTTTCATTTTTTTAGGAAATCAACTTTCCACCTGCAGTAGTGCTATTATTTTAACCGCAGCTGTACCTAAGCGAATTGGACTGCTCATGCAGCCCACATTCTCACAGTGTAGGAATAGTAAACCGTACTCCACAGACTCAAAGTCTGATAACGAAAATCAAGCTTCCCCTCTAAGACGCGTAACGCCAATCCCCCTGAAATGGCGATAGACGCAGAACAGCTCAAAGCTGTAATACAGGCAGTTGTGGCCAATACTTTGGCGGACGAAGCTGCCAAAATCGAACTCGCGCGAAATGAAATGCGTCAGAAAATTCAGGATCTGGCCAGCCAGTTGGCAACAACACATGTCGCGTCCACCTCAGCAGTGGCCCCCGTAATTAGAACTTACGAACCCATAGATATAACTAATAATTTCCCATGTAGCATGACTTTAGATGCCTTTAGGATCACAGGAATCGTATGTTTCGTGGCGACAAGCGGCGATTGCTACGTATCGCATATTAAAAGATTTCAACGGTACCTCTCGCCATTACGAGGCAGTGACAATTATTAGGAACAAAGTTAGGGGCGCGGCCAATAACGTTTAATCCTCGTTTGGCACTGTACTGAATTTCGATGCTATTATAAATCGGCTCGATTTCACTTACAGTGACAAGCGTCCAATGCATGTCATTGAACAGGACATGAGTACTTTAAGACAGGGAAACAACATGATCCTGTTACAGTATTATGATGAGGTCGAGAAAAAACTCACCCTACTCACAGATAAAGCTTATATGTCCCACGAGCCATCGGCGGCAAAAACATTGTGCGAAAAGTTCCGAGAGGACGCCTTGCGTATTTTCATCTCGGGACTTAAACGTAACCTCACTGATGTGCTTTTCGCGAAAGTGGAATCTAACCACGAGAGGTACGTTTTTGCAGCCAGTTTTGCAAAAAGTCAAGAAGACAAAGATCGCAAACCTGCTGCAAAAACGCAGGGTCGTCAACTTGACAGGTACGACCACCATGACCCACAACATTATAATACCAAAAACCCATATTTTAATAGGCAGCATAAGCCACAGGTTCACGCCGACCCGCAAAGTGCCAAAAAATTCAAAGGCAACGGCACACCAGAGCCTATGGAGGTCGATCCATCATTTTATAAATTGCTGCAGCCGACCCAGGCAAAAGCCTACCAGAACAGAAGACCAGCCACCTCTGACCGCACAGGCGCCGTGAGGAAACAACAAAAAATTAACTTCGTTATGCAGAATGCGGAAGAAAACACAGGAGCATATGCCGCCGCCGCCTCCAAAGCGGCATCGAAAATAGACGACGATGCCATTGCCGAGTATGATTCTGACTACGTCAATTTTTTAGGGTAAAATCCCTGTTACCCGTCATCGGACGACGAGTAGCGGGGGTACCAATGAATTTCCTTTTAGACACCGGAGCGTCAAAAAATTTTATCCGCAAAGAGCTAAAGGATATCCGCCCGGTGAACTCTCCTTTCGAAATTCACTCAATCCACGGCACCACCACCGTTACAAAAAAATGCTTCGTCTCGATTTTTAATTTAAAAGCGACCTTTTTCATTCTACCAGATCTTACAATATTCGACGGGATAATCGGGGCCGATCTGTTAACACAGGCCGGTGCATCACTTTGCCTTGCTTCCGCTCAACTCAAGTGGGGTAAGGAAGTTGAGAAGATTTCATTGCATAAATGCACCGACGTCAACTTCACTAACGTGGAGTGCACAGATGCACCACCTTTAGTGAAGAAGGCATTTCTGGGGATGATAAGGAGCCGAAAAAACGCCTTCGCAGATCCCAACGAGGCCCTGCCATATAACACATCGGTAATGGCCACGATCAGGACGACTACCAAAGAGCCCATTTAAGCAAAATTATATCCATACCCCATGGGGGCAGCAGATTTCGTCAACAACGAAATCCAAGACCTGCTTAAAAATGGTATAATTCAGAAGTCGGTGTCTCCTTATAACAACCCAATATGGGTGGTTGATAAAAAAGGAACCGACGAGGCCGGCAATCAAAATAGACGATTAGTCATAGACTTTCGTAAACTAAACGAAAGAACTATCCCAGACAAATACCAGATGACAGATATCTCCATGATACTGGGCAACTTGGGCAAGGCCAAATTCTTTACGACACTGGAAATCAAGTCCGGGTATCACCAGATCGTCTTAGCGGAAAATGACCGCGAACAAACTTCCTTCTCCGTAAGCGGAAGGAAGTACGAATTAAAGAGGCTTCCCTTTGGCTTGAGAAATGCTGCCAGCATCTTCCAGAGAGCCATTGATGACATTCTCAGAGAGCAAATCGGCAAGACTTGCTATGTCTACGTCGATGATGTAATAATCTTTTCAGAAAATGAGAATGCTCATGTCAAGCACGTGGATTGAGTTTTAAAAACCATAAGCGATGCAAATATGAGAGTCTCAGTAAAAAAGTCAAGTTTTTTTAAAAAAAGCGTTAACTTTCTTGGCTTTATAGTCACCAGCGATGGCACTACCACCGACCCAGAAAAGGTCAGGGCCATAAAAGAGTTCCCTGAACCAAAAACAGTATTTGAGGTTAGATCGTTCCTAGGTCTCGCGAGCTATTACAGACGCTTCATTACGGACTTTGCAGCCATAGCAAGGCCTATTTCGGATATCTTAAAGGGCGAAAATGGAAGTGTAAGTAGACATAGGTCGCGACACATCCAAGTACAATTCGATGAGGCGCAAAAAAATTCTTTCGAAAAACTGCGGAACATTTTGGCATCCGAAGATGTTATGCTCAGATACCCGGATTACAAGAAGCCATTCCATCTAATGACGGATGCTTCAGCCTACGGTATTGGCGCATTGCTTTCACAAGAGAACCGTCCTATTACAATGATCTCGAGGACATTAAAGGATAGGGAAATGAACTACGCCACAAACGAAAGGGAATTATTAGCCATCGTTTGGGTGTTGGCCAAGCTGCGACACTATTTATATGCAGTGAAAGATATAACTATCTTCACCGATCATCAGCCATTGTCATTCTTGGTATCAGATTATAACCCTAACGCGAAAATTAAAAGGTGGAAGGGTCGCATCGAGGAAACGGGTGCGAAGGTAGTCTATAAACCGGGAAAAGAAAATTTAGTTGCTGATGCCCTATCTAGGCAGCAAATTAATGCCATAGAAGAACAAGACGCAGAATCATGCGTTGCGACCATTCACAGTGAGATTTCCCTCACTCACACCATAGAAACAACGGATAAGCCCCTAAACTGCTTCCAGAACCAACTAATTCTAGAAGAGGCCCGCTTTCCGCTAAAACGCTCTTTCGTTCTCTTTAAAGACAAGAAACGACATTCGATCAACTTCACCGATAAGGAGTCTTTACTCAATGACCTTGCGGATACAATAGTCCCCAGGGGCGTAAACGCTCTCCATTGCGATTTGCACACGCTAGCAACGGTGCAGGACGAATTAGTCCGGAGGTTCCCGACTACAAAATTCTGGCACTGCAAAAACCGTGTTACAGACATTTTTGGGGTCGAGGAAAAAAGGGAAATCATGTTAGCAGAACACAATAGGGCCCACCGGTCGGCCCAGGAAAATGTGAAACAAGTTCTCACTGAGTACTACTTCCCAAAAATGACGAAACTGTCCAATGAAATTGTTCAAAACTGCAAAACATGAGCGAAAGCTAAATATGATAGACATCCGAAGAAATAAGAGATTGGCGAATCACCGATTCCCTCTCATATAGGAGAAATGCTACACATAGACACTTTTTCGACGGATAAAAAATATTTTCTCACTTGCATTGACAAGTTTTCGAAATTCGCCGTCGTACAGCATGTGCCGTCAAGAACAATTGAGGATTTGAAACTGGCCTTGTTACAGGTCATGAATTTCTTCCCAAAGGCCAAAGTGATTTACTGCGACAACGAGCCATCGTTAAAATCGCACACGATCACGGCCATGCTAGACAACCATTTCGGCGTCAGCATCACGAATGCGCCACCCCTTCACAGTGTATCAAACGGGCAAGTGGAGCGTTTTCACAGCACTCTACTAGAGCTCGCCAGGTGCCTAAAAATTGACAGGGGCTTAAGTGATACCGTGGAAATAATCTTGGTAGCCACTACCAGATATAACAAATCAATCCATTCGGTCACCGATAAGAGGCCAGTCGACGCAATACAAGAATACACGGACGACACACAAGAACGGATTGCTGACAAAATTAAGAGGGCCCAAGACGCGCTAAGGTCTACGGAGAATGCTTCTCGACAAAACAAAGTCTTCGAAGTGGGCGAAAAGGTTTTGGTCAAAACTAACAGAAGGCTTGGCAATAAACTCACTCCCTTGTGTGAGGAAAAAGCCATACAATCAGACCTGGGGACCACGGTCCTCATTGAGGGGAGGGTGGTCCACAAAGATAACTTAAAATGACTCCATCGCTTAATTTTAAATTTTGTATTATATCTACCTATCACCAGCCGTTTGGCAAACTTCCATTAAGTCCGTCGCCAAAGGCGCGATGTTTTAATTTTAGGATAAAAGTAATTGGTGATAGGATAAACCTCAGCGAACAAGAAAAAGCGACTAAAAAAATACATTTCCACAGGTGCAGAGTTTTTATCCTCCTCTCACTGGCATTGGTGTCAGCGCACATCACTAAATACTCACAAACAAGGTATATCCCCATCATAGATGGAGAGATCCTGGTGTGGGAGGAGCTCGCGTATGTGACCCACTCGGCAAATCTTTCGGAATACATGCGCATAATAGAAGAAACAAGCAGCATGAACGAGATGTTTCCACAGTCTCATATGAGGAAATTGAATCCATAGAATCGCAAGGAGTTTAGATTTTCTAGGCTCAATGCTAAAGGTAGTAGCGGGGACGCCGGATGCCGGCGATCTAGAAAGAATTAGGTTCACAGAGTGGCAGTTGACACAATCAAACAATAGGCAAATCAAAATTAATACTAGAATACAGAGTCGAATCAACCAATTAACAACAACTGTAAATCAAATCCTACAAACACATAAAAATACCCAAATTGACACCGGCCATTTATACAAGACACTGCTGGCTAGGAATAGAATACTTATGATGGAGTTACAGAATTTAATGTTGGCTGTAACACTGGCGAAAAACAATATTGTCAGTCCAAATATCCTAGATCATGCAGACTTAAAATCAGTTTGGCTGAAAGAGCCCACAGATACCCCCATAGGGGATCTTATGTCCGCATCGTCCGTAAAAATACTACAATCCTCTAACATGATACACTTTATTATTAAATTTCCCAAAGTAAAATTATCTTGTAAGAAGGTCACTATTTTCCCGGTCACTTGCAAAGGAGTTATGCTGCGGATAACCGACAACATGGTGGCAAAGTGTGGAGAAGAAGTCCATACAATCAAAGATTGCACCCCAACATCGGGGGCTACCTTTTGCCAACTATCAACGGAAAGCTCATGCGCCAGGGAACTACACGCAGGCGTCCTAGCGCATTGCGAGTCGCAACCAAGCGACCTACACCCGCTTACCCGCGTGGGTGAGGGAATCATCATCATCAATGACCGGCCAGCCAGGGTCACGGTGGTCAACGGAACAGAAGTCTACCTACGTACGACACCTACCTACATACGACACCACCTTCATAAATCACGACAAGGCCCAAACAAGAGCTCCAGGGGTAGCGAGTTCCCCATCATTGAATATCACCGCCAACAGAGATATTCTGAGTCTCCCCTATCTTCACCAGCTGAGTGAACGTAACTTGGAGTTCATCAAAGAGTTCGGGAGAGAAATTGATACTAACCATTCACATCGCATAATATTTATCGAAGCAGCGATTTGTTGTGCAATGATTTGTATCGGCATCACCTGTCTACGGTTCATCGGAGCGCGGATATCAGCAATCCAATTAAACGGGATGATCGCCGAGTAAGGACCAACCGAGGACGCCCGGAACCTTGAAGGGGGAGTAGTTAACACAAGCCAACGTACTAGAACAGTTGGCTCAGTGTGCGAAATATGATATAAAAACGATGATATCAAAAGTGCTGACCCGACATTGGGCCGGAAACTTGTGCGCAGCCGGCAATCACAGCATATTTGCGTGGCCGCTGCGATTCTTTTGTTAGCTTTAAGAATCATTTTATATTTTAGTTCGTTTTGAAGCCTCATTGAATAAAGAGCACAAGCTCATATGAGAACAACTCCGGCAACAGCCGTTATTCTTTTATTAAATCAGAACTGACTGAGTCCCTAGGCCAGCAGTTTAGAAGGGTAGTCCCCCTTCCATCATAATCTTCTTAATTTGTACACAGCGTCTTCAAATTCACCAAAATGATCGACGGCACCCCCAAACCATTTGGAAAAATTCTCGTAACGTTTGACCGTTTCACTCTTCCCAGTAAACTAACAGTTTCCTGGCACACAGTTAAGGTTACAGAATATATACCCAACCCGATGAGATGTAAGTCTTGTCAATTATTGGGCCACACATCAAAGCACTGCAAGCACTGTATCATGCAATCTCACCCCCACCTTCCCGTGCCTTGCACTCGCATTTTCTGTGCAAACTGTACCGGCGAATACCCAGCCTCCTCACCCGAATGCCCACAATATCAAATACAAAAACAACTTCTTCAAATCAAAACAAGCAAAAAATGCAGTTTCCGTGAAGCTCGCACGATCCTAAAACAACAACAAAACACAACAACTAACTCCACGCTTACCTACTCGACCGTCGCAAATCAAAACCCAGCATCCGCTGTTCTTATCAAAAAAATCCGAAACCCAGACACGATTACTAACACCGACTTGCCCACCAGCTCAACAAAAGTACCAACTCCTCTCTCACCAACGTATCCCACTTCTCGTGCCAACTCTTTGAATCTCGAACAGAATCTTACTTCCTCCCCAAGCACCTCTGCCAAAATTGATTTCTCTTACTTAAGCCCAACAAGTAAATTGAAAACATGTATGGAACAATCTCGCTCCCTTAGGTCAGAAACAATTGCTCTAATCGGACAAACTTACAACGACGACAACAATACATTAATGACCTCAAGATCCAACTCAAACGAATCAATTAATTCACACACCTCAAACCTACAAACAATAATCAACACAACAGACTCAGATAACACTATGGATGATCCCGACTATTAGTCCTGATCCTCTCACCCTTACTTTCATATGCACAAACTCATACACACACACCACAAATAAATAATAATCCAATAAAATTTAATCATGACAATTACTATATTACAATGGAACATCCACGGTATTTTTAAAAATTACCACGAACTGGCACTACTTATAAAAGACCACGCACCCGACATTGTATTTTTGCAGGAAACCAACCTTCCATGTAATTCCACAAATTTTATTTGCCCCAAAGAATATAGTGGTTATTTCCACAATTTTTCTTATAACACCTCAGCCAAACAAGGCATTGGTGTTCTTATTAAAAGGAATGTGCCACATACATACAGTAACATTAACTCCAGCATACTCTGCTCCGTATTGCAGCTTAATTTTGAACAAGTTATTAATATTGGTAATGCGTACATCCCACCAAGTCAAACCTTTTCATCCTCTGACATATCAGAAATTCTACAAAATCTTAATGGATCCACAATACTCCTGGGTGACCTAAACTCATGGAGTCCTTTATGGGGTTCGCCGCGCACAAACACAAGGGGTAAAAAAATTGAAAGCGTAATTCTTGAAAACAGCCAAATTGTTCTAAACGACGGTTCCCCGACTCACCTTTCAACTCACAACACTTTCACTCACATCGATATCTCACTGATATCTCCAAAGATAGCCCATATGTGCAGCTGGTCTATATCAGATAATCTCCATGGAAGTGACCATTTCCCCATAATCATCCACATAAACACACCTACCCGTCCCGATAATACTTTACCCCTGCCTAAATACAAGACAGACCTAGCAAACTGGAAACGCTTTAATGAAACTTGCGAAAAATCAGCAGCACATTGGACTGACGGTTGCCTAAATCCGCAAGTCGCACAAATGACGAAAGTCATACGAGCAGCTGCAAACTGCAGCATTCCCCAAACGAAATGAGTGATCCACAAAGCCAAAGTGCCATGATGGAACGCTAACCTTCAACAGCTTAGGGACCAAAAGCAAAGCTTGTTCTCGTCCTACAAAGCCAATATGAATGATACAAACCTCATCAGCTATAAAAAAGCAATGGCCCTTTTCAAAAAAGCCCTACTTTCGGCCAAGCGTAACTCCCTTGAAAAATTTACTTCTAAAATCTCCCCAGTGTCCTCCACAAAAAAAGTCGGGTCCGATATAAAACACCGTTAAAATATATCAAATCCAACTCAGGCACTCTAACTGGATCATTTAATATCGCCGAAGAGTTTGCCTTATCTTGGTCTGAATACTCTTCTGACCAAAATTTTCCAACAGAATATATACGAAAAAAAAATCGGTATCTTTCAGAGCCCTATCTCATCGACTCAATTTCCCCATCGGCTACATGCTTAGATTCCAAATTCACATTGCTTGAAATAGAAAATGCAGTAACAAAAGCAAAAGGAAAAAGCCCTGGGGCCGACAGAGTATCATACCCTATGCTCAAAAACCTATCTCTCCACCTAAAAACAAAACTTTTGGATATCTTTAATCAAATACTGAGCACTGGAAAATACCCACATACATGGAGATCGGCTACCATTATCCCTATCCCAAAACCTAACAAACCTCCTTCCGATATTAACAGCTACCGTCCAATTTCCCTGTTATCCTGTCTAGGAAAAACACTAGAAAAAATAATAGCACAAAGACTTATCTGGTTCATTAAACGCCACAACCTAATTTCCCATAATCAAGTTGCTTTCCAAAGAAATCATAGCACAATGGACGCGTTATTGCGTATCCAACACTTGGCGTCGAACGCTCTTTCGACCAAAAATCATGTCTCTATTTTGGTGACGGATTTTGAAAGAGCCTACGATCGCGTGGAGATTCACGCCTTACTTTGCAGACTCCAGGTAACCAGGCATAAAGAAATCTACATCTCACTATACGCAGACGTCGCCATCATCTTTACAAAAATAAAAAATATTAACACAGTCAGAGCAAAATTTTTAGACATATTGCAAGAAATTAACTTGTGGGGAGCAACCTCAGGGGCCCCCCTTGCCATTGAAAAATGCCAAATATTACATATTTGTCGGAAACAACGTTGCAACCTTTCCGACATTGACTTTAACAGCCGCACAATAAAATATGTAAACTTTTTAAAAATCTTGGGGATAACCTTCGACTCCAAACTACTTTTCCAACAGCACTGTCAGACTCTAAGAAAACAACTAGAAACTGATTTAACATTATTAAATTCCTATCATCTAAATACTCTTACATACATATTAAGACTCTCATAGACATTACGCGAGCATTAATCGTATCTAAAATTGACTACGGTCTGCCAATCTTCGGTTGGTGTGCTAAAACTCACTTAAAAAAGCTAGAAGCCCAATATCACGGAGCGGTCCGTCGCGCCATTCACGCATTTCCCACATCTCCAGTAGCGTGCACATTGGCAGAATCTGGTCTTCCGAGTATCCAATCACGCGTAGAAGAAACCACATTGATGCTTATCCCGAAGTTGTACACAACGTCCAACTGCCTGCTAACCAAAGACTTCGGAGCCATTTTTAAACAAAAGCGGAATTTTAAGTTCATATCCACTCTAAAACGTTGCGCCAACTACATCAAGCTATTTGACCTTCCCCTCAATAAGCCCAGAAGGTCCTTCAAATCGCCAGCACATTGGGGTTCCAAACAGCCTAACATAAACCTTCAAATCTACAATGCTGCCAAAAAGGAGACATGCCGCTTAGAATACCAAAAACGTTTTTTGAGTGCACAAGAAGATCTTGGTGAGAAAAACTGGAGTCACCGACGCAACCACTTTTGCGGTTGTTGACTGCAACCGTAAAATAATTGCAGGAGGTAGGCTTCCGTCATACAACTCCATATTCACAGCCGAAGCTTTCGCCATTCTCAAAGGATGCCAATTCGCCTGCAAAAACGCTGGTAAAAATGTTATTTGCACAGACAGGCTCTCTTCTCTTTCCGCTATACGCAACTGGAATCATAATGACCCCACAACACAATAAGTTAGGCACATTCTAAGTTCTCATCAAACAAACATCACCTTACTCTGGGTTCCCAGTCATCAAGGTATCCATGGAAATAAACTCGCTGACAAAGCCGCCCAAGAGATGAGACTTACACCATCAATTCTTTTCACTCCGTTTAACTGCAAGGATTTACAAAGTCGAATCAAGCTATACCTCAAAGAAAAGAAACTCTCCGAATGGGCACTCTTCATGCACAGGTACCAGATTATTAACCCAAATTGCATCAGTTTCAAGCCACCAACGAATGTACATAAATGGGAATGCGCGACCTTCATCCGCCTACGCATCGGGCACACCCAATCCACACATCAACACTTACTGAAGAGAACGGCGCGACCAACATGCCAACTATGCGGGGACGAGCTCACCGTTGACCATATTCTCGACGCCTGCAGTCGATTGCACTCAATTAGATCTCAATTATTTGGTACACATAGTCTTTCGAATTTTTTAAGTAACCCATCTTGTGAAAATATCTCAAAAATTTACAAATTTGTCCAAAAAGCTCAGTTTATTATATAAAGTAATAACCCATAAGTCTCGAGTCGAAGGCCACCGTAGCTAGTACTCATTAAATTATTAGGTTTAGCATTGTATACTATATTTAATATTGTTAAATAAATAAATAAAATATTACTACTAAAGATTTATTTACGCAAAAACTAGTAGCCTGAAACCACTGTACTTGCTAATAAGAGCGTGATACAAGGGAGAGGTAATGTAAAAAAGAGCGCAAACTAGGAGAGAGTGAGTTATTGCAAAAGTAGAAATTGCAGTAAACGTAAGAAAAGGGAATAGAAATAAATATGGCACAGTAGTACTGTGACAGTACCTTACTTGGGTAAATAATGAAATTATTTAAACACCCCAAATACGGTACCACGCAGACGCGAGTGCGAATGGAATCGTTTTAAGTATTAGATGTAAATAATTAATTTCTTAACAAACGCCGGTTTGTTTTTTGCAAGAATATAATATCAAAATCGGATGATCGCAAAAAAAAAAAAAGGTCCGTTCGCTATGAAAGTGAAGTGTTGATTATCTATGTAAAACTACTTAGTTACTTACTAGGGCAAGATATTGCGTAGATGTTAATTAAAAATTTGCTTTGCGAAGCTTATAAAAAACTTTGTGTTGGTCGATGTGGGGTCGGTAAAAATAATGATTTCCCTTGAGCGGTATGGAAAGGTTTGAAATTTTCCCACGTCCCATACAATAGCCAATTGGCTAATTCCCTTTCATTAGTGGCATACTGTACGCGATATTATTGAGATTGGCCTACCTTCCTGAGATATGACTGCGCCAATGCCGCTAGCTGAGGTATCTGTGATCAGGTCAAAGGGCTTTTTGAAGTCAGGGTACATGAGTACGATCTTCAGATGCCAAAATATTGCGCAGACACTGAAATGCATTGCTTTGGGTCTCATTAAACTCAACCTGAACGGCTTACTGAGCCGTTCTCTTCTTTCAGTATGTCTCTTATTGGTCGAGCTTAATCGATAAAGTCTTAAAAAAAAAAACTGTGTTAACAAGTCAAGGCCTATAAAAACGTCAAACGAACTGTGCGTATTTAATATAAAAACTTGGAAAGTGTGCTGGAACAAATTCATTAAGCCTTTTTGATTAATTTCAGTGGAGTCATGTATTGAGTTCACCGGGAATGGTTAAGCGACTGGCATTATTTTCCTTTCAGATCCCTTACGGGTTTGATGCTATTTTTTTCCGCGCCAGTGTTGATTTAAAGTTCTCCCAATTAACCGTCGTTCGATGAACGGCATCCGGGAGCGTTCCCTAAAAATGTATTGAGACGGCACTTGAAGCGTACTCATTCTCACTGTCAGTTTCTTTGGGTCTTCTTAGGGTCTTTGGTATTTTTCTGGACAATATTGTTAAGACGCTGATGTCTCGGGTCTGTCAAACGTGCTGAGGAATTTCTTCTCTTTGGGGAGTTTAATTAATTTCAGTGCGCTGGCTAAATCTGGAGGACAAGTCAACATCCATTGGTTGTGGGGTTTGCTCGTGTTTGTCATTGTTAGTTCGTTCGTGGGGGTTGCCCTTTTGGCGTTTGAGAGAGTGTGGGTGTCTATCCCTGCTCTTTTTTGTTACTCCTGTCAGGCTCTTCCTGGAAACGGCTCTTGCTGTTTCCAGCTGTTTGGGATCGCTCCTCCACAGCCTTAGCGTAATTTCGCAAACATGCTCCTCTCAATGTTGCTTTCGCAACATTGTTTCTCTGGCCAAAGCTAGCGCGGATGGCAAGTTTTTTGGCTGGGCGGGGTTGGTAAGCCACAGCTCTGAGCTTTTTTTTGAGACCTGACATAAGGCATGCAGGGCGTCGGCTCTAACTTCAGCGTTCAGCAGATCGTTGCCCTCTTGCTCGTGTGTCATCCAAACCTTATTGGTCACCAGCGTTAGCTTTTTCTCGACTTCGTCAGAGCATTGCATAAGGGACAGGGCACCCTGTCTGACCATCTTTCACCAATGCCACAGTAGGCGTAAGGATGTTTTATCCGAATAAGGCAAAGATGGCATCAAAGGTTAAAACGGTGTTGTGAGACAAAGGTAAGGCTCCAACTTAGCCTCGAATTATGCTCCGAATTTCAAGGAAAGTCGCTCAGGATCCTACACTTCCAAGATTTTTATATACAAACAGAACACCGAGCTGCTGAAAATTCGCTAAATTATTTCCTTAATACAATGTAATTGGCAACTTGCAGGGTAACTTCATTTAATTTTTGTGCGCCTGAACAAATTCAGACTTATGTTTTATAACCATTCGAGTAGGTGAGCTCCAAGTGTTTTGTCCCGATCACAATGAAGTTTGAGCATATGGTTAACTTCAGTATAAAGGATGTCCAAACCTGGACTATTAGGATGCTGTCTCTATTTTAATTTACGGCGTTTGCGCCAGACCCTTTTTTTTAAATTTGGAACGGTTCCTTTGACGATTTTCAATTGGTGATCCCTCGCTGCGTTCAAAGTATATTAATCGTCATTAGGAGACATTGTTTCCGACGAGCCAAGGGCCTATTTAGTTTTCGGTACGTTCCGAAGAGATCGTCCTAGCTTTTGTAAAAAATGTCTTTGTATTAACCGCCTTTAATGATCGATGGAGTAATTTCTACAAAAATTCTTTACTCTATCCCTCATATCGGTAAGAAAGCTTCCCTGAACTAATTCAATTAACTTAGTTTATTAAAGATTCCTTCAACTGAACTATAAGCTATAAGCTTATCAACTAATTTAATGCGTCAAATAATTCTACAGATGTTAGTTTACAGTGTTTTGTTCAAATAGTTCATTTTATGTTGCTATCATAGACCGTTGCAAAGGTGTCTTTCTTAAATATTCAAAACCATGAACTAGCTTTCTTTCACTTCACTTTGCGGGTTATTACGCAGAAATATTGTGTAGATACTCGAACAGTGCGCACCTGTTTATTTTCTGTGCTCCGAAAAAATACAAAATATTACAAGCCATAAGTAAATAATTTTCAACAATTTACTACAAAAATTTTTCAAAAAAAAACTCAATGCGATGTATTATTCAACTCGTATTTCTCATTTGTCTCCCCGCAATCCGCGGAAGTGCACGAAATAAATTCAAACGTCGATCGACCACGTCAATCACTCTCAACCCGACATATAAATTAAGGCAAACAACGAACTATAAACCAAAAAGAACTGACCTTACTCACGGAAACCATTACGTCGACCTCGATAAACACTGCACTCGCAATAACAACAAATACTGCAACAATGCTCGTTTCTGCTGAATCCGCAATAAAGCAAAAAACACAACACTACCAACTGAATTGGATTGGATACATCCAAATAGAGAGAAAATTGAGCCCACAAAATTCTGCGGCGGGTACAAAGCAACGATCAATCGGAACATTCTAAACCGCTGACTAATACCCAAGAGTACTCGTATACCAACAGATTTGGATTATTGGCAGAAACGATAAGAATGTACCCTCCAGCACTGACGAAGGGGACAAAAGCAAGCCAAGTTGGCTTGTTGGAAACGACAACTTCCACATAATACCCCAAAATAAGGGCATCATCCACGAAACCAAGTAAAAACCGAAGAGAGCTTTTGGACTTTTGCAAAATATTTAAACAACAACTACTTCATTTATCATCTGGAAATCCGCTAGGGCCTCCAAGTCGTTCTCAATGGTATAGAGCTTGCAGTAACACCTTCTGAGATTACGCAGGCATTAAATGATTTCAATTGCCGAGAATATGGTCATTGTGTGGGTAACCACACAGCAAACAATATAGGCTGTCCAATATACAGATACCTGAAAAGCCGGATTCATTCCCGAGTAACGTCTGCAAGCCTCCATAACTCACAGAATACGCCTATATTATCAGGAACAACCACAGAAGTCTTTTTCGTAACGCCCTATTTTGGCCTTAAATTTAAATTTAGGAAAATCCCATCTGCGTTGCACTTTGGAAGAATATGGGAAATTGGAGTTCGATAAATTAAAGTTCACATGCGCTGCTGGTAAGTCAATTCACAAGTCCAAATCTGTGTAGAGATCTGCGTATAGCTTGCACCAAAGCGCATGAACTTAGCATCGTAGGGTTACGAAACTTGTCGTCAAGTCACTTGAGCTTTATGTTTTTAAGCTTGGCTTTCTGCTAAGCTACGTAACTTTATATAAATATAATACGCTTGTATTTTAAACATATATTATATTTTATACTATATACATTATATGTCGGAGAATTATTCTTAATTACTAGATTTAATTATTAATTGTAAGTTTTTCAGTGTAATCGAACATAAGAATAAAGGAAGATCAGAGTGAATGAAAGAGAGCTTTTACATGAAAGAGACCTTCTGAATAAGAGCGCGGTGGAAAAGGAGGGCGGAATCCCTGCTGAGCGTGGTTCAATGTTAGCTAGAGGAGAATAATTAAATAAGAGGATGTCAGTTCGAGTTGCCCCTATGTAGAGAATAGAAAAACTAATTAGATTGACAACATTGCGACTCGCTGCGCTGTAAAGGAAGAAAATAAGAAACAATAATGGCCGATCCAAATTGCCACCCCCACAAGACATTTCGGAAAATAGCTGGCGCACGTTCATTGAAACGCAAAACAAAGTGATTGCACAACTACTGAAAGTTCAACAGTCCACGTCGGCGCATGGCGCACGTGCTGTTTCTGCAGTTTTACCAACGTTGAACCCCGAAGTTGCGGACGCGGAAGCAGCGGCATGGTGCAAAACAGCTAACATAATCCTTAGCGAACATCACCAATAAGGTGCATCCTTGGTGATGGCTTTTCGGCAAAGCATCGCAATGGCTTTCCCAAATCTGTTTCCCTGGAATAAGGAATAAGGAAAATAAGAAATAAGGAATAAGAAATAAGGAATAAGGAATAAGGAATAAGGAATAAGGAATAAGGAATAAGGAATAAGGAATAAGGAATAAGGAATAAGGAATAAGGAATAAGGAATAAGCAATAAGGAATAAGGAATAAGGAATAAGGAATAAGGAATAAGGAATAAGGAATAAGGAATAAGGAATAAGGAATAAGGAATAAGGAATAAGGAATAAGGAATAAGGAATAAGGAATAAGGAATAAGGAATAAGGAATAAGGAATAAGGAATAAGGAATAAGGAATAAGGAATAAGGAATAAGGAATAAGGAATAAAGGAATAAGGAATAAGGAATAAGGAATAAGGAATAAGGAATAAGGAATAAGGAATAAGGAATAAGGAATAAGGAATAAGGAATAAGGAATAAGGAATAAGGAATAAGGAATAAGGAATAAGGAATAAGGAATAAGGAATAAGGAATAAGGAATAAGGAATAAGGAATAAGGAATAAGGAATAAGGAATAAGGAATAAGGAATAAGGAATAAGGAATAAGGAATAAGGAATAAGGAATAAGGAATAAGGAATAAGGAATAAGGAATAAGGAATAAGGAATAAGGAATAAGGAATAAGGAATAAGGAATAAGGAATAAGGAATAAGGAATAAGGAATAAGGAATAAGGAATAAGGAATAAGGAATAAGGAATAAGGAATAAGGAATAAGGAATAAGGAATAAGGAATAAGGAATAAGGAATAAGGAATAAGGAATAAGGAATAAGGAATAAGGAATAAGGAATAAGGAATAAGGAATAAGGAATAAGGAATAAGGAATAAGGAATAAGGAATAAGGAATAAGGAATAAGGAATAAGGAATAAGGAATAAGGAATAAGGAATAAGGAATAAGGAATAAGGAATAAGGAATAAGGAATAAGGAATAAGGAATAAGGAATAAGGAATAAGGAATAAGGAATAAGGAATAAGGAATAAGGAATAAGGAATAAGGAATAAGGAATAAGGAATAAGGAATAAGGAATAAGGAATAAGGAATAAGGAATAAGGAATAAGGAATAAGGAATAAGGAATAAGGAATAAGGAATAAGGAATAAGGAATAAGGAATAAGGAATAAGGAATAAGGAATAAGGAATAAGGAATAAGGAATAAGGAATAAGGAATAAGGAATAAGGAATAAGGAATAAGGAATAAGGAATAAGGAATAAGGAATAAGGAATAAGGAATAAGGAATAAGGAATAAGGAATAAGGAATAAGGAATAAGGAATAAGGAATAAGGAATAAGGAATAAGGAATAAGGAATAAGGAATAAGGAATAAGGAATAAGGAATAAGGAATAAGGAATAAGGAATAAGGAATAAGGAATAAGGAATAAGGAATAAGGAATAAGGAATAAGGAATAAGGAATAAGGAATAAGGAATAAGGAATAAATGGAATAAGGAATAAGGAATAAGGAATAAGGAATAAGGAATAAGGAATAAGGAATAAGGAATAAGGAATAAGGAATAAGGAATAAGGAATAAGGAATAAGGAATAAGGAATAAGGAATAAGGAATAAGGAATAAGGAATAAGGAATAAGGAATAAGGAATAAGGAATAAGGAATAAGGAATAAGGAATAAGGAATAAGGAATAAGGAATAAGGAATAAGGAATAAGGAATAAGGAATAAGGAATAAGGAATAAGGAATAAGGAATAAGGAATAAGGAATAAGGAATAAGGAATAAGGAATAAGGAATAAGGAATAAGGAATAAGGAATAAGGAATAAGGAATAAGGAATAAGGAATAAGGAATAAGGAATAAGGAATAAGGAATAAGGAATAAGGAATAAGGAATAAGGAATAAGGAATAAGGAATAAGGAATAAGGAATAAGGAATAAGGAATAAGGAATAAGGAATAAGGAATAAGGAATAAGGAATAAGGAATAAGGAATAAGGAATAAGGAATAAGGAATAAGGAATAAGGAATAAGGAATAAGGAATAAGGAATAAGGAATAAGGAATAAGGAATAAGGAATAAGGAATAAGGAATAAGGAATAAGGAATAAGGAATAAGGAATAAGGAATAAGGAATAAGGAATAAGGAATAAGGAATAAGGAATAAGGAATAAGGAATAAGGAATAAGGAATAAGGAATAAGGAATAAGGAATAAGGAATAAGGAATAAGGAATAAGGAATAAGGAATAAGGAATAAGGAATAAGGAATAAGGAATAAAGGAATAAGGAATAAGGAATAAGGAATAAGGAATAAGGAATAAGGAATAAGGAATAAGGAATAAGGAATAAGGAATAAGGAATAAGGAATAAGGAATAAGGAATAAGGAATAAGGAATAAGGAATAAGGAATAAGGAATAAGGAATAAGGAATAAGGAATAAGGAATAAGGAATAAGGAATAAGGAATAAGGAATAAGGAATAAGGAATAAGGAATAAGGAATAAGGAATAAGGAATAAGGAATAAGGAATAAGGAATAAGGAATAAGGAATAAGGAATAAGGAATAAGGAATAAGGAATAAGGAATAAGGAATAAGGAATAAGGAATAAGGAATAAGGAATAAGGAATAAGGAATAAGGAATAAGGAATAAGGAATAAGGAATAAGGAATAAGGAATAAGGAATAAGGAATAAAGAATAAGGAATAAGGAATAAGGAATAAGGAATAAGGAATAAGGAATAAGGAATAAGGAATAAGGAATAAGGAATAATGAATAATGAATAATGAATAATGAATAATGAATAAGGAATAAGGAATAAGGAATAAGGAATAAGGAATAAGGAATAAGGAATAAGGAATAAGGAATAAGGAATAAGGAATAAGGAATAAGGAATAATGAATAATGAATAATGAATAATGAATAAGGAATAAGGAATAAGGAATAAGGAATAAGGAATAAGGAATAAGGAATAAGGAATAAGGAATAAGGAATAAGGAATAAGGAATACTTACAGGTATAACGAGCCAGCGGCAGCAGTGTTACTAAACATGCTGAATGGACGCCCAAATTCCCATGACACCCCAGCCGTTTGGTTACATCTTTACTAAGCAAGTAGAAGGCAATGGCACATGAAGAGATTGCGGTATCATTGGTCCCGGCATATACATCGCAAATTGATTCCAGACTTGAGTGTTTAGTATTTAAAACAGACATAATGACGCGAGCGGAGCTACAACAACACCTCAAGGCTCACACGTTCGTCAGAAATGCGGAATTCTCTGGAATTGACCAAGCCCTCGAAAAGAAGAGGCAAAAGATGCAAACACTGATTAGTTGCCATAGTCCCCGAAAGGGAAGAGCAGAAGAAAAAACGAGACGAGACTAGGCCATAGCGGCGGCAGATCAACGGTAACATATTTCAAATGCGCAACGTTAGACATATTGCATGAGTGTGTACGAAAGGACCAGAAACAGCGAATAGAAGCATCGAGAATAGAGTGGGCCGGGAGCCGACTGAAATACAAATTGGTGAGCGGTTTCCATTTTTCTTTGATTCTGGTCTGGTAAGAAAAGAAAAAAACGGACAGAAGCTAACTGGCCAAAGATGTCATAATCTTTTAGTTTTGAGAGGCATAGGCGACATGCTGTCAAGAGCAATTTTCGAATTCTGTCCACCGTACAAATATCTGAATTTAATATTGATTTATTACTTCACATAGTAAATAAGAGTTGCCTTAAATATCACATGATAATTGGACGAGACATTTTTCAACTTGCGTTTGGAGTAATGTTAGAAAGTAACAGATTCGATATTTATAGAACCTAAAGGGTATACGGTAATTCCGGTATCGCATTAGCGAAAATGAAATGCAGATATTAAGCGAAAAATTCAACAACCTAGTAGCTCTCGCTTCCCAAGCCCTATAATACTAGTCAAAAAGAAAGACGAGATATCAGAACAGATTGATCGACTACTAGACGAAAAATATTTTTCCAGCTTAGACATGGCTTGTGGTTTTTATCAGGTGCCAATTCACCCCGATTCCATTAAGAGAACAGCATTTGTGACCCCCGAGGGTCAATATGACTTTATAGCAATGCCGTTGGAAAAAGGACGCGTCATCGGTATTTCAGCGTGCCATAGTTAAAGCCTTGCAAATTTATATAATACCTATGCAATGGTCTACATAGATGATGTTTTAATTATCTCAAATTCTGAAGAGGAAGCGTAGGAAAGATTACAAAAATGTCAATTTCTGCGGACAGAGATAGAATACTTTGGTTTTGTCATAAAGATGGGTGAATTGACGACCCACCCCCGGAAAATCCAAGCTTTATTTTAACTTCCGAAACCCTCTTTAATCACACAGATTAGAAACGTTATAGGACTAGCATCCTTCTTCAGGCAGTTCGTGCCTCGATTTTCGGAAGTAATGAAGCCGCTTTACCAATTAACTTCATAATGAATTCAGATGGGATAATATGAGGAAATTCGTTCAAAAAAACATCAAAGTCCTGGTGATCCAGTATTTATTATTTTCGACCCCAAAATTTTCAATTGAGTTACATACGGATGCAAGCATAAATGGTTATATCGCTATGTTATTATATAAGGTAGAAGGCAAACGCAGGGTAGTCGCGAATTGCAGCAAATTCACCAGGTAAGCGGAATCTAAATATCACTCATATGAGCTCGAAACATTTGCGGTGTTTAAAACCATCAAGAACTTCCGCCATTATTTAACTTGTAGAAAGTTAATTATGAATTCAGATTGTAAATATCTTCAGGGCGAGTCGGGAGGACTCCACGAGTGCATCGATGATGGTCATTCAAGCAACCCTTTGAGTTTCAGGTGGAATATGACGATGGCAAGGGAGGTAAAAAAAATGGAAAAAGAATCCGATACTGTGGTATGAAGGAATTGGTATTCAAATGGTCGAGTTTATGCAGAAGGAAGCATTGTACACCAATTTGTGTGTGGATAGCCTGCTAAACTGACATGTGATGATTTTTGATTTGGTAGCCAGACGATTGAGCTTCAGTAGAAGAGGGCTAGTAATCTAAATGTTGTGTTGAATGATAGCCTACTAAGCTAATGTCTGAAATGTATGGTCGATATCAAAATTGTTGGGTTTGTGCGGAAGAGAGCGTGTTCCTTATAAAAGAATTGTAAAGGATTATCACGCCAAACTAACATTTGAAGACAAAAGAAGTTTAAAGAAGTTTGTTATGGAAAATAAAGTTAAACAGTATGAGTAAAAAAGTCAAGCCATGTGTTGAAAAGAAAATTATGAAAATTGAATGATACAATGAAGTTTATGTTGAACTAAGTAACACGAGAACGTGTTACGGTCAGGAAGACCGTGTCGGAGAATTATTCTGAATTACTAGATTCTATTCTTAATTGTAAGTTTCTCAGTGTAATCGAACATGAGAATAAAGGAAGATCAGAGGGAATGAAAGAGAGGTTTTCCATGAAAGAGACCTTCTGAATAAGAGCGTGGTGAGAAAGGAGAGCGATGTCCCTGTTGAGCGTGGCCCAATGTTAGGTAGAGAGAAGTAAATGAGTGTGCCCTCCGTAGAAAAACTAAAATAGAGTGACAACAATGCGACTCGCTGCGCTGTGAAGGAAGAAAAAAAGAAATAATAATGGCCGATCAACATTGCCCATCATCTCCAACATATATGATGAAATTGATTTTATCAATGTGAATTTTTACATTATCAATGTTTGGACATTGTTACACAAAATTGTCACACGTTCAGAACGTGCTCGTCTAAATACGGCGTAAGCCATCTTGTGCACTTTTATAAGGTTTATAAGGAGCAAAAGCTCGGAACAATTCTTTAACATACACGCAAAATAGATCAATCGCTTTGAACATTAAAATGAAGTGGAAGTTGTTCTTGCATCACAGAGATTGCACCATTTTGCATCTTTATAATCCAGCAGTTCTGCTTTAAACTTTTTCGTGCCCCGGATTTCTTTTCTTATGATGAGTGGAATTCTAACACGTCATGAATGCTAAGCATCAAATATTTTTTAATATTTTATTTTTGTGTTCTCGAAGCACATTGTCAATAGCAAATATATTAACCGTTTAACAAAGAATTTTTTAAGCTAAAATTAGCTACATTAAAATAGACAGATAGCTTGAAATACGCTAACCTGGCACCACTGGTATTCTGGGAAAACCTACGCTGGCAAGAAACTGTTTTTGACCTATTTGCCACTTCATTTGGTTGAAAAATAGTTTTATCAATTTGAGTACTTGGCTTAACACCAAAATTTAACCCTGAAAAAAACACAGGAAAGATTAAAATTTTTAACTATTCTACCCTAGGGCCTGTAAAACTTTTTTACGTTTGGAATAGTATCTTGAATTTTCTGGTATTTTTATATTTTTATATATATATTTATATTTTTTATTTTTTATAAGTTTTATGTGGTGAACAGATCCTGAACAAAAATGCTTATCATCTATTATTCTCTCGCTCCTTCTCATAGCTAAGAAACAGTTTTGGTCGATCTTACCACTAGAGTTTATTCATTAAAAAGTCGATGTAATCGATAGTTCCATCAATGGTTTTCAGGCTTCAATTTTCATCTCTAATATAAATTGGATGTGGCAAAAACATGTAAACCATTTTCCGACTGAAATTGATAGGAAAATTATGGCTGAAGAGACTTTAATTCTAATACTATTAGTATGTGTTATGCTGGTGGGGTCTTACATTGCAGGAATCATACCCATGTTGATGAAATTGAGCGAAGTATGTACCAGTTACATAGACATATTATGTTTTGCTAATAAAAAAATGCTTCTCTGCATTTTACAAAAATTGTGTTTTTAGGAAAAGTTAAAATATGTCACTGTACTAGGTGCTGGATTGTTGGTAGGTACTGCGTTAGCTGTCATTATACCGGAAGGTATTCGATCATTATACATGGGAAGTGGACGAACACATCAACCTGATCACACACAGACCATTGGACTTTCTCTTGTACTTGGCTTTGTTTTTATGATGATGGTAGACGTATCACAGCGGAGAGGCAATATCGGAAACGAAAAAAAAAATTCTGCTACTTTGACTCTTGGCTTGGTAGTGCATGCTGCAGGTAAAATTACTCACATTTGTATGAGTTTATCTTAACATATATTTTTTTCTGTTTCTACTAAAAGTGAATATGCAGATGACTGATAAAATTTTATTTATTTTCATTTAGCGGATGGAATTGCTTTGGGTGCCGCAGCAACAACGAGTCATCAAGAAGTTGAAATTATAGTTTTTTTAGCTATAATGCTGCATAAAGCACCTGCTGCCTTTGGTTTAGTGACATTTTTATTGCATGAGAAAGTGGATCATAAACAAATTCGACGACATTTGGCATTATTTTCGTTATCTGCTCCTCTATTGACACTTTTGACATTTTTTGGAATTGGCCAGGAACAGAAAGAAACTCTGAATTCTGTTAACGCAACGGCAATAGCTATGTTGTTTTCCGCTGGAACGTTCCTATACGTCGCTACTGTGCATGTCCTGCCGGAACTCACCCAAGGCGGAGTTAACGAGATTGGGCAGCATGACTACCGTTTGCTTGAAGAGTCCCGCGATATGGCTGCAAATGACGCCAACGGAACTCATAGTATGAAATCATTAAAATATAGCGAACTTCTAATTATGATATGTGGAGCCTTGCTACCTCTAATCATAACATTTGGTCATAAGCACTCAGATTAAGTAAAAAATTACACAAGAACTATTTATTGTAAATATTTAAACACGTTTTTGTTGTGCTCGATTTTTAACACAAGACGCTAAATGATTTTTGCTTTGTCTATAGAATTAACCATTTGGGACCTAGTTGTGTTAAGAACGAATGTCGTTAAGGGTAAGACGAATTGTTTTATATTTATTTTTGGACCTCGATTCTCCTTTTAGTTTCAGGAACAGGACGGAGGAACGGAGTAGAGGTAATAATTCAGGTGAAAGTGTGTCTTTAAGGCGACCCAAAAAGGTGTCCTGAAGACCCAAGCCGGCCATTTTGATCATTTAAGACCGACATATTTTTTTTTTCGCCCGTCTATCGTACGACTCGGATCGTGGTGATAGATCCGAGAGAATAAAGTATGGAAATATAGAAAAACTAAAATTTCTAGTCCGTCTATTTGTTAAATGTTTGTCGTGTTATTAGATGCTGGCTCTATGCATTACCATTAATAAGACTAAACGACCTGTAGCATATTTCTACGATTCGTTAGGGAAGGTAAATTAATTAGGAGTCTGTTAAAATAGGAAGGGAAGTGAAGATTTGCATCCCCGTTGAGTCCCTAAGAGCAAACATCAAGAAGTTCCTTTAAACGGATTCAATGCGATCTTGCTAAAACTTATACTTAGTGCTCCAGACGCATGGCCCGTTCTCCAGTATTGGACGTACTAAGTATACGTATAAGCTTTTAGTTATATAAGGGTCATTGAATTCCTTAGACCATTTTTTATGAAGTGATATATGGGTGAAAATTTTGAGTTTATAGTCTAATAAGACACCAAGATCGTTAACCCAGGTTAATCTTTCTAAGAAATTTTCAATGGAGAAAGTATGTGGCCTGGTTAGGGCACGAACGATAAAAAGACATAAGCTTACATTTTGACCCATTAAGTTTTAAGAGATTGGTTGAACACCATTTTTGAAAATTGTCCAAATCTGACAAAATAAAATTCCATAGATGCGCACCGGACCTAACAATTTGATCTTAACCGCAGATCTCTTGCCTTATCTTGCCACGAATGACAGTGACGCGAATGGCCCATCTCTGCTTCTGAAAATTATAGAAAATTAAAAATTAAACATTGGAACAATGAGGTAATTTAAATTGTTCTGTCAAAATCTAAATTTATTCTTAAAGTAATACAGTATTATTAAAAATAATTTTATATAAATATTTTAGTAAAGTGTCGCGAGTGTATTTACAATATTCACAGTTCAGGATTTGCAGTTAATAAAATTCTTATTAATTTCCGGGTGGTTGTGTTGTACAGACATGGGGCTCCCACGGTAAAAACCGTATGTGGAATGCGTCAGCGAGACGTGTGTTTCCCAGACATTGCATTGTGTTAAATTGGGGATGTCGAATTGTTTTGCTTAAAAAGTTATACACATTTTTTTTTAAATTTAATATTTTTTAAGGCATAGAGGGTAGCCTAGAAACTGCTTTGTGTCCTTTTGTATCTGTTCATTTAACCCAATGGGCTCGCCGGCTAAATGTGCTTAGCAGTTGTAACAATTGTAACAAAATGATGGGCTTACTATCGTTGGGCTTACTGTGCGTCTTAAGAGATTTCGGTGAATTAGGTCTCTGGGTAGTTACCTGTTGAGCCTCCTTGGTGGGAGGCCCCATATTTGGCACCCTTACCTCCATATCGGAGCTTTAATTTGGTTGTAGATGGTTAGCTAGTTAGACAATGGGAGTTTGCTGCGCGGGCACATAAGCCAGTAGTGCTTTGACGCTGTTGAACGTATGTGTATTCTCATCGCAGTCACTTCGTTGGAGAACGTGAGCCGACGGTCGAAAATGGCACCAAGGTATTTTGCAGCGTTAGCCTGCTCGTCATAAAACACTGCTGGTGGCGTTCTCAGTTAAAGCGTGTAACAAACATTCGTAGACTTGTTTCTATTTATTCCTATGTGCCACGTCCTAGCCCATTCGGAAAACTTTGTTGCGTAGTCTTGGATACTTTCGGCAGCATCGTGTTCACATCAGGACCTGTCCGTTATACACACGTTGTCAGCAAATGTGGCCAGCATTGACGTTCCGTAAGGCATGACAACCGGGCGTGGCATATCGTGGCTATGGGCCAGATGATATGCGCACATATTGAGTATCAACTGTAAAAATTAAGTTTTAGTAAGATTCCGTAGGTTGTCCCACGTCGTCGTCCGTAGAGAAAGGGAGGGGGGATTGCGTAATTACCTCGTGGTCGGCCTCTCTGCCAGGTCGGTGAGGTGGCCGACTCGCCGAGGGCTCAGCACTGTTCCAGGATATGGTGAGAGAACTTCTCTCCGTTACTATCTGTCCTTAAGGCTAGATAATAAGATTTAGCTTTGGCTGGACTCAATTCTATGATCTATCGCTCTTTATTACAATTAAAATGGAACTGACTTTTCTTATCTCTAAGTAAGCTAAGTAAGTTCGGACGGCAACGCCGACCAACATATCTCACCACACCGGTGAAAGCAACGGTAACCCGCCGCGGCCCCTAACGGCGTTTATGCTAAATTTCCATATAAAACTACTAGGGTGACACAATAATCACCCAAAATTTATTCCGACGTACATGCTACTTATTAATCGTGTTAACTACTCTTCTCTTAGAACTATGACCGTCCTCGGTCATCTGGAACTTGTCAACGAATTGGATACCCCGCGCATCTCGTCTCCTGGATGGGTATCAGGATGGGTTTCAGGATGGGTAAGATAGAGCCGCTAACAAAAGATGCTGACTCCCATGCCGACCGCAACTCAGATATCAGTAGCTATAGCCGATTTCACTTCTTTCTTAAGCCCTAGGATAACCTCCAAGTTTTAGTTAATTATTTATTGGAGAAGTGGCATGCTTAACCATGGGTCGTAGCCGATGATGTTTAGTAACAGGGATGCCGCCATGCCCGGTGTTTTGCTTATAGCTTCACATTGGTTTGAGTATTTGGTGCTCTTGAAGAAAGCCCTCGCTCGACCACAATAAGATGTGAGCCGTTGGTAACTATTTCGGGGCCGTTATCAGTGCTGACTTTTGCTGGGCACTCGTTGATTATTATTACTCCGTCGTCTACCTGTGTGATGGGCTTAGATGGCTGGCCTGCGTTTCTCATAGTGCAGTGCTCCCCGCGTGGTGGCCTTGTTGCAGAACAATTCGTAAGTTGCTAGTACGCAATCCGTGACTGCTAACACTATACTACTATAAAAGAGTTTATTGTTAAACGCCTCTATTAGGCTTATGGGGATTCTGTGGGGTGATGAACTAATACAGGCTTCAAATCATTTTAAGTATTGAATTTTAAATCTCGGTTATTAATATTTTATTTCTGGCCAAAGGGACTTCGTACAAGTGTGGAATTTCAACGATGTTATTTTGGTCTCCTTAATGATTTTGTAAAATTTTTTTTGCGTTTACGCATTTATGATCACCTTCCTGTCTATTATTTTAAGTGCGGTGCCTAGAAGGTCTAGTCTCCTGACGATCCAACGTGGGATGGCTTCATTCGTCGCTTTCCATTATGGAGCAGGGAGTGCGTGAGTTCGACACTTTGTGCCTTCGATTCAAGTACTTCACCTTTCTCGACCTGAATCCCAAGTACGACCAAGTGAGGATTAACCAGCTGTACGAGCAGGCCAAGTGGACCATTCTCAACGAGGAACTGGATGCCACCGAGGAGGAGACTCTGATGTTTGTCGCTCTGCAGTTCCAGGTTAATCACCAAACGGATTTGCATCCGCCGGGGATTGATTCGGGAATCGATTCCTCCAGCCAGGAGAACGGGGCGATGACGACATCGACTCTGCTCTCAACGAGCTGCAGATTACTTTGGAGGGACCCGATGGAGGCAAGGAACTACCTGAGATTCCTCAAGCGTCAACGGTACACCCTAAAGAGGTACAAGAGGTATTTCTTCGCCTACAGGGACCTGCCTCTGCACCTGTACAAATCGCAGGAGGAGTCCATAGGAGCCCCCACAATTAGCATGAATCTGAGAGGATGCAAAGTGACTCCCCATGTCCATTTGGCGTAGGGAAAGTTTGCAATTCGCTTAGAGGTTCCTCCAGAGGGCAAGAATGGCCCCAACTCCGAGGTCTGGATGAGATGCGAAAACGAGGAAGAATATGCCAAGTGGATAGCAGCCTGTCGGCTAAAGGTCGCTCTTTGGCCGATAGCTCCTACGACAGCGAGGTCCCTGCTCCAGATGCAGAAGCCCGCCCAAGGAGCCCCACTTACCATTAATACCAGGAGTGTGGAGCCCATGGACTACCTGCCCCAGAAAATGGGGGGTGGCCCACAACAGGATCATGCGAACCCGACCTCAACTCTGGAGATCACATCAAGACGTGGCGCTACAACACAATGAAGGCGTGGAACGTTAACTGAGGCATCAAATGCATGATGATTCAGTTCGCGGACGAGAACGTGTTCTTCTCCTGCCTGTCGGCGGACTGCAAAGTAGTTTACGAGTTCATCGGCGGCTACATCTTCATGTCGATGCGTTCCAAGGAGAACAACAAGACGCGAAACGAGGAAATGTTCCACAAGCTGACGGGCGGCTGGTCATAAGATTATTCCTTTGTGGGAGAAAGGAGTGGAGTCTAACGAGTGCCAAGCACATACCTCGTCGCATGTTCTACAATTTTATGTATATATATACCTAATGTGGGGTGGGCTGGTTTATGGGTCGGAGGGTAATCTACGGACAATTCTTAATAATGTTCTGTTTTGAGAAATGTTACAATCTGATAGACAACCTGTAGTGCCCTAAAAATTGTGCATAGATTACCTTCCGTTCCAACGATTCCTTATCGACCCAAACGACCCGCCCTAACCGAAACGAACCGAAAGCGTTGTGTATACAAGTGCTGATGGATGTAGAATTCTAGACTTATAACGATTACTACGCTGATAAAGATAATGATGCCTTTGCCGGAGCAATCTTAACCCAAAACGAGTCCAACAAGTCAATGGCCTGTGTGTTCTGAGTGTCTTTCTGTGTTGTTTGTTTTTCTAACACAGTAGTTACACTACTTAAGTCCTTTTATAAACCACATTTGTGCGGACTGGCGGACTAACCAGCAGTTTTATATATTGTATATTTATTAAAAAAATTAATATAATAATCATATTTAAAAAAAAAATCGCTTTTGCATAAACATTCCATACTTGTATGTAAGTCTCTACGGGCCTTATCGCTGATATAAGAGGAAAAAACTATAGAGCTTTGACTTATAAATTAATTAACCGATTGCCTTGAAATAAGTCTTAAAAGATGCGCAAGACTTTAATTTTGGAATAGGAGTTCGGTCATGGGTACTTTTCACTTGAATAATCTTCACTTGAAAACGAAAAAGTCCCCAGGGACCTTATCGCTAATCCGAGGGTTAAAGTCTTTTAGTTCGATAGTTTTACCCATGAGCCAATTGCATATCCTAATATTAAAGCTACTCGTTAAAAGGTCACCATTTTTCCCGTACCACCCCAACACATCATTCTGCAACTAAAGAACATGGTAGTTTAACAACGATGTCTTACTTACCGATTTCGCACTAGCAACTTACGAATTGTTCTGCAAACTAGCAGATAACACGATTAATAAGTATCATGTAAGTCGGAATAAATTTTGGGTGATTATTGTGGTTGTGATATGTATTGTGATTATAGTGGTTTTATATGAAAATTCAGCATAAACGCCGTTAGGGTCCGCGCCGGGTTCCCGTTGCTTTCACCGGTGTGGTGAGATATGCTCCGACCGAACTTACTTATCTTAGGTAGAGATAAGAAAAGTTAGTTCGCTTTTAATTGTCGTAAAGAGCGATAGCGCTTAGAATTGAATCCAGCCAAAGCTGATCTTGTTAAATCTTATTATGTAGCCTTAAGGGCAGATAGTAAGGGGAGAGAAGTCCTGCACATATTCAGGAACAGCGCTGAGCCCATGGGGAGTCGGCCAGTGCACCTACCGCCTCACCAACCTGGCGGACTAGCCGACCAAGAGGCGATTACGCAATCTTCATCTTCTCTACGGACTGCGGGGTGAGACAACCCACTAAATCTTACTAAAACTTTATTGGCACCCAATCTCGATA
The DNA here is from genome assembly GCA_018150545.1 of Drosophila ercepeae. Lineage (NCBI taxonomy): Eukaryota > Metazoa > Arthropoda > Insecta > Diptera > Drosophilidae > Drosophila > Drosophila ercepeae. Next base: position 1,315,045 of record JAECWL010000090.1, on the reverse strand, counting down.
CCGAATCCACGACAGAGACACAAGAATTGTAAGTGGGCTGGCCAAATTTAATACAGCTTGAATTACAAAAAAAAATCCCACAAACTACAAAAAATTTTAACAAACAAATTTAAAAAACAAGTGATAAAAGTTATCTTCGGCTTGCCGAAGATGGTATACCCTTGAAAACAAAAAAGTCGTTTGGTCGTTTGTATGGCAGCTATATGATATAGTGGTCCGATCCGGACCAAACTTTCACAAATCGTGTATAGCTATATCAAATAAATAAATGTTGAATTCGGTTGCAATAGTTCGGAAAACAAAAAAATTTTCCATACAAAGACTTGGTTTCATATCGGTCGTTTGTATAGCAGCTATATGATATAGTGATTCGATCCGGACCAAACTTTCACAAATCATGTATGGCTATGTCAAATGAATAAATGTTTGATTCGGTTGCAATAGCTTGGAAACACAAAAAAGTTTTCCATAGAAAAACTTGAAATCTGATTGATCGTTTGTATGGCAGCTATATGATATAGTGATCCGATCCGACCGATTTTTAAACTTAATCTGCGTGCAACAAAAATAATAATCTGGTAATTTCAAAACGCTAGCTTTAAAACTACAGTCTATTTTTTGCATAGAAACAGACGGACAGACGAACAGACGGACATGGCTATATCGACTCGGCTGTTTATGCTGATCAAGAATATATATACTTTGTGGGGTAGGATATGTTTCCTTTAATGCGTTTTACATTTCTGGACAAAATTATAATACCCTTTTCAAGGGTATAAAAAGTTAATTAAATAAAGCGCGAATGTAAATGTGACATACAAATAAAAGTAAAGTAAGAAGCCGGTTATTTATATAAATATACCAGAGTCAAATTAACTTTCTTCGAATGAAAATATTCGGCATCCCAATAACTTGTATCTAGTGTTAACAAGTAGTGGCCTCATGAGTTTCCCAGGCCCATATAGGGAAACTAAACGTCCATTTGGGAGCGACAGTGAAGAAGAGTTGGTCCGAGAGCCCCAAAGATGTTCACCAGCACAGGAAGAAAACATGTACACCACGAATGAAGATTCACACTCGATACTCAAACAGTGCGGACGTGTTTATTTTCTGTGCTCCGAGAATATACATAATACTCCAAGTGAAAAGTGAATAACTACCAACAACTTACCACAAAAATTTTTGCGAAAATACGCTCATTGCGATGTATAATCGCTTATTAAAACTCCCGGCTTTTGAACAACTATTATATTTCAATGAAAATTAACAAAACAAAACTAAGCCACGAACTCTCACAATGAGTCAAAACGAAATTCTTGCTCAACGTCAACAAGAGCAAGACAAACGTCGTCTCTCATCGATACGAAACGACGCGTATTTCTCATATGTGTCTTAGCAACCCACGAAATAAATGCAAACGTCGATCGGCAACGGTCAATCACCCCCAACCCGATACATGAACTTAAGCCAACAACCGGCAATCCCAACGATGTTCAAAAGAGAACTGACTTCTCCCACGGCAACCAAAATTTCGACGAGCAGATACCTGACACTAAAGCTATCATGAAAAATTAAGTGCACCCTATTTACAAGCTACAGTTTCGAATTTATGTCCTTCCATGCATTATGTCCATGCACGACCTTATGCGGAACCAAAACATCCTCATGGAGATGCTTGTATCCTAAAACTCCAAATAATCAATGGCTGCTCTACGAATATCATTGTGGAACACCAACGGCGTGTCACGGCATAAACTTGATATAATTCAATTCCTGCATGACAATCATACTGACGTCCTGCTACCGTCAGAAACACATCTCACTTCTAAGTACAACTTTCAAATAAGTGGCTTTTTGTTCTCCTTCTCGTTTCAATGTTTTCGAACAACAATTTCTGAACTTCTTCAACACCCTATGGGACCACTTCATTGCTGCAGGTGACTACAACGCCAAACACACCCACTAGGGATCACGCATCGTCACACACAGAACAAACTGGGTGAAATATAGAAAATACATAAGTTCACACATTGAGCTGAACCCAAGGCTAAACATTGATGCCGAGATAGAATATGCAGCAAATACCATGTAGAGTGTCTTAGTTACAGCCGTCAGAATCTCAACACCTCAATAGAGAGCGCATCTAGCCGACCCAGGAGGACACCCGAAGACATCGCGCGGCTCGTTCTTGAAAAACGGCATATGCGACGGGAGTGGCAAGCTTATAGGTTGCCAATCCCGAAGCAAAGATTCAAAAATGCCTCATGAAATATCTCCAATGCGCTGAAGCAAGAAGCTAAAAAAAATAAATAAAATTTCAGGCAGCAAAAATGCACTATGGAAAGCCCATCCCAGTTTAACCACACCGGCAGAAACTATATCCGCATTAGGGAATCTCACTGGTGGTTGGGCCCGCAGCGATAAAGATAAAGCTACCACATTTGCAACGCGCATTTAACGTGTGCTCCACCCGAACCCTGCTACAAGCTCGTTTGACGACCAAGCACCACATAAGCCAATCGAATTTCCAGCGAATGAAACATCTAAATACATCAAGGATAAACTAAATCCAAAAAAGTCCCCAAAATGTGATCTAATAACTCCAAAGGTGATTATCGAGCTTCCAACCTGTGCTGTATGCACAAAACTCGGGTACTATCCAAAGAGTTGGAAATATCGGTCACAGTAATGATACCAAAGGTAGGCAAGGACCACTCAGTTCTCTCATCGTACAGGCCTATAAGCCTGTTGTCTAGTTTCTCAAAACTATTTAAAACAAGTGAGAAAAGTTATCTTCGGCTTGCCGAAGATGGTATACCCTTGAAAACAAAAAAGTTTTCCATACAAAGACTTTGTTTTCATATCGATCGTTTGTATGGCAGCTATATGATATAGAAGTCTGATCCGGATCAAACTTTCACAAATCGTGTATGGCTATATCAAATGAATAAATGTTAAATTCGGTTGCAATAGGTTGGAAAACAAAAAAGTTTTCCATACAAAGACTTGTTTTCATATCGGTCGTTTGTATGGCAGCTATATGATATAGTGATCTGATCCGAATCAAACTTTCAAAAATTATGTATGGCTATGTCAAATGAATAAATGTTGAATTCGGTTGCAATAGGTTGGAAAACAAAAAAGTTTCCCATTTAAAACTTCTTAAACTTGATCTGCGTGCAACAAAAATAATGATCTGGTAAAAATTTCAAAACGCTAGCTTTAAAACTACTGTCTATTTTTTGCATAGAAACAGACGGACAGACGGACATGGCTATATCGACTCGGCTGTTGATGCTGATCAAGAATATATATACTTTGTGGGGTCGGAGATGCTTCCTTTAATGCGTTACACATTTCTGGACAAAATTATAATACCCTTTTTCAAGGGTATAAAAATGTCTGATGATCCGAATAACCCCCTACCCCCAGCGCATCAGTTCGGTTTTCGAGAGAAACATGGAACCATTGAACAAGTCAATCGAATAACATCAGAAATACGATCTGCTTTCGAGAAACTGGAATATTGCACTGTAATATTTTTGGATGTCTCTCAGGCTTTTGACAAGGTCTGGCTAGATGGATTAATATTTAAAATTAAAACAATGCTTCCTAAAAACACCCACAAACTCCTGAAGTCGTATCTTTACAAAAAAAACCTCTACTGTGAGATGCAACTGTGACATGTCCGACGACCAAGCTATAAACTCTGGAGTTCCCCAAGGTAGCGTCCTTGGACCAACGCTGTACGTCCATTATCCAGCAGACATACCCACAAGCAGACTACTAACAACTTCTACGTTTGCCGAAGACAGCGATTTTAAGTCGACCCAAATGCCCTTTACAAGCAACAAATTAACTCTCTTCTCACCTAGTGGTCGTCGAGAAGTGGCTATCTGACTGGCGAATCAAAATAAAGAAACAAAATTGTAAGCATGTAAAATTTACACTCTATCGGCACCTCGACCGACGTCTCACCTGGCGCAGGCACATCGAAGCCAAGAGAACACACCATAAGCTTAAGGCTAGTAGTCTCCACTGGCTTATCAACTCTCGATCACCCCTCTGTCTGGACTACAGGGTCCTACTCTACAACTCCGTACTAAAACCAATTTGGACGTACGGCTCCCAACTTTGGCGAAGTGCCAGCAGTAGTAACATTGAGATCATGCAACGAGCCCAATCAAAGATACTCAGAACAATCACTGGAGCATTCAGGTATATCCGAAATGAATTTTTTCAAAGAGACCTTAATATCAGATCCGTCAAAGATAAAATAACCCATCAAAAACAAAAGTACATGAGCATATTAACGTCACACCTTAACCACCTTGCGAGAAGCTTAACACGGGTTTGCGACCGATCCCGACTTCGCCGCAACGTCCTTCCGACCCAGCTCTCATTATTAGGTCCTTTTTTCCAGACCATAGATAAAAAGACTGTTAAAAATCGCTTAAAATTAATATTTTAAAACATATTGTAAGTCTCATAATTCCTAAGAAGATCCAATAAATACAGCAAAGTTTAAACAAAAAAAAAAAACGAATGCTGCCTAAATAAAAGCATTAATTTAGTCCGCATTGACTAATCAGGAACAGAGGCTTAGGGCCGAATTTGCGGGACAACTTAGTGCCTTGCCCCTATTACGCCAGGGACTTAAGTCGGTCCGTCAGGGCGACCAGACCCTTATGCAATTCTACGATGAGGTCCAACGAAAATTGACCCGTGTTTCCAGCACAGCCCAAAGACCTTCCAGCAGCACTGGCATTAGCTAGAAAGGCAGTATCAAAAGAAGTATGTTCGCGGCCACATATGCCAAGACGATGAAAAAAAGAAATCACAATACTTACAAAATACCCACAAGAGCCAACAACGAGCGCCTGAGAAACAAGGGAAAAATACTGGTGCCGACCGCGACAACAGGCTCAAAAAAACTAAACTCTTTGCAGAATGACTGTCCAAAGGGGACAGCGGGTTTACAATGTTGAGCAAGCCCCCAATTCGGAAGAAACTCAAGATTATGAAAACGCGGCCGTAGCCCCAGTGAACGCAATTAAAGACGACAGTGACTAATTTGACCCTAATGGCATCGTAAATTTTTTTGAGGGCTGGATAACTATGAAAGTACTTATAGACACTGGAGCGGCAAAGAACTATGTAAAGCCCCTAAAGAAGCTGAAGAATATAAGGCTTGTCGACTCCCCATTCATTGTGAGTTCCATCCATGGCTCCAGTAAGGTAAAAGAAAAGTGCTTAATGAACAAATTTATCCTAAAGACTACATTAACTCGATACCATTAGTACGTTTGATGCCATAATAGGTTTCGACCATACCTGATTGCAGTGTTACGTAGATCTAATGCTGCTCTACGTAACACTGCAATCAGGTATGGAGACGTATGCGAACAGCTCAAATACCACGAATGCGATCATGTGAACTTTACAAATATCGATGAGTTAATAGTCCCAAATTCAGTCAAAGCTGAGTTAAAAAAAATTACCCTTAATAGACAACAAGCTTGAAACGATGCTCGCCCGCATGGAAGGAACGATGGAGACGATTATGGAAAAGTTGATGTCGCACATGTTCTCCCAGATGATGCAGTTTTTAGCTCCCATCCTTAACAGAAATTAATGCAAATAAGTATTAATATAGTTTTTTGGAACGCAAACGGCCTGCAAAGGAGCAAAGCCGAAGTAGAGCATCTCATACTACCTTGTCCCAGATCCTACTTTAACATTAGCGGGTAGGAACTGTTACATGCCAACCATCCATCTGGCAGAGCACGCGAAGGAGCAGCTATGCTCATCAGGAGTGGCATTCAGTACAAGGAACTTCCCGCGTTTCAGGAGGAATGGGCTCAGTGCGCCGTGACCAGGATTTCTAGCCCACAGGGAGATATCACCATTGGTGCGGTTTACTTCCCACCCAGACACTCGATAACCGAGACCCACCTTCAGGACTTCTTCGAGTCCCTCGGTCCTCGGTTTATAGCAGCCGGAGACTTTAACGCCAAACACCTGGTGGGGGTCCCGCACAAACAACCCCAAAGGCATAAAGCTCTATAAGTACCTGCAGCGGAAGAGTCTGGACTGCCATTCCACTGGGGAACCCACACACTGGCCTACCGACCCTTCAAAGCAGCCGGATCTGCTGGACTTCGCCGTCTCCAAGGGCATAGGAGACTCTAAGATAACATGCTCAAGCTATGATAAACTGCTATCCGACCACAGCGCAGTAAACTTGCTCGTAAACATCCCCGTCCTCAGAAAAACCCCGCCTAGAAGACTCACCGGGAAACACACAAATGCCCCCAAGTTTACGTTTTGGATGCTTTCCTCCCTGTACCCAGATCCCCCTCTTTCCACACCAAGCAACATAGATGTGGCCATAGAAAACCTAACAAAAGAGATGCACAATGCCGCTGAGTTTGCGAATCCACCTGCTCCGACTACCCCGAGAATACCTAAAAGAGAGGTGCACTTGTGGTCTCTGGAAATCGCGGCCCTCGCGGCCCTCGGCGCCTCAGAAGAGCCTCAGAAGTCTGGTTTTCCTCGCGCAACCCCAGGGACAAGACAGCACTTAATCATGCCACCAAGGATCTGAAGGACAAGCTATCCATCCTACGGCAGGACTCGTTTCATCGATTCCTCAAGGAGCTGGAACCTGGAGACCTGCAACACAATCTGTGGAATGTCACGAGGCACATAAAAAGACCTGCGAAGAAGATGTCACCCGTGCGAAAAGTGGACGGTTCCTGGTGTCGGACTGAGGTCGAAAGAGCAGAAGCCTTTGCTGACCATCTACATAGTGCATTCTCACCGTTCGACAGATGCACTGGCGAAGAGAGAGCTGCAACCATAAGGTTTGTAGACAGCCCAAGTGCTCCTGGCCCGCCAATACAGCCCGTCGAATCAGAGGAGATTGCGCAGGAGATCGCCTCCTTAAAAAATGGCAAGTCACCGGGTCCTGACCGTAATGATGCAACAGCACTGAAAATGTTGCCCCTAATCTGTTCCCAAAGGCTGGCCAACATATTCAACAGCTGCCTCCGTCTAGGGTACTTTCCTAAAGAGTGGAAGCGAGCGGAAGTAATTGTCCTCCTCAAGCCTGGGAAACCTAAAGCCAATCTAGCATCGTATCGTCCGATTAGTTTGCTGGCAATCCTATCTAAAATACTTGAAAGAGTATTTTTACGTAGAGTACTGCCAGTATTGGACGAGGCCGGTCTGATCCCTGATCACCAGTTTGGCTTCAGACGCCTCCACGAAACACCTGAGCAATGCCACCGGATTGTTGAAAGCATACTTAAGGCCTTCGAAAAGAAAAAGTACTGCTGCGCCGTTATGCTGGATGTCAAACAGGCGTTTGACAGAGTCTGGCACCCTGGACTCCTTTTCAAAATTAAATCCCACCTCCCAAGTTCCCATTTCGCCTTCTTCAAGATATACACAGAGGGAAGAGAATTCCGAGTGAGATGCGGATCATCAATCAGCACGCCTAGGCCCATAAGAGCAGGAGTACCTCAAGGCAGTGTTTTTGGACCCATCTTATACACACTCTACACACGGGACCTCCCCATCACCCCCTCGCGAAACCTCACAGTAGCCACATATGCCGATGACACCGCCTTTCTAGCCTCCGCCACAGATCCTCAGGAAGCATCAGCCATCATCCAGAGGCAACTGGATGCCCTCGATCCATGGCTGAAACGATGGAACATCGTGGTCAACGCGGAGAAATCCTCACATACAACCTTCGCACTACGCAGGGGAGAATGCCCCCCCGTCACACTCAACGGGGAAACCATCCCAACGAATAACACTCCCAAATATCTAGGGCTTACCCTGGACCGCAGGCTCACATGGCGTCCACACCTAATCAACAAGCGTAACCAGGCTAACCTACGACTTAAGCAACTGGACTGGCTCCTGGGGAGAAGGTCCAAGCTCAAAGAAAAATTGAAACTGCATATTTACAAAGTAGTGCTGAAGCCAATCTGGACATATGGGATACAGTTGTGGGGCACGGCAAGCTGTTCTAACCGCATTAAAATCCAGCGGTTACAGAATAAATGCCTGAGAACAGTTTCGAACGCCCATCCGTACCACGAAAACTCAATAATCCATAAAGAACTTGGAATTAGATGGGTAGCAGAGGAGATCACCCGTCTCAGCGAAAGATACATAAATAGACTGGACAACCACCCCAACCACCTGGCCATCAACCTCCTAGATAATAGGCAATCCCTAAGACGCCTGAAAAGGAAACAGACCCTTGACCTCCCCAACCAATAGACACCTAAGTCAACCTCATAAGATATACATTCCATGTACCTCCCTTAAGTCAAGGTCTCCCCCAAACCATTTAATGATTGTCCACTCGGATAGATTTTAAATACAAAATAAGAATGCTAAAAAAAAAAAAAAAAAAAAAAAATCGATAAAACTAACCACATATCGATTTTCATATCGATTGACTTTCATAGCCGCGCACACTACGCCATGAACTACTTTTACTTGAAAACTTTTCGTTATTCGTTCCTACTTTTTTGGGAATGGCAACCCACATATTTTTGCCTTATTGCAAGTGTCACAATTTGTTTTAATATTAATGATTTTAATATTGAATCCATTCACAAGCTTTTAAGACTTAAGACTTAAGTAAGTTTTTCAAATTTTTGAAATTTTAATGACCAAACCGATTATGCCACATTGATGATGAATCTTGAGAGATATGCACTTTATTGTGTTCAAATTTGTTTTCGTATACATATAAATAGTTTTCTTGATTTGGGCGTTACACAATTTTACCACTATTGTCGCATATAACTCCTCCCTTATTTTAAAACTTCGTATAGTGACCGTATTTTGCTGCTTTGCTTATCGATACTAAGTTCATGTTTGACGATGGGACATACAGAACGTCTCTCATTGTTTTTTCCCGATTTTCCGTATGCAAAATCACAGTTCCTACACCAGGCGACTCAACACATTTATTTGCTGCTAACTTGATCGTGGTATTATTATTACTAATATTTTTAAAATTTATTTTAGTTGCAAGGCACCACATATTTTTACTGTCTTTAACCACACTTCTGTGCATTAAAAAATTCGATTGTTCGTTTTCTTTTTGTTTTTCTCTTCTTTCCGCGTTCAACAGCGCGATGTCCCGGGTTTTGGCAATTGTAGCATTTTCCTTTAAACTTACCTTTTCCTCTTTGGGGATTGTATGGTACTTCTGTTCACTGTTGTTTTGCTTTGCGTATATGTACAAAGGTTCTGCTTCTTCTAGTTTCTCTTCTTATCTGGTGTCTTCTTGGAGAAATTTTATTTTTACCGATTCAAAAAGCGTGTTTCTATTGCAATTACAAAATTTTCCCAAGAACCAGGCAAACTGGACACAAACATTATGACCTTGAACTCGTCTTCCGAAGTTATTGCAAGCTCTGCCAATTTATCAGTTATGTTTACAAACGAATTGACATACTGAGACGCAATATCCCCAGATTGCATTTTCAATCTGACTAGTTTTTGATGCAACTGAGTTTTAATAATTGGCCCCGCAGGCATATGAATGCTGCGCAATTTTTTCCATGCTTCTGCCAATGTTTTTCTCGACTTTATGTGCATCAACTGCTTGGGCTTTTGATCAATTGTTTTCCATTGCGCTGCCTGCGTTGCTTCGTCGGGTTTGATTTTTTTTTCGCACACAACATTCCAAAAATCCGATGTAAATAATAAGCTCTGAATAGACAAACTCCACATGTCATAATTCCTGTCATAAAGTTTTTCTTTTTGAATTGGCATACTCATTACGAATTCTTCTTTGACGTTTTCTAGTCTTTTTTTACAATTCACGAGGGATCTTGGCCCATAACCTTTATTGGTTATTTAGATAATAAAACACACGCGCAATGTTGAATTGTGAACGGTTATTCAAGAACTTACTTCAGTAAGAGTAATAAATAGTTGATATGAAGCTTACAAACAAAAGATACTCGATATTCAACATAATTGATATTCAACATAATTGATATTCAACAGTCTATTACGTTTGCACCTATCTAGACTAGGCTGTTGCGCTTTTTCGATATTGTTTCTTATTGCCAATTTCTGCAAATTTGTCACTGGAGCTACCGCGTAAAGGGGGTGCGTTAATAATGTCAATGTCATACTATGTTTTTAATAAAGAAGTTATGGCCTCCGAGTTGAAGGATGGCTCATTATCGCAGTATAATGTTTTTATTTGGTAAAAAATTGACCAGTTGTAATATGAGGCTGCGTACATCCACTATGGCACTAGAAGTTAACGGCTGCACTATGGCGAACTTTAAAAATTTATTCACGCAGGTTAAGAACAACTTCTTTTCCGTAGATGAGATGTCTATATGCAGCATTTCGCCCGCATATGAGGGGATTTGGTGTGACACCTAATTCCCGCTTCTTGGGGTGTCTGTTGTACTTCGCTTTGGTGCATGTCTAGCAGTTTATGACCACTTCGCTGTCGAGTTTAGACATATTTGGAAAATAGTAATCCTGTAGGACTTGTTTGACATTTTCCGGAGCAGCCTTGTGGGCGATCATTTGCATCCGTAATATTGTTCACGAATCTCTTGCAGTGCCAAAACTTTGTTGCTGGGAATTCCGTTAATCATATGTCGGTTTTTGGTCCCGAAAAATTTTAAATTTTGTATAGCGTTTATATTTTCTCTGGACACAGCATCGGCCACAAAATTTTCTTTTCCAGGCTTGTAAAACACCTTGTATAAGTCTGGATCTCCTTGGTGCCGTATAGTTAATTATTTAATTTCCCTATAGCCCAAACAATCGCTAAAAGTTCTCTCTTATATGTTGCATAATTAAGCTCGCAGTTTTTAAATGTGCGAGATATCATGGTGATTGGCCTGCCCTATCGGGACAGTACCGCACCGATACCGCTTGCCGAGGCATCGGTGGTCAAATCGAAGGGCAGTTTATAGTCCGGATACGTAAGTATGACATCTTCTGATGCTAAAATGTCTCGTTTTTGGCCAGATTAATCTAATGGTACCTTGATTTCAAGTCTAGGGTAGTGAAAAAAACAAACAGCCCTTCCTAAGTTTGTTAGAATCATAGAAATCCTTGGAATAGGGTAAGTTTCCTGAAATGGAGACCGAAATCCGGCCGAGAAGGTCGCGTGAATTCATTAAAAAAGAGCCGAAATCATCGCTTAAATATATGGAATCGAAATTATCAATATCCGCAGCTTCGATTTATCGTATTTTGACAGCAAATTTGGGTCTCAGAAAGGTTTGTGCTCGATTTGTCCCGCACACTTTAAAACAACACAAAAAAGACCTCAGAATTCAACATTCAAGAGACATTATTAAAGAGGCCAAAAAGGACCCAAACCTGATATGGCAGCCTGCTATTTTTAGCCATCCTCAACGCTATACCGATAAACGACCTAAAAAAGTCATTCGATAACCTTCTTGAACGCGCAAAACGTTGTATTCAGGCAGAAGGAGACTATTTTGAAGGCTACCAATAAATTAAAAAAAAAAAAATATATAATATTCGTTTTTTTAATAAAAGTCCTGGAACTTGTAGCCTTAGTCCAAATACAGGGTTTGTCCGGAAAGTAATAGGACTGAGTCGATTTAAAAAAATTTATTTAGCCAATCATTACAATTCTTTAAAAACTTTCAAAATAGGCTCCCTCTGCATCGATGCAGCGCTGCCAGCGCGATCTCCAAGCTTTGAAGGCGTCACGGAAGGCATTCTCCGGAATAGCCTTGAGAGTCGCGGTGCATGCTGCTTGGATCCCCTCTGTCGTGCCAAGAAAATTTGAACATGTGTGAAAGTGACCCCCAATTTTTGAATAACGTAATCACAGGTGACGAGTCATGGATCTTTGAGTATGATCCCAAAACAAAGAGGCAATCTCTCGAGTGGCACACGCCGGCATCTCCTCGCCCAAAAATGAGAAGAATGAGCAAATCCAAAGTGAAAACGATGCTCATTGTCTTTTTTGACATCAAAGGCATCGTCCACCATGAATTTGTTCCTCTCGGACAAACCGTCAACGCCAAGTTTTACGTGGAAGTGCTAAAGAGACTCAAACGAAGGGTCAATCGGGTCCGACAAGACATCGCAGCCCATTGGAAGTTGCACCACGACAACGCCCCGGTTCACACCGCCTTATTTGTGAACAGCTACCTGACCAAGGCCGGCATCCCAACGCTTCCGCAGCCGCCCTACAGTCCAGATGTGGCCCCAGGACTTTTTTTTGTTTCCTTGCCTGAAAAGGCCGATGAAAGGCAAGCATTTTGAGACGACAGAGGGGATCCAAGCAGCATGCACCGCGGCCCTCGAGGCTATTCCGGAGTATGCCTTCCGTGACGCCTTCAATGCTTGGAGATCGCGCTAGCAGCGCTGCATCGATGCAGAAGGAGCCTATTTTGAAAGTTTTTAAAGAATTGTAACGATTGGCTAAATACATTTTTTTAAATCGACTCAGTCTTGTTACTTTCCGGACAAACCCTGTATGTTAATTAAGCACTTGTCTTTTACCTTACTGGAGCCATAGATGGAACTCACAATGAATGGGGAGTCGACAAACCTAATGTTCTTCAGCTCCTTTAGGGGCTTAACATAGTTCTTTGACACTTCAGTGTCTATAAGTATTTTCAAAGTTATCCCGCCCTCTAAAAATAGACGATGTCGAGTAAAAAATGTAACCTTTAGGCCAAATTTTTTCATTAAGCATTTTTCTTTTACCTTACTGGAGCCATGGATGAAAATCCCAATAAGTGGGGAGTCGACAAGCCTTATTTTCTTTAGCTTCTTTAGGGACTTCACATAGTTCTTTGCCGCTCCAGTGTCTATAAGTACTTTCATAGTTCTCCCGCCCTCTAAAAAATTGACGATGTCATTGGGGTCAAATTAGTCACTGTCGTCTTTAATTGGGTTCAGTGGGGCTACGGCCGCGTTTTCATAGTCTTGAGTTTCGTCCCTATTGGGGGCTTGCTCAACATTGTAAACCGGCTGTCCCCTTTGGGCAGTCATTCCGCAAAGAGTTCAGTCTTTTTGGAACCTGTGAATTTTTAAATTGTGTATATATCCCTGCCTAAAATTTGAAGAATATCTGAATTTTGATGATGATGTTTCTATGTCCATTGGCTCCGAGGATTGATGTTGTTTACCCTGATGTACCCAGTTGTCTTCTTTACGCCATGAACCGTTCCTTTGATTCTTGTTAGACTTTTCAAAAAAAAGGGGCTTTTTAATGGGACGCGGTCGGCACCGGAATTTGTACCATGTTTCTCAGGCGCGCGTTTGTCAGTATTTTTGTTTTTTTGCTCCATCGTCATGGCATGTGTGGCCGCGAACATACTTCTTTTGATACTGGCCTCTGCATTTCTAGCTAAAGAAAGTGATGTTGGAAGGTTTTTGGGCTGTGCTGGAAACACAACAGACCTTAGGGATTTTTTTAGAGCCGAAATAAATACGTGTAGGGCGTCAGCCCTAACCGCTGTATTATGCAATGAGGCTCTATCGTCGTCATATGTCATGACAATCTTGTTCGTAACGAGGGTTAATTTTCGTTGGACCTCATCGTAGAATTGCATTAGGGTCTGGTCGCTCTGACGGACCGACTCAAGTCCCTGGAGTAATATGGGCAAGGATATTTTATCTGCGTAGGAGCAGTCTAATCTAGCCAAAATGGCTTTAAAATTAAGCAGTTTAAGGTCCGGAAACAGAAGTATGATAACTTCTGATGATAAAATGTCTCTCAGGCGCTCGAACGCTCTGAGCTGGGACTCATTAAACCTTTATAGCGACCTTTTTATACCCTGTACTCATTAAAAATGGGTGAAAAGGGTACATAATATGGTGCAAATGTATGTAACAGGCAGAAGGAAGCATCTCCGACTCCATAAAGTATGTATATTCTTGATCAGCATCAACAGCCGAGTCGATATAGCCATGTCCGTCTGTCCGTCCGTCCGTCCGTCTGTCCGTATCAACGCCTAGATCTCAGAAACTACAAGAGCTACAGACATGTGCCATATATCGTTGGATAGGTAATTACCATACGCAGTACAAGTTTGTTTTTTTATTTTGATATCCCCCCCTGTTCCCCCGCAAACAGCAAAAAACTGTCACGACCACGCTCCCCCGCAAAACCTCAAAAAACTGCCACGCCCACAATTATTGTCCTAATGCTATGCAATTCGGCATATGCGTTGATGCTTATAAAAGCTATTCAACTTTTAAATTTGAACCAAATCGGATAAAAAACACGGAAGTTATGCCACATGCAAAATCTATGGCAAGGGAAGCAGAAGCGCAGCAAAAGACGCATTGCGCGACGCCGACTGCGACGTTGACAGCGAAATGTGTATGGCTTTATGACACACGAAACTTATTTTCATAACCAAAATCATACCAAATTTATATTGTTATGGTCCTCTTTTCTAATAGAATATTGTTTCATTTATTTATTGATACCAAATAAATAAATTGTAAGCATGTCTAAGGGTACAGGGTATTTTGCAATCGGGAATCTCGACTGCTGCTACCTTACTTGTTTGAGATGTGCTGGTTGACAGTGCCATTCTCTCCGTAAAGTATGGAGGTGAGTGGTCGAGCTATGGCAGCGAAGTTTTTCACGAAACTTCTGCAATAACTAGCCAATCCAAGAAAAGACCTGAGACTGAACAAATTTTTTAGTTCACTGTATTCTTCAAAAAAGGAACTTTGTTATCGGTTTTAAATTGAATTATTTTTCGGAATTTCGTGTTTTGTTATTCCCGCACTTGGGACTTGGTGGATTGCGCATTTTACGGGTCGGGTCGGGCTGCCAAGAGCCGAGTCCCACTGTGTCCGTTGCCCCTTCGCTGCCGTTGCTGCTGTGACTAATTATCTGCATAAACTTTATAGAACGGCCGCGTGCCATCAAGCTCGGCAAAACAATTCCCTGTAAGAAGACCCTCAAAGCAAGGAAGTGCACCTCGAGCAGAGACTCAAGCTGGAGCTCTTCTTTCTCGGAGCCCAGCGAGATCAAGCGCAAGTCCGCGCGTAATAGGCAAGGAGAGAAGCCAAACGTCACACCTAGCACCAGCGCAGTTCTGCGCAGCAAGCTGGCAAATAACCCCTTTGCCCTTCTCTCAAGCAAAGAAGACGACGACGATCAGAAGAGAAACCAATCCCGATCCCGAAGACCCTCAAGCCTCCCCCGATCTACATCCCAGACGTGACCGACATTACAGCGGTTGTCAAGATGATATCGACTTTAGTCGGATCCGAAAAGGATTTCTCCTATAAAACGGAGAGAAATAATAACGTACGCATAATGATGCCAGACAAGGAGTCCTACACAGCTCTACGCCAGCACCTCGTGGCACATAACAAAAGACACCGCACCTTCCAACCAAAGGATGAGAGAGCTTACAGGGCGGTCATCAAGGGACTTCACCACTCAACGGACCAGACTGAAATTAAAGAAGAACTCCACAAATACGGCCGTACTGTGAGGGATCTGCACAATCCCATTGGCAGGAAATCCAAACAACCACTGGGGATCTTCTTTGTCAATCTAGAACCAGCAAGCAACAACACAGAGGTTTTTAAAATAAAGAGGATTTGCAGATCAGTCGTCACCGTAGAGCCCCCACTGAAATACAACGACGTTCCACAATGTTTCAGATGCCAAGGGTTCGGACACACCCAGCGCTACTGCTTCCTGGAACATCGCTGCGTGAAATGTAGTGATTCTCATGACTCTAGGTCATGCACCAAAAAAAAAGACGAGAAAGCATGCTGCTTACATTGCCAAGCTGATCACCCTGCGTCGTTCAGAGGATGTCCTGCCTACAAAAAGGGAAAAGCGCAGCAATCTCCTAAAGCCAGACCCGTTGAGAGTAGCAACAAACCACCTCTCATGCAGATACCATCTATCATTAATGGTACAAGTTATAGGGACGTACTCCTAGGAAACCAAGTGACACAGCCAACGAATCCCCAACAAACCCCTCATACCACTCCCGAAGCCCCACAACCCAACCAGTTTGCTACGATGCTTGCCCGCATGGAAGAGGATGATGGAAAAGTTGATATCGCAGATGTTATCGCAGATGTTCTCACAGATGATGCAGTTCATAGCTCCCATCCTCAACAAAAAGTAATGCAAATAAGCCTTAACATAGTTTTTTGGAACGCAAACGGCCTGCAGAGGAGCAAAGCCGAAGTAGAGCATCTCATCAAAACAGACAATATCGATGTTCTTCTAGTTTCGGAATCCCACTTTTGTCCCAGATCCTACTTTAAAATTAGCGGGTACGAACTGTTACATGCCAACCATCCATCTGGCAGAGCACGCGGAGGAGCAGCTATGCTCATCAGGAGTGGCATTCAGTACAAGGAACTTCCCGCGTTTCAGGAGGAATGGGCTCAGTGCGCCGTGACCAGGATTTCTAGCCCACAGGGACATATCACAATTGGTGCGGTTTACTTCCCACCCAGACACTCGATAACCGAGACCCACCTTCAGGACTTCTTCGAGTCCCTCGGTCCTCGGTTTATAACAGTCGGAGACTTTAACGCCAAACACTCCTGGTGGGGGTCCCGCACAAACAACCCCAAAGGCATAAAGCTCTATAAGTACCTGCAGCGGAAGAGTCTGGACTGCCATTCCACTGGAGAACCCACACACTGGCCTACCGACCCTTCAAAGCAGCCGGATCTGCTGGACTTCGCCGTATCCAAGGGCATAGGCCACTCTAAGATAACATGCTCAAGCTATGATAAACTGCTATCTGACCACAGCGCAGTAAACTTGCTCCTAATTTTGCCGTTAAACAAGTCTAACCTTAAATAAATATCTTCACTAAGCTTATTAGGAACCCAGAAACTAAGGTTGCATCGGCGCCTCGATTATTTATTTATTTTGACAACGGTTTTGAATGATTGAATTTTGAAAACTTTTCACATTTCGCATTCTTAAACATCGAAACTGGATGAAAGAAGGAAATTTGCTGCCAACTCTCAATTTTTTTTGCGGGCAAGGTGAGCCTGCAACACAAGTGGTTCTGGAAATCCGAGCGCTTTTAGCTGTAAAAGAATAACGTATTATTTGTATTATAAGAGAATAGTACAAAAATAATACTCTCTCTATTGCTGATTGATCTTATGAATTTTATCTAATAGTGCCGACGCCTTCAGTGTGTTCAAACTATTCCTCTTTTTATACCCTGTACCCATTAAAAATGGGTGAAAAGGGTATCATAATATGGTGCAAATGTATGTAACAGGCAGAAGGAAGCATCTCCGACCCCATAAAGTATATATATTCTTGATCAGCATCAACAGCCGAGTCGATATAGCCATGTCCGTCTGTCCGTCCGTCCGTCCGTCCGTCCGTCCGTCCGTCCGTCCGTCCGTCTGTCCGTCCGTCTGTCCGTATCAACGCCTAGATCTCAGAAACTACAAGAGCTACAGACATGTGTCATATATCGTTGGATAGGTAATTACCATACGCAGTACAAATTTATTTTTTTATTTTGATATCACCCCCCGTTCCCCCGCAAACAGCAAAAAACTGCCACGCCCACAATTATTAACCTAATGCTATGCAATTCGGCATATGCGTTGGTGCTTATAAAAGCTATTTAATTTTTAAATTTGAACCAAATCGGATAAGAAACACGGAAGTTATGCCACATGCAAAATCTAAGGCGAGGGAAGCAGAAGCGCAGAAAAACACGGATTGCGCGACGCCGACTGCGACGTTGACAGCGAAATGTGTATGGCTTTATGACACACGAAACTTATTTTCATAACCAAAATCATACCAAATTTATATTGTTATGGTCCTCTTTTCTAATAAAATATTGTTTCATTTATTTATTGATACTAAATAAATAAATTGTAAGCATGTCTAAGGGTACAGGGTATTTTGCAATCAGGAAACTCGACTGCTGCTACCTTACTTGTTTTATACTTGTATGAACAATTTTGAAATCTATCAGAAAAGACCGTACAGTCTCTACTTGTAATTATTGGCTGAAGGGCTTGGTCGTTAAAGGAAACATTTTTATTTAATAAGCTTTTTATAAGATTAAAATATTTTTTTGAAAATAAAAAATTGCATTTGTTTAAAGTTTTAAAAGATTTAGGGGTAAGAACAAATACTCCAGTGAACTGACAGATCTTTCTAACTCAACGAAAGTCGGTAAAATGCACAAGTTGTTTTTGAAAACAAGTTTATCAGTAACATTTATTTACGTTTCCTCTGATTGTAATCCGCGAAAAGTTTCCGCGGATAAATAAATCGCACCATAGAAAAATACATATAAGCCTTGTATTTATTGATTGTTTTTCGTTCCTACCGCAAACAGGTAGAGCTGTTCAACAAAAGCTACACGGTGTTAAATCCCCAATTATATCATGATCCCGATATTGCACAAATTTTGCCGTTAAACAAGTCTAACCTTAAATAAATATCTTCCCTAAGGTTATTAGGAACCCAGAAACTAAGGTTGCATCGGCGCCTCGATTATTTATTTATTTTGTCCACGGTTTTGAATGATAAAATTTCGAAAACTTTTCACATTTGGCATTATTAAACATCGAAACTGCATGAAAGGAGGAATTTTTTTTCCCAGGCAAAGTAAGCTTGCAACACAAGTGGTTCTGGAAATCTGAGCGCTTTTAGCTGCGCTTTTAGATATTATTTGTATTTTAAGGGTATAGTACTTAAATGATACTCTCTCTATTGCTGATTGTTCTTATGAATTTTAACTAATAGTGCCTACGCCTTCAGTATGTTCAATATATTCCTCTTTTTTTATACTTGTCTGAACAATTTTGAAATCTATCAGAGAAGACCGTACAGTCTCTACTTGTAATTACGGGCAGAAAGGCTCGGTCGCAAAAGAAAACATTTTTATTTAATAAGCTTTTTATAAGATTAACAGATTTTTTTGAAAATTAAAAATTGCATTGCGTTTAAAGTTTTAAAAGATTAAGGGGTAAGAACTGATACTCTAGTGAACTGAAAGATCTTTTTAACTCAACGAAAGTCGGTAAAATACAAAAGATGTTTTAGAAAACAAGTTCATCAGTAACATTTATTTACGTTTCCTCTGATTGTAATCCGCGAAAAGTTTCCGCGGATAAGTAAATCGTACCATAGAAAAATACATAAAAGGCTTGTATTTATTGATTGTTTTTCGTTCCTACCGCAAACAGGTAGAGCTGTGTATGAACAATTTTGAAATCTATCAGAGGAGACCGTACAGTGTCTACATGTAATTACGGACTGAAAGGCTCGGTCGCTAAAGGAAACATTTTCATTTAATGAGCTTATTATAAGATTAAAAGATTGTTTTGAAAATTAAAAATTGCATTGCATTTAAGCTTTTAAAAGATTTAGGGGTAAAAACTGATACTCCAGTGAACTGAAAGATCTTTCTAACTCAACGAAAGTCGGTAAAATGCACAACTTCTTTTTGAAAACAAGTTCATCAGTTTATCAGTAACATTTATTTACGTTTCCTCTGATTGTAATCCGCTAAAAGTTTCCGCGGATATGTAAATCGTACCATAGAAGAATACATATAAGCCTTGTATTTATTGATTGTTGTTCGTTCCTAACGCAAACTGGAAGAGCTGTTCCACAAAAGCTATACGATGTTATATCCCCAATTATATCATGATCCCGATATTGCACAAAATTTGCCGTTAAACAAGTCTAACCTCAAATAAATATCTTCACTAAGCAATATGCTTAGTTAAAGGAGGAACCCGGAAACTAAGGTTGCATCGGCGCCTCAATTATTTATTTATTTTGTCCACGGCTTTAAATAATTGAATTTTGAAAACTTTTCACATTTGGAATTCTTAAACATCCAAACTGCATGAAAGGAGGAAATGGATTTCCCAGGCAAAGTAATCTTGCAACACAAGTGCTTCTGGAAATCCGAGCGCTTTTAGCTGTAAAAGAATAACATATTATTTATATTATATAATAAGGGAATAGTACAAAAATAATACTCTTTCTATTGCTGATTGATCTTGTGAATTTTAACTAATAGTGCCAACGCCTTCAGTGTGTTCAAACTCTTTCTCTTTATTCCTTTGTACCAAGGCGTTGCGCCGCTACGTCTCCTTCAAGTTCGGATTAAAATACACGACGGCGACGGTTAGTTGAACCGCGAGGAACGCTGCCTCCTGTCCCTGATTAACTGTCGATAGGTGGATTTAGCATATTTAGAAACGCATCATGATTTTCCGAAATAAGTTGCAAAACTTTTTTATTAATTAGAGTATCTATACGATAATATGAATCGCAGTCTTGGGAACACCGATACCCAATATGGGACCAGTTAGGTATGATATAGTGTTGAAGGGCAGTGAAACTATCACAGGGGATCGATACTGAACGTAGTTGCTGCGTTTGCGCCAAGAACTCAAAGAAAAATACCATAATACAAGGAGAGACCTGACTCAATACAAGAAGTAATTCTGCAGCAAACAATTGGTCAAAAATAGTTGGAAGCGGTGAAATGGCAGATCACATCGAAAGATGAGAAGTATTTGTTTCGTCGCGCAATCCGCATGTTGCCATAAAGATGGGCGAAAAGAGGAGATCACAAGGGCCGGTATTTTGATAAGCATGTAAAATAAAATTGTTATTGTTAAATTATTGAAAAAAAATAATTTTTATTTAAAATAATAATAAAATATAATATATTTCGATGATAAACTTTTTGACTTAACACACTATTACAAGAAACTGGTTTTTTACGTTTCCTTAATTGGAAACCGTTCTCGATCTTGTTCCGAGTCAGCCTGATCTTATAATTCTGAATCTTAATCGAATCAACCTGGCCAGAAGCTTTTATTTAGAAACTTCTCAACCTTTCAATTATGTTTAGAATAAAAGCTTTTTTGCTGAAAATTTTTCACTGCATTGTGGAATTGAAATTTGCTGACTGATGCAGTTTGATTGAAGCGCAATAAGTGGATCATGGTTGGGTCTCCAAGCGGAAGCTGTGTTTACTTTAAGTTTGGTTATTTACCTTATCGGGTAGCTAAGGGCTGGCAAACGCAATGACAAAAACAAAGACAAAGGAAATGCTGCCGAGATTGGAATTTGAAATTTGTTTATAAACTGGAATTTGGAATTTGTTTATAAACTGGGGTAGAGTTCTATGTTTACGGGTTGGATAACTCTATTATTTATTGTAGTTGTGCCGTTGAATGTTATTAAATATGAACCGTCTAAATGAGAATTGTTTACAATATTATTTCCATTTATTAGAATGGCACCTTCTTGAATGATATCTATATTCTTATTTTTTTCTCGTATTTTAGTGCAAATTGATTTCTCTCCATTCAGTAAGCGGGTAAAACAAGTTTTATCTTTACTTATAATACCATAGTTATTAAAAAGTTCCTTCTTAAAATTAGATATTTCATAAAAAGTATTTTCGCATTTTGCGACCTGATTACTTATTAGTAATTTTCCATAATTTTGTGAAATGGATCTGGCATAATGAACTTCCCATCTATTTGTTATTACAGGGTATTTTATATATATTAAGAGTTCTTTATGTAGTACAATTTTGAATACGGAGATATTCATTAAATCTGCAATAATTACAGGATTTTGTTGGTGATTTAATATTTCTTTAATGTCTTCATTATTTAACATTTTTGTGTTAAAAATATCAATTTTTGCTAGTGTAATAGTATCAATTATGTTTTGCAAGTCGAATGTTAATAATCGTAAACGATGTTTTCGTAACGGCAATTCTTGATCAATAAAAATGTTTTTAAAATGATCGGAAAGTGATTTTATCTCGTTAAACAATTTGGAATTGATAATAAATTGTTGGTTATTGTTTTCAATTAAGTCATTTATTTTATTCTGTTTTTTAATGAAATCATCGTGATCCGGAGTTCCAGCTAACCATTTCCAAACAGTGCCTAACTCATTTATTCCCCCTTTTTGATCTAGTTGATATCAGCTGTGACAAAATTAATTCGATTATTTGTAGTTCGTAAGTAATTTCCCATTGTGACCTATTATTTGTATCCTTTTTTATATATCCTGATTCTAGATCGATTATTTCTTTATAAAAACTTAAATTAGTTACGTGGAATAAATCGGCATATGGTTCATAAGTAAGAACCTTTTGTCCTTGAACAGGAAAAATTCGTGATTGGAGGAATCAATTATTTCTGAAGTGGCTATCATTACGAATGGTGTTAGAAGTAAAAAGAAATGCATTTTCTGTAATTAAAAAAAATATATATAATATTTGTTCAAACTTAATATTGTCTTTGTGAATAATTCTGTTTCTACTATTGATTATTATTTTGTTCGGTAAGTTTTCTTTAACAACCTGTATCTTATATCTTGTTTTTAGCTTATTTCTTTCTCCATGTTTCTTTTCATAAACAACTGGCCCTACATGATATTCTTTTTCCTCACGACCTTCATTATGTGTTTCTAATATTTTATCTTGAATGTTCTTTAGAATTTTTGAAATTTTTTCGTGTTCAATTTTATTATAGAGAATATCAAAAGGTTTTTGATTTGTTGTAGAATGAATGCTCTGATAGAATTCTATTGCGGCTTTAATAATTAATTCTGAATAGTCAATGAGATTAAATTCTTCCTTTATCCAACGAGGTAATTCTGTTAATGTTGAATGTGCCCTTTCAACTTGTCCGTTCGAGGTAATGTGTCTGGGATCTGCGAAATGTAGAGTTAAACCACATCTTTGTGAAAAGAATTTGAATTGAGCAGAGCTTGGTTCATTATCAGTCATAATACTTTGGCGTGGGGAAATTGTTGAAGTAATTCCATTATTTTATTCTCGATGTTTAGTTTATTTTGAATTTCCTTTACTACAAGGAATTTTGAATGCAAGTCAATGCGTCAATGCAAGTTGAGAAAAAAAGATTTTTGGCGTAATAAATATCGATTTGTAAATTTTCACATTCTTCTAGAAATTTTACCATTATCTCCTCCTAAGTATTTGGTTAAAGGTTTGGCAATTTTTGCATAATTTCGGACAAATTTTCAGTAATAGCCAGTGAGGCCTAAAAAACTTCGACGCTCTCTAATGTTTTGTGGAATCGGATACTTCATAATTGTGGACATTTTTTCCAGATCTGTTCTAATTATATTGTGAAAAACAATATAACCAAGAAATGCTGTTTCGAATTTAAAGAATTTAGATTTTTCTAGAGAGATTTTCGTATTTGCTTCTTGTAAAATATTAATTATTTTAATTAGATCAGTATAATGTTGTTCAATTGTGTTTGAAAAGATTATTATATCATCCATATAAACATGACAAGTTTTCCGACTTGTTCTCTTAATATATCATCCATTGCTCTTTGAAATATTCAAAGGGCGTTTGTTAACCCAAATGGCATACGTAAGAATTCAAATCTCCCATTGTTAATAGAAAAGACTGTTTTTTCAATATCTGACTCTTTCATTAAAATTGAATCATCATTGAGAAAGGGATTTTATTTTCATTAAATATTTTCCGACAAAATAAGAAAAAAACAAGTAAGGTAACAGCAGTCGAGTTTCCCGATTGCAAAATACCCTGTACCCTTAGACATGCTTACAATTTATTTATTTTGTATCAATAAATAAATGAAACAATATTCTATTAGAAAAGAGGACCATAACAATATAAATTTGGTATGATTTTGGTTATGAAAATAAGTTTCGTGTGTCATAAAGCCATACACATTTCGCTGTCAACGTCGCAGTCGGCGTCGCGCAATGCGTGTTTTGCTGCGCTTCTGCTTCCCTTGCCATAGATTTTGCATGTGGCATAACTTCCGTATTTCTTATCCGATTTGGTTCAAATTTAAAAGTTAGATAGCTTTTATAAGCACCAACGCATATGCTGAATTGCATAGCATTAGGACAATAATTGTGGGCGTGGCAGTTTTTTGAGGTTTGCTGGGGAGCGTGGTCGTGACAGTTTTTTGCTGTTTGCGGGGGAACGGGGGGTGATATCAAAATAAAAAAACAAACTTGTACTGCGTATGGTAATTACCTATCCAACGATATATGGCACATGTCTGTAGCTCTAGTAGTTTCTGAGATCTAGGCGTTGATACGGACAGACGGACGGACGGACGGACGGACGGACGGACGGACGGACGGACGGACGGACGGACGGACAGACGGACATGGCTATATCGACTCGGCTGTTGATGCTGATCAAGAATATATATACTTTGTGGGGTCGGAGATGCTTCCTTTAATGCGTTTCACATTTCTGGACAAAATTATAATACCCTTTTTCAAGGGTATAAAAAGTGCTTCAAGAGAAGTATGGTCGATCGAATCCGAGATGTCGGAAGTCGCTGGGTGCACTAAAGCGGAGTTACGAGCCAAGATTGCTTATAGACAGTAGGAGTCTATTTCAGTTTTAGGTGCTGATAGCTTCCAAGAGGTACCAGGAATAGGATGCTCCTTTCAGAGCATGCCCCCGCCCCGCACAACTGGCAGGGAGCCTCTTATGGTTGGCAGCCCAAGCCAATTAAACAAGCCTAACCAGAAAACAGTTGGAAATAGTCGCTTATAACCGCAAATTAAAAAAATTGTAATGCGCTCACATTCAATCCGAATTCGAATGCTGATGCGTGAAGACGTGTTTTCATCGAGCTCCGATAAAATCAATTGATTCTAGTGAAGTGAATGATTATTAATAAACAACAAATAAATATATTGATAGCGAAAAAGACGCTCTGGGAGATGCACTGTGGGGGTAATCACACAGCAAACTACAGAGGCTGTCCAATCTACAAAGAGCTAAAAATCCGTCTCCACAAAAGAATGAACACGGCACGGGTACACCAAGGAACAGCTACGCTGATACCATCGGAAACAAATCCAGAAGTACTTTTTTCGAAACCAACAAGTATTGCTCCCTGGCCTAAGCCAAGCACTAACAATATAAGTTTTGCAAACGTTTTAAAATCAGGTATGACACCTCCAACCCAAAACTCCCAAACCTCACATGAAAAACACACAAAATTGGTCACAACAAAACTATAGGCCATCTGAGCAGCAAGAAACTTTAAGTTCATATCGTGTTTCTTTTAATGAATTTAAAGCAGTAGTTAGAGCGTAAATGTTTTCAACATTTTGAACATATATGGGGGGGGGTTTTGCTTTTTTGTGCTCAATTTGCATTTGCGTATTTATCGTTGCATTTGTCCCATTGTCAGCTTGGTTTTCGTCTTCATCATCTTGTGCTAGTAACTCAAAGCGGTTGCTTGAGTTTGGCTCGGCTAGCCAGTACTCTTTGAGAGTTTTTTGAGTAGCGGTTTGAGTTTTATTCTTCTGTTTCTTGTTTCCATTTAAAAGATCTTTGGAACCGTTTGGAGACTGGTTTTCTCGGTGACGTTTTAGGTTTTGTTTGTTTGGGAGAGAGGATTGAGTTTTGTTTATTGTTGTTGGAGCGGGTATTGAGGTTGTGGGTGTTTTAGTATTCGCTGAGGAAGAGCGTATCGGCATTGAAGCATAGCAGACTGTGGTTGTAGTTGCTATAGTTGCTGTAGTTGTGGTATTTGTGTCTGAGGTTGTTGAGAGCGGAAGAGTTGAGAGTGGGAGAGTTGAGAGCGTACCTGCTGTGAGCGGCGGAGTTGAGTGTGTGTTCATTTGTATCGCGGAAGTTGTTGTTGGTATACGCGCGGGTAAATTTGGCGCGCATTCAGGTCTTCGTTGCTGAGAGTAATTGTTGGGTCTCTCCAATGCTGGAGAGCAAGATCGCGCTCTTTCATCACTCTGCGGGTGCAAGTTTTGATAATTGTTTGTGTGATTTGATATGTGGGTGAGTGAGATGTAGGAGTTGTTTTTGTTTTGTTTTGCTTGAAGCTCTCGCTTCTGATTTTGAGCGCCGGGTGCGCTCATTTTTTGTTTAGTTTATTGTTTTCACTTGTTTTTGTTTATTTTATTTACAGGAGTATATAGGGTTTTTTTGAAACACATATAAATATGTATTAGCGTCTTTTCGCTTTTATTTAATGGTTTCACTTGGGCTTGAATTTTGCACTTAGACTTCAATATTAACTGGAGCTTTGTTAAAAACACGTCCGTCGGGGTTGAAGATCAAAGAGCTAGCCAATGGCGTTTCACAGCGCAAACTTGAGCTAGCTCAATTCCTACATGAGAAGCATATCGACGTAATGCTTCTTTCGGAAACTCATCTTACAAGCAAAAACAATTTTCAAATAAGAGATTACAACTTCTATGGTACAAATCACCCCGATGGTAGAGCACACGGTGGGACCGGCATTCTAATTAGGAACCGTATGAAGCACCACTTTTACAAAGAGTTTTGCTGAAATTCATCTACAGGCCACATCTATCAATATACAGCTGGAGGACAACACTCACCCCTAGCGGCCGTATACTGCCCCCCTCGTTTCACAATATTGGAAGACCAATTCCTGGATTTCTTCCATGCACTAGGACCACACTTCATTGCAGCAGGCGACTACAATGCTAAACATACTCACTGGGGATCGCACCTTGTGAATCCAAAAGGAAAACAGCTTTATAAAGCTTTAATTAAAGCCACTAATAAACTTGATCATGTTTCCCCTAGGAGTCCCACATACTGGCCATCAGACCTCAATAAGCTGCCTGACTTGATTGACTTCGCAGTCACGAAAAATATTCCTCGCAGTTTCGTTAGAGCTGAAGGTCTACCAGATCTGTCATCTGATCACTCTCCTGTGCTAATTCATCTCAGCCGGTATGCAGAAAACCTAAAAGCACCCTACAAACTGACTTCGCACAAAACGAACTGGCTAAGGTATAAAAATTATATAAGTTCACACATTGACCTAAACCCAAAACTCAATACTGAACCTGATATAGAGAGCTGCACAGGAACACTGGAATCCATTTTTACGGAGGCAGCTCGAAATGCAACACCTAAAACCACAAACGTTACAATTAATCCGAATAAGACTAACGCACAAATCGAGCAACTCGTCCACGCAAAACGACGCTTACGTAGAGAATGGCAATCCTCCAGATCACCATCTGCAAAACAAAAGCTAAAAATAGCCACACGGAAGCTGACCAACGCTCTGAAATAAGAGGAAGAATACGCTCAGAGCCGATATATAGAGCAACTTTCACCAACAGGTATTAAACATAAGTCACTGTGGAGAGCCCACCCAACCCTTCGCCCACCGACTGAAACCGTTTTGCCCATAAGGAATTCCGCAGGCGGCTGGGCACATTTGCCGCTCACCTACAAAATGTATTTACGCCAAACGAGGCTACTAGCACATTTGCGCTACCGACTTCAAACGCAAACTGCAACCAGAAACACACCCCAATTGTGTTTCGTCCAAAAGAAATATCTAACATAATTAAAGAAAATCTCAGCCCGAAAAAATCCCCCAGCTACGACCTTATTACCCCGGAAATGATCATCGAGCTGCCACATTCTGCAGTTCGGTACCTAACGCAGCTCTTTAATGCCATCACAAAACTTGGCTACTTTCCACAACGATGGAAGAGATCGATTATCATAATGATTCCGAAGCCAGGTAAGGACCACACAGCTCCCTCATCCTACAGACCAATAAGTCTACTCTCATGCATATCGAAACTAGTCGAAAAATGCCTGCTAATCCGACTGAAATCACACCTGAGAGCCCACAATATAATCCCAGCCCATCAATTTGGCTTCCGCCAAAGCCACGGAACCATTGAACAGGTGAATCGAATAACAGCGGAGATAAGAACTGCATTTGAAAATCGAGAATACTGTACAGCCGTATTTCTAGACGTATCCCAAGCATTCGACAGAGTCTGGCTAGACGGCCTAATGTTTAAAGTTAAAACAGCTCTATCCGAAAGCACACACAAACTTCTAAAGTCATACGTATATGACAGAAAGTTTGCAGTGCGGTGCAACACTGCTACTTCCACTGACCACGATATTAAGGCCGGAGTCCCCCAAGGCAGCGTTCTTGGGCCAACTTTATACCTTATCTATACCGCTGACATTCCTACAAATAGTCGGCTAACAGTGTCCACGTTTGCCGACGATACAGCTATCCTTAGCCGTTCAAGGTCCCCAATCCAAGCTACAGCACAGCTGGCATTGCACCTCATAGCCACTGAGAAGTGGCTCTCTGACTGGCGAATAAAACTCAACGAGGAAAAATGCAAGCACGTGACATTTACGCTGAACAGACAAGATTGCCCACCACTTTTGATGAACAACATACCACTCCCGAAAGCAGATGAGGTAACGTACCGAGGAGTACACCTCGATAGAAGACTTACATGGCGCAGACACATTGAAGCGAAAAACATTCATCTTAAGCTTAAAGCGAACAACTTACACTGGCTCATCAACGCTGGCTCTCCGCTCAGCTTGGAACACAAGGTCTTACTCTACAATGCAGTACTGAAACCAATCTGGACCTATGGTGCACAACTATGGGGCAACGCCAGCAACAGCAATATTGACATCAGACAGCGAGCACAGACGAAGATCCTGAGAACTATCACTGGGGCACCGTGGTATCAAAATATCAAAATAATGATCAAAATATCATGGCAAGCTTTCCTCGCACCCCAACCACCTAGCGAGAAATCTAACCCAGCTCAGCAGTCGTTCCCGTCTCCGACGAAGGGACCTACCAACCCAGCGAAGAAATCTTTAGGGGCGGTTAATCACGGAACAGTTGGATTAATTAAAACGACTGTTTAGGAAAAAATTGTATTAGTTAAGATTTTTAAACTTATTGTTAGCTCTTATTTAAGAGGATCCAATAAATAAAAGCAGAGTTAATATAAAAAAAAAAAAAAATCCAGCCGGCGGCAGTCTCTTGGCAAAAAGTTCCATCCAAGAAGAGAAGCCTACCAACCTCACCAAAAAGTTCGAAAAAAAGAGCCCATGTAATCGAACTTATAAACCATCTAGCTTTAAATAAATTTGCTGCTCTTGCAAATCAAGAAGACTGTCAAGAAGGCGAAAATAGCATGGACATTCTCAAGGTCGAAACCGTTGCAGAAGAATAATCTCGACAAGCTGAAATTCCAGTGACAAAGAAGTCACCAAAACCTAGCCAAATAATAGTACTTGCTGTCAGCGACGTACCTGCCTTAGAAAGGCTTCTCGACTCGGCGGTATCGTCTGACTTATATGAACTCAAGATCGCGCGTAAAGGCAACTTGCGCATATACCCCCGTGACTCTGATGCCCACAGGGCTATCACTAAAAAACTATCGGAAGTAAATATCCAATACACTCTCTTCTGCCTCCCGGACAGAGCCTACAGGATTGTGGTGTGCCACTTCGCTGCTTCTACCCCAGTTGAGCAAATTTTAAATGCGTTCACCTCCCAAGGTCACGCTGTGGTTAATACCTATAATCCAAAGGTGAAGTCACAGAATGTTGACTCCTCTGAACCGGATCCAGGCAAGGCTTCTGGACAGAACGTTTGGTTTATAGACATTAAAAAGGTTATTAATAACCGAGAAGCTCTAAAAATAAATAAAGTTGGCCGTCAAAGAGTCAGAGTGGAACTGCCGAGAAAAAATGTTGATATGCGTCAATGTTACCGATGATTTGGCTTTGATCACACCAAAAACTATTGCACTAAGGAGCCCAGATATGGTAGAGGCAGTTTGCCTCATTGGACTGGTTCCGGTCAATGCCAGACAAAGACCTATGACGACCTGGAGTGTGTTAATTGCCATGGAAAACATGAAGCAACTCACAAGTGCTGCAGAATTTACGTCCAGAGGCTCAAAAGGCGAAAAACTGGAATCAACATTACTTCCATGACCCGCGTAGAACACCCACAGCCCATGCGCAACATCAAGCAACAAGCTATTTCACCCTCAATCGTGCGGCAAGGCCTATCGTATGCAGATGCGACTAGAACTGGACAACAGAGCACAAGGTTCCAGACTTTTCCGAATGCTGCGTTTGCTCCTGTAACAAACGCAAGCGAACCTCAACATCCTAACCAAACGGTAATTGATGGCTGCCTCGCACAAATCATCATCTCATTGCAGCAGACCATTGCTGGTCTACAAAAAACCATCGCTGAGCTATTTGAGGAGATCAAAGAACTCAGAGGTTCTAAGTCGTTGACGCAGCGCAAGTAATGGCTTGTGAACTGCGCCTCGGAGCCTGGAACACTCGTAGCATTATCCCAAATGCTAATGAACTTTAGGTGTTTCCCAGCAAGCACGATATTGATGTTATGCTTATTTCAGAGACAGTCCTACACGACGGATCCTACCTCAATATGATAGGTTACAGCTGCTATCGAGCAGATCACCCAGGAGGTGGCCCCAGGGGAGGATCTTGTATCCTAATCAGGCAGGGATTAGTGCACTATCACCTGTATTCGATCACAACGAATCACCTACAAATGGCGACGGTAAAAATTTCCTCTAATTTGGGCGAAATTACGGTGTCAGCTGTGTACCTTCCTCCAGGCCTGCCTTGGAATTCCTCTGAGTTTGATAATCTCCTTGGTCAACATGGTCAAATGTTTATCATAGGAGTTGATTTTAACGCTAAGCATTGCCTCTGGGGTAGTATAAGAGCGAAAGCTCGAGGCTCAGCACTTCACGATGTTATTTCCGGCAGCTCAACTTCCGGAAAAGTGTGTTTCCGTGACGTACACCTTGAGAAAAGACACATCACCAGGTGTGTTTCTGCATGGAGAGCTCCTCACATAATCGAACGCCCACAAATACCTCGGTGTCACTCTCGATAAGAGACTTACATTTCAACGCCATGTAACGGATGTAACTCGGTGGCTCAAAACAAATGCGAACAGCATGGCTTGGCTCCTTCGGCCTGGAAACAAACTTTCAATTTCCAACAAGGCCAAAATTTATAAGGTGGTCTTGGCTCCTATTTGGAAATATGGCATCCAAGTGTATGGCATCGTCGCAAAGTCGCACCTCAACAAAATTCGTGTGGCGCAGTCGCAAATCTTGCGTAAGCGGCTTGGTACATCCGCAACAAAGACATTGAACAAGAGCTGAAGGTACCAAGGATTGGCGATGTCATAAACAAACAAGCAACCGCGTACGTTAATAAATTGGGAAACCACCCGAACCAGTTGGCTCGAAAACTCTTGACGAGGAGACGTGTAATGGGACTGAGGGCGAGAAGGAGGCTCCAGCGCATTCACCCTACAGATCTGCCAAGCAGATATTATAAAATTAAAAATTAAATTATAAATTAAATTAATTGATTAAATGAATTCATGCCTCTAGACTCCCTAATTAGGTTTAAGTATGTACATATGTAAATACTTGCTAGAAATTATGAATATCTGTAGTATAAGTTATTATAAATAGTAACAGTTGACTGCAATACAAATAAATACAATTTAATAAAAATTCCAAATCAATTGGTGAGAAATATTTTGACTTTCCTAAGTTAGATAATATTACAGACGGGTCTTGCATCGGGTATCTGTCCGGTATTGTGTTTTCGTTTAATTTTTTATAGTCAATAACTAGTCGATGTTTTAGAGTTCCATTTTCGTTTTGACCCTTTTTGGGTACTACTAGGACTGGTGAATTATAAGGGCTCCTACTTGGTCTTATAATGTGTTCCTTTAGCATTCTATCGATTTCATTATTAACGAAATCTGAGACTGACGTAGCATAAGGACATTGTTTGCTATAAATTGCCCTATAATTGTCCGTATTTATTTCTCCTCGAATATCGGTTCGAAAAGGAAGTGCATACTTGTTTTAGAATACTCGTTTTTGATTTGAAATTATTATTAGATTATGAATTTAATTCATTGTCGGAAAATTCAACGACGGCGTGTTCAAGATTTGTGGATCCCAAACTATTAGATCTTTTTTTGACGGATAATTCAACGTCGGCGTGCTCAGAATTCAGGATTCTTTGATCCCAAGCTATTAGCTTTTTGTTTACGGATAATTCAACGTCGGCGTGCTCAGGATTCTTTGATCCCAAGCTATATAAACTTCCTTCAACAATTACCGTTTCGGTTTTAAATACTTTTTGTTCATCAAAGTATTTTTTTATAATATATTCTTTTAATGGAAGAGCATTTTTTCCCAATTAAACACAAATCGTTTTTTTCCTCATTGTCATAATATTCGAGTTTTTCTTTTTTTCCATTATATTCCATAATACTCTTTCTGCATCTATTTTAGCTCCAATTTTCCTTAATAGATTGTACCCAATTATTAAGTTAGATTCTAAACCTTCTATTTCATAAAAAAAGATGTTTTGTTTCAAATATTGTCAATATATGGTAATATTTTATAATTGAGTATCCATGAACTGTAGATATTCTCTTGTAAGTTGGCAATTCATTTTTATTTTTATAAATTCCTTTTTTGATATAGCAAGATGAGGCTTCTGTGTCAACTAATATATTGAATTTTTTTTTTTTTGTTCCGGTATATTCTTGTTATATGTGACATTCCCCTGTATCTTCAACAATGTTATTTATTCTCATACCTTCTGGACTGGGTGACTTACGGTCCCAGTTGCTTCCCTTTTTAATGGGATTTGCGATTTCATTTCTTGTGCTTTGTATTGATTAAAATTATTTCTTTGCGAAAAATTATTATAATTCCGTCTGTTATTATTATACCCCCTTTTATAATTATTACTCTGACGATAGTAATTATTATTCGGACGATTTTGATACCTTATGGAACTATCTACCTGCATTGATTCTGGTGGGGGTTGTACTTTAAAATTGTTATTTGAATTCCAATTATTATTTCGTGCAAAGTTCCCGTTTTGCGGCCAATTATTATTCTGATTATTATTAGAATTATTATTTATTATTTTTGATTTATTATTATTCTGTCTGGAATCTACTGGATTAAATCTTAGGTTGTTTCCCTGATTTTTATTTTCATTCCATAATCCATATTAATTTGCAAATTGCGCTCGAAGGTTGTTAGACTCTAATTCCTGACACTTTGCCAGAGCATTTGGCATTTGGGTTTAGAGAAAGAACCGTATAATCCAGAAATAAAAATTCTAAGAGCGTTGCATCCAATTGTTTTATTCGTTTCCTTGGTTATTTCGCTGTCTTTCCCATATGTCATTATAGTTTTATTTATGAGTAATTTCATTTTCTTGTTTACTTCGTTGTAAAATTCTGTAATACCTAAGCGGCCCAGTCTAAGGATGCTTAATTCTGATTCGAGAATATGGATTGGTCTTTTATCGTTATAAATAAAATCCAATCTGGAAAGAATTGCTTGAAAGTTTAAAACTGTACCATGTGCTGCTCCCTTGATTTTATTACGTAGAATTGTTAAAGCGATAAAATATTGTTTGCTTTGAATTTTATAAAGGCTCATGGCAGCTTCTGCCGCTTCTCTCCAGCCTACATATTGAGTTATTTCACCTGTAAGCTTTGGTAAAGATTTTACTACCCTAGGGTAGTTTCGCATTTTATAGTTTGGTCAATTGTTTGGATTTTATAATCTTCCACTTCATTTCTGCTAGCGTTTAACTGCCCTTCTATCCCTTTAATTTTTCTGGTCTTTCACCCAATTATACATTTAATAATCGGTTAATTAATTCCATTGTCAGATTGGTGGCGGTGGATATCCCGCCCGCAGAATAGGTTAGTGCTGAACCTCCGGTTGCCATTGTTAAATTTAAATCTTCAAAACTATTTATTAAATTTTCCAGAAATTTTCTTTAATTAATTGTTTTGTAATATTTAATTTTAAATATTATAGTATTCCCTGTATATTGCTCTTATTTTATTAATTTCTTTTAAAGATTTAATATTATTTTCTGCTCACGATACTTTCCGTTGGAGTCTTCCTTCCGTTTAGTTGTCCTGATTACTTTCTGTTGGGGTCTTCCTTCAGTTTAGTTGTCCTGGTTACTTTCTGTTGGGGTCTTCCTTTAGTTTTTTGTATTTAGCTGTGGTAGGGAATTGCCTCAGCTCTTCCTTCCTTATTGGTGTTGATTTTTTTATTTTTTGAATATTGTGGTTATAGTTTTTTTGGTTTTAATTGTGTTTGTTGTTGAGTCTGATTCTTGTGTTCTTGTAATTTGTATTAGGTATTCAGTCCTCCCTTTTAAATATTAAATTCCTAACTGGATTATTGTCACAGTAGTTAGATGTCGTTGGATTATGGGGGATGTTTTGATTTTTCCACTAAAAATATGTGTTGTTGGCGGCGCGAGTTCCGTTTTATATTTAACTTATTATCATTAATTTTTATTTAGAACTTTTAAAGTACACCGCCAGAGGTTGGGTGCCAATTAAAATTGTTATTGTTAATTATTTAAAAAAAATAATTTTTATTTCAATAAATTTTAACATTTTTTTGGTGCTACACTTTTTAACTTAAAATATTACAAGACACTGCGTTTTGGCTTTTTCCTAATTGGAAACCGTTCTCGATCTTATCCCGAATCAGACTGATCTTATAATTCTTAATCTTAATCCAATCAACCTCGGCCAGAAGCTTTTCTTTTAGAAACCTTTTGAACGTTCAATTATGTTTAGAATAAAAGCTTTATGCTGAAATTATTTTACTGCATTGTGAAATTCAAATTTGCTGACTGATGGTCAGCAAGTTTGATTGAAGCGCAATAAGTTGACCATGGGTTGTCTCCAAGCGGGAGCTGTGTTTACTTTAAGTTTGGTGACTAAGCGCTAGCAAAGGCAATGACAAAAACAAAGACAAAGGAAATGCCGCCGAGATTGAAAAAACTGGGGGATTGGGGATTGTTTATAAACTGGGGTAAAGTGCTATGTTTGCCGGTTGGATAACTTCCATGTACCTCCCTTAAGTCAATGTCATCCCCAAACCATTAAATGATTGTCCACTTGGATAGACTTTAAATATAAAATAAGAACGTTAAAATAAAAAAAAAAAATAATTAAATAAAAATGTTCCCTTTAGCGACCGAGCCTTTCAGACTGTAATTACAAGTAGAGACTGTACGGTCTCCTCTGATGGATTTCACAATTGTTCATATATAGTGGTGACCCTCATAACAAGCGCTTCCGATTGAAGTGTTTCCGATCCTACAAAGTATATGTTATTGATTATCATTAACAGCGGAGTCGATCGGGTTATGCCCGTCTGTCTATATGAACGTGTGAATTTCTGAGTCTATGACAGGTAAAGGTAAAATATTTCGACTGTAGAATTATTCAGTAATTTCAAAGATTTTTAAAAAACTTATCGCTTCACATTTATAACACCTTTAAAGTTGAATTTTTAGGTTTACAACTTTGATGTCGCTGTTTCTTTGTTTCATTAGAGTCTTTATTATTTAAAACTGCGTACATACATGTTATTCAAAATACCAGCCTTGTGATCTACTCCTTTCGCCCATCTTTCTAGCAGCTTGCGAATTGCGCGATGAAACAAATACTTTTTACCTTCCGAGGTGATCTGCCATTTCTCCGTGTCCAAGTATTTTGGACCAATTTTTTGCTGCAGAATCACTGTCAGGACTCTCCTTGTTTTGCGGTCTTTTTCTTTTAGTTCTTGGCGCAAACGCACCAACTACTTTCAGTATCGATCCCCTGTGATAGTTTCACTGGCCTTCAACAATATATTTTACCTAGCTGGTCCCATATTGGTTAATGGACACTTTAATTTATAAAAAAGTTTATTTCATATAGATTGTTTAAACAATCCCTGCACCTGTGCATCTTATTTCGGAAAATCATGATGCGTTTTTAAATATGCTAAATCCACTTTTCGACAGTTCATAATATGCTTAGTTAAGTTATTTATTTAAGGTTAGACTTGTTTAACGGCAAAATTTGTGCAATATCGGGATCATGATATAATTGGGGATATAACAGCGTATAGCTTTTGTTGAACAGCTCTACCTGTTTGTGGTAGGAACGAAAAACGATTGATAAATCCAAGGTTTGTATGTATTTTTTTGTTATTATGTATGTATGTAGTGTGTTTTGTTATTCCCGCACTTGGGACTTGGTGGATTGCGCATTTTACGGGCCGGGTCGGGCTGCCAAGAGCGGAGTCCCACTGTGTTGTTGCCCCTTCGCTGCCGTTGCTGCTGTGACTAATTATCTGCATAAACGTTATAGAACGCCAACCTAGAGTATGGACTGGCCGTCCGGTCGCGTGCCATCAAGCTCGGCAAAACAATGCCCTGTAAGAAGGCCCTCAAAGCAAGGAAGTGCACCTCGAGCAGAGACTCAAGCTGGAGCTCTTCTTTCTCGGAGCCCAGCGAGATCAAGCGCAAGTCCGCGCGTAATAGGCAAGGAGAGAAGCCAAACGTCACACCTAGCACCAGCGCAGTTCTGCGCAGCAAGCTGGCAAATAACCCCTTTGCCCTTCTCTCAAGCAAAGAAGACGACGACGATCAGAAGAGAAACCAATCCCGATCCCGAAGACCCTCAAGCCTCCCCCGATGTACATCCCAGACGTGACCGACATTACAGCGGTTATCAAGATGATATCAACTTTAGTCGGATCCGAAAAGGATTTCTCCTATAAAACGGAGAGAAATAATAACGTACGCGTAATGATGCCAGACAAGGAGTCCTACACAGCCCTACGCCAGCACCTCGTGGCACATAACAAAAGACACCGCACCTTCCAACCAAAGGATGAGAGAGCTTACAGGGCGGTCATCAAGGGACTTCACCACTCAACGGACCAGACTGAAATTAAAGAAGAACTCTACAAATACGGCCGTACTGTGAGGGATCTGCACAATCCCATTGGCAGGAAATCCAAACAACCACTGAGGATCTTCTTTGTCAATCTAGAACCAGCAAGCAACAACACAGAGGTTTTTAAAATAAAGAGGATTTGCAGATCAGTCGTCACCGTAGAGTCCACACTGAAATTCAACGATGTTGCACAATGCTTCAGATGCAAAGGGTTCGGACACACCCAGCGCTACTGCTTCCTGGAACATCGCTGCGTGAAATGTGGTGATTCTCATGACTCAAGGTGATGCACCAAAAAAGAAGACGAGAAAGCATGCTGTTTACATTGCCAAGCTGATCACCCTGCGTCGTTCAGAGGATGCCCTGCCTACAAAAAGGCAAAGGCGCAGCAATCTCCTTAAGCCAAACCCGTTGAGAGTAGCAACAAACCACCTCTCATCCAGATACTAACTATCATTAATGGTACATGTTATAAGGGCGTACTCCTAGGAAACCAAGTGACACAGCCAACGAATCCCCAACAAACCGCTCATAACACTCCGGAAGCCGTCTTCAAGGGCATAGGACACTCTAAGAACACATGCTCAAGCTAGGATAAGCTGCTATCCGACCACAGCGCAGTAAACTTGCTCGTAAACATCCCCGTCCTCAGAAAAACCCCGCCTAGAAGACTCACCGGGAAACACACAAATGCTCCCAAGTTTACGTTTTGGATGCTTTCCTCCCTGTACCCAGATCCCCCTCTTTCCACACCAAGCAACATCCTCCGACTACCCCGAGAATACCTAAAAAAAAATGCACTTGTGGTGGAGACCCGCAACACAATCTGTGGAATGTCACAAGGCACATAAAAAGACCTGCGATGAAGATATCACCCGCGCGAAAAGTGGACGGTTCCTGGTGTCGGACTGAGGTCGAAAGAGCAGAAGCCTTTGCTGACCATCTACATTGTGCATTTTCACCGTTCGACAGATGCACTGGCGAAGAGAGAGCTGCAACCATAAGGTTTGTAGACAGCCCAAGTGCTCCTGGCCCGCCAATACAGCCCGTCGAATCAGATAAGATTGCGCAGGAGATCGCCTCCTTAAAAAATGGCAAGTCACCGGGTGCTGACCGTATCGATGCAACAGCACTGAAAATGTTGCCCCTAATCTGTTCCCAAAGGCTGGCCAACATATTCAACAGCTGCCTCCGTCTAGGGTACTTCCCTAAAGAGTGGAAGCGAGCGGAAGTAATTGTCCTCATCAATTGTCCTCACCTGAAGACAACCTAGCATCGTATCGTCCGATTAGTTTGCTGGCAATCCTATCTAAAATACTTGAAAGAGTATTTTTACGTAGAGTACTGCCAGTATTGGACGAGGCCGGTCTGATCCCTGATCACCAGTTTGGCTTCAGACGCCTCCACGAAACACCTGAGCAATGCCACCGGATTGTTGAAAGCATACTTAAGGCCTTCGAAAAGAAAAAGTACTGCTGCGCCGTTATGCTGGATGTCAAACAGGCGTTTGACAGAGTCTGGCA
This sequence comes from Drosophila ercepeae, assembly GCA_018150545.1. NCBI lineage: Eukaryota > Metazoa > Arthropoda > Insecta > Diptera > Drosophilidae > Drosophila > Drosophila ercepeae. The sequence continues at coordinate 1,276,796 of JAECWL010000090.1, read as the reverse complement.
CCCTGGACTCCTTTTCAAAATTAAATCCCACCTCCCAAGTTCCCATTTCGCCTTCTTCAAGATATACACAGAGGGAAGAGAATTCCGAGTGAGATGCGGATCATCAATCAGCACGCCTAGGCCCATAAGAGCAGGAGTACCTCAAGGCAGTGTTTTTGGACCCATCTTATACACACTCTACACACGGGACCACCCCATCACCCCCTCGCGAAACCTCACAGTAGCCACATATGCCGATGACACCGCCTTTCTAGCCTCCGCCACAGATCCTCAGGAAGCATCAGCCATCATCCAGAGGCAACTGGATGCCCTCGATCCATGGCTGAAAGAATGGAACATCGTGGTCAACGCTGAGAAATCTTCACAAACAACCTTCGCACTACGCAGGGGAGAATGCCCCCCCGTCACACTCAACGGGGAAACGAATAACACTCCCAAATATCTAGGGCTGACCCTGGACCGCAGGCACACATGGCGTCCACACCTAATCAACAAGCGCAATCAGGCCAACCTACGGCTTAAGCAACTGGACTGGCTCCTGGGAAGAAGGTCCAAGTTCAAAGTAAAATTTAAACTGCTTATTTACAAGGTAGTGCTGAAGCCAATCTGGACATATGGGATACAGTTGTGGGGCACGGCAAGCTGTTCTAACCGCATTAAAATCCAGCGGTTACAGAATAAATGCCTGAGAACAGTTTCGAACGCCCATCCGTACCACGAAAACTCCATCATTCATAAAGAGCTTGGTATTCCTTGGGTGGCAGAGGAGATCATCCGTCTCAGCGAAAGATACATAAATAGACTGGACAACCACCCCAACCACCTGGCCATCAACCTCCTAGATAATAGGCAATCCCCAAGACGCCTGAAAAGGAAACACCCGCTTGATCTCCCCAACCAATAGACACCTAAGTCAACCTCATAAGATATACATTCCATGTACCTCCCTTAAGTCAAGGTCTCCCCCAAACCATTTAATGATTGTCCACTCGGACAGATTTTAAATACAAATTAAGAATGTTATAAAAAAAAAAAAAAAAAACTGATAAGCTGATGAACTTGTTTTCAAAGAGAACTTGTGCATTTTACCGACTTTCGTTGAGTTAGAAAGATCTTTCAGTTCACTGGAGTATCAGTTTTTACCCCTAAATCTTTTAAAAGCTTAAACGTAATGCAATTTTTAATTTTCAAAAAATCTTTTTATCATATAATAAATCTTATTAAAAAAAATGTTTTCTTTGGCGAGAGAGCACTTTAGCCCGTAATTACAAGTAGAGACTGTACGGTCAAAATAGTTCATATATAGTGGTGATCATCATAACAAGCACTTCCGAGTGAAGCGTTTCCGATCCCACAAAGTATATGTTCTTGATTATCTTTAACAGCATAGTCGATTGGGTTATGTCTGTCTTTCTATATGAACGTGTGGATTTCTGAGTCTATGACAGGTAAAGGTAATATATTTGGACTCTGGAATTTTTCAGCAATTTCAAAGATTTTTAAAAAACTTATCGCTCCACATATATAACACCTTTGTTGTTTAATTATTAGGTTTACATACTCTTTATTATTTAACAAGTTAGGTAGCTGCAGTCGAGTTTGCCGATTGCAAAATACCCTGTACCCTTAGACATGCTTACAATTTATTTATTTAATATCAATAAATAAATGAAACAATATTCTACCATATTAGAAAAGAGTACCATAACAATATCAATTTGGTATGATTTTGGTTATGAAAATAAGTTTCGTGTGTCATAAAGCCATACACATTTCGCTGTCAACGTCGCAGTCGGCGTCGCGCAATGCGTGTTTTGCTGCGCTTCTGCTTGCCTTGCCATAGATTTTGCATGTGGCATAACTTCCGTGTTTCTTATCCGATTTGGTTCAAATTTAAAAATTAAATAGCTTTTATAAGCACCAACGCATATGCCGAATTGCATAGCATTAGGTTAATAATTGTGGTCGTGGCAGTTTTTTGCGGTTTGCGGGATATCAAAATAAAAAAACAAACTTGTACTGCGTATGGAAATTACCTATCCAACGATATATGGCACATGTCTGTAGCTCTTGTAGTTTCTGAGATCTAGGCGTTGATACGGACAGACGGACAGACGGACGGACGGACGGACCGACGGACGGACAGGCGGACATGGTTATATCGATTCGGCGTTTGATGCTGATCAAGAATATATATACTTTATGGGGTCGGAGATGCTTCCTTCTGCCTGTTACATACATTTGCACCATATTATGATACCCTTTTCACCCATTTTTAATGGGTACAGCGTATAAAAATGCGTACATACAAGTTATTTAACCCGTAAACATAGCACTCAACCCCCCAGTTTATAAACAAATTTCAAATTCCAGTTTATAAACAAATTTTAAATTCCAATCTCGGCGGCATTTCCTTTGTGTTTGTTTTTGTCATTGCCTTCACCAGCACTTAGCTAGCGGATAAGATAAATAGCCAAACTTAAAGTAAACACAGCTTCCGCTTGGAGACCAAGCCATGATCAACTTATTGCTCTTCAATCAAACTGCATCAGTCAGCAAATTTCAATTCCACAATGCAGTGAAATAATTTCAGCATAAAGCTTTTATTCTAAACATAATTGAAAGTTCAAGAAGTTTCTAAAGAAAAGCTTTTGGCCTATTCTAAACATAATTGAAAGTTCAAGAAGTTTCTAAAGAAAATGTTGATTGGATTAGGATTAAGAATTATAATATCAGGCTGATTCGGGACAAGATCGATAATAATAAGGATAAGTAAAAAACCAGTGTCTTGTAATAGTGTGTTAAGTGAAAAAGTTTATCATCGAAAAATATAAAATTATATTAATATAAAAATTATTTTTTTAAATATTTAAACAATATCAATTTTAATTGGCATCCAACGTGGGGCCGTGTACTTCAAAAGTTCTTAATAAATATTAACGATAATAAGTTGAATATAAAACGGAACTCGCGCCGCCAGCATCTCATATTTTTAGTGGAAAAACTTAATTGGAAATAAATTAATGCAATAATCCAATTAAGAATTTAATTAATTTTATTTAATTTTTAAAAAGGTGGACTGAATACTTAATACCAATTACAAGAACACAAGAATCAGACTCAACAACAAACACAATTAAAACCGAACCAAAAACTACAGCCAAAATATTCCAAAAATAAAAAAAATAAACACCAAGAAGGAAGGAAGAGCTGAGGGCAATCCCCCGCCACAGCTAAATACAAAAAATTGAAGGAAGACCCCAACAGAAAATAATCAAGACAACTAAAATGAAGGAAGATCCCAACAGAAAGTAATCAGGATAACTAAACTGAAGGAAGACTCCAACGGAAAGTATCGTGAGCAGAAAATAATATTAAATCTTTAAAAGAAATTAATAAAATAAGAGCAATATACAGGGAATACTATAATATTTAAAATTAAATATTACAAAACAATTAATTAAAGAAAATTTCTGGAAAATTTAATAAATAGTTTTGAAGATTTAAATTTAACAATGGCAACCGGAGGTTCAGCACTAACCTATTCTGCGGGCGGGATATCCACCGCCACCAATCTGACAATGGAATTAATTAACCGATTATTAAATGTATAATTGGGTGAAAGACCAGAAAAATTAAAGGGATAGAAGGGCAGTTAAACGCTAGCAGAAATGAAGTGGAAGATTATAAAATCCAAACAATTGACCAAACTATAAAATGCGAAACTACCCTAGGGTAGTAAAATCTTTACCAAAGCTTACAGGTGAAATAACTCAATATGTAGGCTGGAGAGAAGCGGCAGAAGCTGCCATGAGCCTTTATAAAATTCAAAGCAAACAATATTTTATCGCTTTAACAATTCTACGTAATAAAATCAAGGGAGCAGCACATGGTACAGTTTTAAACTTTCAAGCAATTCTTTCCAGATTGGATTTTATTTATAACGATAAAAGACCAATCCATATTCTCGAATCAGAATTAAGCATCCTTAGACTGGGCCGCTTAGGTATTACAGAATTTTACAACGAAGTAAACAAGAAAATGAAATTACTCATAAATAAAACTATAATGACATATGGGAAAGACAGCGAAATAACCAAGGAAACGAATAAAACAATTGGATGCAACGCTCTTAGAATTTTTATTTCTGGATTATACGGTTCTTTCTCTAAACCCAAATGCCAAATGCTCTGGCAAAGTGTCAGGAATTAGAGTCTAACAACCTTCGAGCGCAATTTGCAAATTAATATGGATTATGGAATGAAAATAAAAATCAGGGAAACAACCTAAGATTTAATCCAGTAGATTCCAGACAGAATAATAATAAATCAAAAATAATAAATAATAATTCTAATAATAATCAGAATAATAATTGGCCGCAAAACGGGAACTTTGCACGAAATAATAATGGGAATTCAAATAACAATTTTAAAGTACAACCCCCACCAGAACCAATGCAGGTAGATAGTTCCATAAGGTATCAAAATCGTCCGAATAATAATTACTATCGTCAGAGTAATAATTATAAAAGGGGGTATAATAATAACAGACGGAATTATAATAATTTTTCGCAAAGAAATAATTTTAATCAATACAAAGCACAAGAAATGAAATCGCAAATCCCATTAAAAAGGGAAGCAACTGGGACCGTAAGTCACCCAGTCCAGAAGGTATGAGAATAAATAACATTGTTGAAGATACAGGGGAATGTCACATATAACAAGAATATACCGGAACAAAAAAAAAAAAAATTCAATATATTAGTTGACACAGAAGCCTCATCTTGCTATATCAAAAAAGGAATTTATAAAATAAAAATCTACAGTTCATGGATACTCAATTATAAAATATTACCATATATTGACAATATGTGAAACAAAACATCTTTTTTATGAAATAGAAGGTTTAGAATCTAACTTAATAATTGGGTACAATCTATTAAGGAAAATTGGAGCTAAAATAGATGCAGAAAGAGTATTATGGAATATAATGGAAAAAAAGAAAAACTCGAATATTATGACAATGAGGAAAAAAACGATTTGTGTTTAATTGGGAAAAAATGCTATTCCATTAAAAGAATATATTATAAAAAAATACTTTGATGAACAAAAAGTATTTAAAACCGAAACGGTAATTGTTGAAGGAAGTTTATATAGCTTGGGATCAAAGAATCCTGAGCACGCCGACGTTGAATTATCCGTAAACAAAAAGCTAATAGCTTGGGATCAAAGAATCCTGAATTCTGAGCACGCCGACGTTGAATTATCCGTCAAAAAAAGATCTAATAGTTTGGGATCCACAAATCTTGAACACGCCGTCGTTGAATTTTCCGACAATGAATTAAATTCATAATCTAATAATAATTTCAAATCAAAAACGAGTATTCTAAAACAAGTATGCACTTCCTTTTCGAACCGATCTTCGAGGAGAAATAAATACGGACAATGATAGGGCAATTTATAGCAAACAATATCCTTATGCTACGTCAGTCTCAGATTTCGTTAATAATGAAATCGATAGAATGCTAAAGGAACACATTATAAGACCAAGTAGGAGCCCTTATAATTCACCAGTCCTAGTAGCACCCAAAAAGGGTCAAAACGAAAATGGAACTCTAAAACATCGACTAGTTATTGACTATAAAAAATTAAACGAAAACACAATACCGGACAGATACACAATTAATTTAATTTATAATTTAATTAATTTATATATCTGCTTGGCAGATCTGTAGGGTGAATGCGCTGGAGCCTCCTTCTCGCCCTCAGTCCCATTACACGTCTCCTCGTCAAGAGTTTTCGAGCCAACTGGTTCGGGTGGTTTCCCAATTTATTAACGTACGCGGTTGCTTGTTTGTTTATGACATCGCCAATCCTTGGTACCTTCAATTCTTGTTCAATGTCTTTGTTGCGGATGTACCAAGCCGCTCCAGATAGTTTACGCAAGATTTGCGACTAAGCCACACGAATTTTGTTGAGGTGCGACTTTGCGACGATGCCATACACTTGGATGCCATATTTCCAAATAGGCGCCAAGACAACCTTATAAATTTTGGCCTTGTTGGAAATTGAAAGTTTGTTTCCAGGCCTAAGGAGCCAAGCCATGCTGTTCGCCTTTGTTTTGAGCCACCGAGTTACATCCGTTACATGGCGTTGAAATGTAAGTCGCTTATCCAGAAAGACACCGAGGTATTTGTGGGCGTTCGATTGTGTGAGGAGCTCTCCATGCAGAAACACACCTGGTGATGTGTCTTTTTTCAGGGTGTACGTCGCGGAAAGTGTGTACTTTTCCGGATTGACTGCGATGTTCCAGCGTAGGGCCCAGTTCTCAATTTTTTTTAGATAAAGCTGAAGCGTATCAGTGGCTGTATAGACGCAAGTATCTCTGCCCAGGACTACAGTGTCATCAGCAAAGGTGGGAACTAGCAGGTCATTGGGATCTTTAAGCGACATGTTGTCAGCTGAAGGCATGTCGTGCGTATACAGGCTATATAGTGTTGGGCCTAACACACTTCCCTGGGGTACACCTGCTTTGACTCTTTTTGTTTGGGAGGACAGTCCGTCCTGTACTACTTTAAAGGATCGCTCGTGAAGGGAGCTTTTTATTATCAAAAAGAGCTGAGCATTTAGTAGGCTTTTAAGCTTGTGTAGAAGTCCTTAATACCACACTCTGTCGGAAGCCAGCTGGATGTCCAGAAAAGATCCAACGACGTACTCCTTTCCATGGAAACCTTCCAGTACAAAGTTCACTACGCGGTGTTGCTGTTCAGGTGTGCCATGCCTGAGTGTAAAGCCAAGCTGAAACTTTGGAATAGCTTTCTGGACCTTTCGGGTCTCGAGCAATCTTCTCAGGATGCACCTCTCAAGTAATTTGTCAAATGCTGTAAGCAGGCTTATTGGGCGATAGGAGTCTAATTCCTCTGCTGGCTTCCCACTTTTATGGAGCATAATGACATTCGTCTTCTTCCGGGCGCTTGGGAAGTGTCCCAGTCGAAGAGCAGAGTTGAAAATCAGGAATAAGAAGGCTCTGTGGGGCATCAGCTTAATTGAGCGGTTGTCGATGTGATCCTCACCAGGAGCCTTGTTGTTGCGAAGGGATTTGATATCATCTTTCAATTCCGTGAGTTTAATAGGCTTTACAAGAAGAGCCATCTGCAATGGGGCTTCTAGGGATTCAGCAACCGTTCTACTCGTCTTGGCGATGCTGTCTCGAACGGCTGGAATCTTTCCTCCAGGTTTCTGGCAAACGCTTCAGCTCTGTCCTGAGGTGATTTTGCCCAAGTGCCATCTGGGTTACGAACTGAAAACTTTGGAGCAACTGGTCTCTTGAATCTCTTCGTGAGCTTCCAGAGCGCGAATTTTGAGTTTTCATCGGCAGTAGTTTCCAGAGAAACGCGTCAGTTGCTTCTCTTCGATTTGATATCCTTCGGTACAGTTTGTCAATTATTGGGTCATTGGTCCTGATGAACTCACGCCGGAGACGTTTCTGGAGAGTTAAGAGTTCTACTGCTTCCGGAGAGAGAGCTATGCTGCTATGTATGTTGCGTAGGTGAACTGCGCCGCCAGGAGCTGCAATTTGGGCTGCATCTTTGATCTTCTTTATAAAAGTTTCAACCGCTTTCTCAATATCGTCTGCTATCTCTGTATTGAGGTTAAAGGCATTGTTAAGCTCGTACTGAAACAGCCTTATATTCGCACCAGGTGGAACGAGCATCCTAATAGGAACGGTACTATGAGGTGACGTTGTTAGTGAAGCGATCAGCGGCAAGTGAGCGGAAGAGTTCAAACTCTTCGCGTACTGATAGTAGACTGTTAGCTATACCTTTGTACAAGAAGAAGTCGATACATGAAGGTACATTTCTCGTGTTATACGGGTAGTGAGTGGGTCTGCCTGTAGCCAGAACTTGAGTTGAGCTGCCGGAAATAACATCGTGAAGTACTGAGCCTCGAGCTTTCGCTCTTATACTACCCCAGAGGCGATGCTTAGCGTTAAAATCACCTCCTATGATAAACATTTCACCATGTTGACCAAGGAGATTATCAAACTCAGAGGAATTCCAAGGCAGGCCTGGAGGAAGGTACACAGCTGACACCGTAATTTCGCCCAAATTAGTGGAAATTTTTATCGTCGCCATTTGTAGGTGATTCGTTGTGATCGAATGCAGGTGATAGTGCACTAATCCCTGCCTGATTAGGATACAAGCTCCTCCTCTGGGGCCACCTCCTGGGTGATCTGCTCGATAGCAGCTGTAACCTATCATATTGAGGTAGGATCCGTCGTGTAGGAGTTTCTCTGAAATAAGCATAACATCAATTTCGTGCTTGCTGAGAAACACCTTAAGCTCATTAGCATTTGGGATAATGCTACGAGTGTTCCAGGCTCCGAGGCGCAGTTCACAAGCCATTACTTGCGCTGCGTCAACGACTTAGAACCTCTGAGTTCTTTGATCTCCTCAAATAGCTCAGCGATGGTTTTTTGTAGACCAGCAATGGTCTGCTGCAATGAGATGATGATTTGTGCGAGGGAGCCATCAATTACCGTTTGGTTAGGATGTTGAGGTTCGCTTGCGTTTGTTACAGGAGCAAACGCAGCATTCGGAAAAGTCTGGAACCTTGTATTTGAGGTAGCATTTCACTGTTGGGAGTATTTTCCGTCAGGTCGTGTGCTCTGTTGTCTAGTTCTAGTCGCATCTGCATACGATAGGCCTTGCCGCATGATTGAGGGTGAAATAGCTTGTTGCTTGATGTTGCGCATGGGCTGTGGGTGTTCTACGCGGGTCATGGGAGTAATGTTGATTCCAGTTTTTTGCCTTTTGAGCCTCTGGACGTAAATTCTGCAGCCCTTGTGAGTTGCTTCATGTTTTCCATGCATCTTCATGCATCTACCACATCTGGGCTTTTTCATTTTTTCTCGGCAGTTCCACTCTGACTCTTTGACGGCCAACTTTATTTATTTTTAGAGCTTCTCGGTTATTAATAACCTTTTTAATGTCTATAAACCAAACGTTCTGTCCAGAAGCCTTGCCTGGATCCGGTTCAGAGGAGTCAACATTCTGTGACTTCACCTTTGGATTATAGGTATTAACCACAGCGTGACCTTGGGAGGTGAACGCATTTAAAATTTGCTCAACTGGGGTAGAAGCAGTGAAGTGGCACACCACAATCCTGTAGGCTTTGTCCGGGAGGCAGAAGAGAGTGTATTGGATATATACTTCCGATAGTTTTTTAGTGATAGCCCTGTGGGCATCAGAGTCACGGGGGTATATGCGCAAGTTGCCTTTACGCGCGATCTTGAGTTCATATAAGTCAGACGATACCGCCGAGTCGAGAAGCCTTTCTAAGGCAGCTACGTCGCTGACAGCAAGTACTGTTATTTGGTTAGGTATTGGTGACTTCTTTGTCACTGGAATTTCAGCTTGTCGAGATTATTCTTCTGCAACGGTTTCGACCTTGAGAATGTCCATGCTTTTTTCGTCTTCTTGACAGTCTTCTTGATTTGCAAGAGCAGCAAATTTATTTTAAGCTAGATGGTTTATATGTTCGATTACATGGGCTCTTTTTTTCGAACTTTTTGGTGAGGTTGGTAGGCTTCTCTTCTTGGATGGAACTTTTTGCCAAGAGATTGACGCCGGCTGGAATGTGAGCGTATTACTATTTTATTAATTTGCGGTTATAGGCGACTATTTCCAACTGTTTTCTGGTTAGGCTTGTTTAATTGGCTTGGGCTGCTAACCATAAAAGGCTCCCTGCCAGTTGTGCTAGGCGGGGGCATGCTCTGAAAGGAGCATCCTATTCCTGGTACCTTTTGGAAGCTATCAGCACCTAAAACTGAAATAGACTCCAACTGTCTATAAGCAATCTTGGCTCGTAACTCCGCTTTAGTGTACCCAGCGACTTCCGACATCTCGGATTCGATCGACCATACCTCTCTTGAAGCACTTTTTTTTTTTTTAATTTCCTCAATGAAATAATAAAATTTGATTATTTTGCCAAAAATTTTTTTTTTTTTCTTTTTTTGTCGGAAAATATTTAATGAAAATAAAATCGACCTGATCCCTTTCTCAATGATGATTCAATTTTAATGAAAGAGTCAGATATTGAAAAAACAGCCTTTTCTATTAACAATGGGAAATTTGAATTCTTACGTATGCCATTTGGGTTGACAAACGCCCTTTGAATATTTCAAAGAGCAATGGATGATATTTTAGGAGAACAAGTCGGAAACTTGTCATGTTTATATGGATGATATAATAATCTTTTCAAACACAATTGAACAACATTATACTGATCTAATTAAAATAATTAATATTTTACAAGAAGCAAATACGAAAATCTCTCTAGAAAAATCTAAATTCTTTAAATTCGAAACAGCATTTCTTGGTTATATTGTTTTTCACAATATAATTAGAACAGAAATTAAAATTATGAAAAAAATTGTGAAAAATTGAAAAAATTGTGAAAAAATGTCCACAATTATGAAGTATCCGATTCCACAAAACATTAGAGAGCGTCGAAGTTTTTTAGGCCTCACTGGCTATTACTGAAAATTTGTCCGAAATTATGCAAAAATTGCCAAACCTTTAACCAAATACTTAGGAGGAGATAATGGTAAAATTTCTAGAAGAATGTGAAAATTTACAAATCGATATTTATTACGCGAAAAATCTTTTTTTCTCAACTTGCATTGACGCATTGACTTGCATTCAAAATTCCTTGTAGTAAAGGAAATTCAAAATAAACTAAACATCGAGAATAAAATAATGGAATTACTTTAACAATTTCCCCACGCCAAAGTATTATGACTGATAATGAACCAAGCTCTGCTCAATTCAAATTCTTTTCACAAAGATGTGGTTTAACTCTACATTTCACAGATCCCAGACACATTACCTCAAACGGACAAGTTGAAAGGGCACATTCAACATTAACAGAATTACCTGGTTGCATAAAGGAAGAATTTAATCTCATTGACTATTCAGAATTAATTATTAAAGCCGCAATAGAATTCAATCAGAGCATTCATTCTACAACAAATCAAAAACATTTTGATATTCTCTATAATAAAATTGAACACGAAAAAATTTCAAAAATTCTAAAGAACATTCAAGATAAAATATTAGAAACACATAATGAAGGTCGTGAGGAAAAAGAATATCATGTAGGGCCAGTTGTTTATGAAAAGAAACATGAAGAAAGAAATAAGCTAAAAACAAGATATAAGAAACAGGTTGTTAAGGAAAACTTACCTAACAAAATAATAATCAATAGTAGAAACAGAATTATTCACAAAGACAATATTAAGTTTGAACAAATATTATATATATTTTTTTTTCATACAGAAAATGCATTTCTTTTTACTTCTAACACCATTCGTAATGATAGCCACTTCAGAAATAATTGATTACTCCAATCACGAATTTTTCCTGTTCAAGGACAAAAGGTTCTTACTTATGAATCATTTATTTCACGTAACTAATTTAAGTTTTTATAAAGAAATAATCGATCTAGAATCAGGATATATAAAAAAGGATACAAATAATAGGTCACAATGGGAAATTACTTACGAACTACAAATAATCGAATTAATTTTGTCACAGCTGATATCAACTAGATCAAAAAGGGGGAATAAATGAGTTAGGCACTGTTTGGAAATGGTTAGCTGGAACTCCGGATCACGATGATTTCATTAAAAAACAGAATAAAATAAATGACTTAATTGAAAACAATAACCAACAATTTATTATCAATTCCAAATTGTTTAACGAGATAAAATCACTTTCCGATCATTTTAAAAACATTTTTATTGATCAAGAATTGCCGTTACGAAAACATCGTTTACGATTATTAACATTCGACTTGCAAAACATAATTGATACTATTACACTAGCAAAAATTGATATTTTTAACACAAAAATGTTAAATAATGAAGACGTTAATTAATTAATTATTAAATTATATTAAATATTAAATTAAATTAATATTTAATGAATATCTCCGTATTCAAAATTGTACTACATAAACTACATAATTACATAAATGCAGTGAAATACACTCTAATATAATATATCTATAATATCCTGTAATAACAAATAGATGGGTAGTTTATGATGGAAAATTACTAATAAGTAATCAGGTCGCAAAATGCGAAAATACTTTTTATGAAATATCTAATTTTAAGAAGGAACTTTTTAATAACTATGGTATTATAAGTAAAGATAAAACTTGTTTTACCCGCTTACTGAATGGAGAGAAATCAATTTGCACTAAAATACGAGAAAAAAATAAGAATATAGATATCATTCAAGAAGGTGCCATTCTAATAAATGGAAATAATATTGTAAACAATTCTCATTTGGACGGGTCATATTTAATAACATTCAACGGCACAACTACAATAAATAATATTTCATACACCAATTTAGAAAACATAGTACTTGAGTACATAACCACAAACTACTTTAAAAATGTGGAAATATCAGATTATATAAAATCCAGCAATTCAGAACTTACTTTTGACACATTAATATTTTAAACCCATTTATTGAAATTTACAGTTGGAAAATATCAATTTCATTTATATTATTAATTTTAATCATTTTGTATTTGATTAGTACATTAATAATAAAATTCAAATATATTATCTTTGTAACAAACAAAAACGGCCAGAACTAGAAAAACCAATATTGAGGAAAAATTTTTAACAGAATTAAGAGAGAGTTACCGTTTCCAACCGGCGCACAGACCCTCCAGCTAAGCCACCCCGGCTTACCCTAGAAGTTGGACAAAGTAACCAAAATATAAACAACGGATTTAATTAGGCCACACAACGACCGTTCAGCGATCGGCCGTTGCCACCAGCGAAGAAACGTTTACATGACATTTGGACAGGAAACCCCTACTCCTCCGGACTGGGTAATAGGAGTACGACACAGCAAAGAATCGACCCACTCAAGAGTGGGCTACACAGCACTTCGGAAATTCGACCACTAGACTCACCCACACAAGAGTCTGCGACGCAGCATTTACGGATTAGTACTTACACATGTAATATTTAAGATACTATGTATTTCCTATTTACTTCTCGCAGCGGAGGTCTAATTGTGACCCGAGCTAGAATATAGAATCAGTTCTGATTTTTGTACCGAACAAACCACACGTCTACTTATTAAAACCAAAACTCGGGACTTCGGGCAACTCCAAAAAGAGACCTCAACTCCAATCACTCTAAAGCAACTTCGCATTCCTTAATCATAACTGGCGCAGCCGGTAGGATTGAACCGAGATGGATCTATTGATGATACTATTGTAAGCACACACACACACACACTAAACTAGATGGTCACTTGTGAGTAGTAATTTTTTTTAATATGAGTGGTATTAATACTAAAGAATAATAAGTGCGACATGAAAAGAGCAAGAGAAAGTTTTATTGGTTGTGGAAATCAAAAATTATGTGTACAATGGTCAAAACAAAGAAAGAAGTTGTGATAAAATAAAAAAAAAAAATAATAATAAAAAAAAAACAAAAAAAATAAAGGTGAAGAATATTAAATAATATAATAGTTGGCCAAATAATTGTTGATATCCACAGTGCGTGTAATGTTTAGTAGAATCAGAACTAAATATGTAAATTAATTGGAAATGCCTTTGCAGTCCCATCGTGTGTTCTGCAAAGTGCAGCCAATTGTTTTGTCACAAACGAAAAGAAAAAAGAATAAAGATTACGTGAAATAGCCTCTGCAGTCCCATCGCGTGTTCTGCGGGGGTTGCACTTTACGTTTTTATCAATGAAATAATAAATGGGTGAAAAGGGTATCATAATATGGTGCAAATGTATGTAACAGGCAGAAGGAAGCATCTCCCACCCCATAAAGTATATATATTCTTGATCAGCATCAACAGCCGAGTCGATATAGCCATGTCCGTCCGTCCGTCGGTCCGTCCTTCCGTCCGTCCGTCTGTCCGTATCAACGCCTAGATCTCAGAAACTACAAGAGCTACAGACATGTGCCATATATCGTTGGATAGGTAATTACCATACGCAGTTACCATACCCGTTCCCCCGCAAACCGCAAAAAACTGCCACACCCACAATTATTAACCTATTGCTATGCAATTCGGCATATATGTTGGTGCTTATAGAAGCTATCTAATTAAATTTAAACCAAATCGGATAAGAAACACGGAAGTTATGCCACATGCAAAATCTATGGCAAGGAAAGCAGAAGCGCAGCAAAACACGCATTGCGCGACGCCGACTGCGACGTTGACAGCGAAATGTGTATGGCTTTATGACACACGAAACTTATTTTCATAACCAAAATCATACCAAATTTATATTGTTATGGTCCTCTTTTCTAATAGAATATTGTTTCATTTATTTATTGATATTAAATAAATAAATTGTAAGCATGTCTAAGGGTACAGTGTATTTTGCAATCGGGAAACTCGACTGCTGCTACCTTACTTGTTTTAGCATGGGTAACCGGGATAGATAAGATATTACCATAAAAATAGACTTTTAAGAAAACATAAAAAACTGGCTTAAATATAACATGTTTAAGATACTGTGTAGCTCGGTCAAACTTCACCGGGCATAATACTCAATGTTATAATAATTATATTCACCGTTGCCGGATTAAATATACACAGGACCCGTTTTATAATTAATATTTAACTACTCATCCGTTAATTTTGTTTAAAAACTTATTTCTGATTACTCATCAGGCTATTTCCGATGTATTCGCAACATTTTTTAAACGAAGTATTCACCTCCTACTAATATGAAGCAGACTTATTCAGACTGGATAATATTCAATCAGCCAATCTTATTTTCAAACCATCTTTCTCCGAAAGCATTATGTTATCGGATTTGCGAAATGAAAAAAATATACTCGCCAGGTTCCAATGGACTACCAGGCTTTGTGCAAAAAAACTGACACATGCCATTGTGCCTTCTAAAACTTTTTGATTATCTATGGGTGTTATATTAAGCTTCCCATTTGAATTTTAACGATAAACTTAAGCAAAGTAGCGATCTGGCAACACATATTGTATGTATACAGCCTATTTCGAATTCGTTTATGTTCTGTCAGTTCCTTTAAATCTCATCGACTAAGCAGACGTGTTAAGCGCGTAATAAAACTTATACTTTATATCTAACAGGTTATGGGCCCAGTCCCAGCCACAAGTTATACGTTGAGAGCATTTTAGGATTATAAAGAAAGTTTAAATAAAAAGCCGTGAAAAATGGCTAGTGCACATATCAGAATTGAACCGCTAAACGCGAACAATTATGATACGTGGAAGTTGCAAATGCGTGCAGTTCTTGTGAAGAACGAATTGTGGAAATACGTCGACGGAACGAAAAGTTGCCCGGATGACGATATAGAGAAAATCGCTTGGGAAAACCAAGACGAAAAAGCACGTGCAGATATTTTGTTATCAGTGAGTCCATCAGAGTTGGCCATAATTGAGAATTGTGTGACTTCAAAAGAGTGCTGGTCGAGATTGCGAGAAACATTTCAGTCGAAAGGTACCGTGCGGAAAGCAAGCCTTCTGAAAAGAGTAGCTTTGTCGCGAATGAACGTAGGCGACGACGTCCGTCATCACTTAAATGAGTTTTTCGACGCAGTGAAAAAACTTAAAGAAATTGGTGTAGTGATTGGCGATGATTTACTAGTGATCTTATTGTTGTACAGTTTGCCTGATTCGTACGAAACATTTAGGTGTGCAATGGAGACACGGGATGACTTACAGCACCCGCATTAAAATTCTAGAGGAATCAGAAGCACGAAAAGAAAGGAAGATCGTGGAGAGCAAAAAGCTATGTACGTTGAACGTCGAAAAGACAAAGATAACGGAAAATGCGAGAAAAACGGTAACCACAAAAAGGAAACCAGAAATTGCTTTGTATGTGGTAAAGCAGGCCACATAGCGAGAGACTGCCGAAACAGAAACGGTATACCGAAAAAAGAAGAGAGAGCAACTATTGAAAGCTGAGCGAAGTTCAAAGTATGTATGCAGTGAGGCAAAATGGAGGTTCATGGTGTCTACACAGCGGATGTTCAGCACATGAGTTCAAACAAAAGTGCATTCCAAAACTTAAAGACAGTCGAAAAGACTTTGAACTTGGCGAACAACAACACAACGAGGATTGACGGCATTGGCAAAATTAGAATGACCGCAATCAAAGGAAAGAAAGATAAAGAGGATATCGATCTACAAGAAGTGTTTTATGTCGAAGATTTACGTCAAAATTTATTATCCGTTTCTAAAATTACAGACCATGGCTTTGAGGTGCATTTTAGAAAAAATGAAGCAGTAATTGTTAAAAGCAAAAGAGAAGTCTGGCTGACAGCGAAGAGATAGGGCAACCTTTCTTACTTAGACAGCGAAGAGCACAAAGTAAACAAAGCAGAGGTGAGTGACGTAAATGACATAAACAAGTGGCACTACCGTTTGGGACACGTTAATGAGAACGACCTTAAAAGAATGGCCATGAGTAAAGGTCTACGGTCTAAGTAAAGGTCTAAGTTTGATAATAAAGCTGAATTATCAAAATGTGAAATTTGCATACGCGAAAAGCAAACAGCAAATAATCACAAAAGCACGAGCAAAGAGCGAACCAGTGAACTACTAGAGCTCGTACACAGCGATGTGTGTGGCCCGATGAGAACTGAGTCAATGAATGGTTCTAAATATGTTGCAACTTTTATCGATGATCAGTCCAGATATTGTGAAGCTTATTTTCTCAAACAGAAGTCAGAAGTATTTGAAGCGTTCAAAGCTTACGAAGCAAAAGCACAAAACTTCACCAATAACAAGATTTAAGCTCTACAATCGGATAATGGCACCGAATACTGCAACAACGAATTCAACGACTATTTGAAGAAGCATGGAATTGCGCGAAGGTTGTCTACACCACATACCCCGCAGCAAAATGGCTTAGCAGAACGGCCGAATCGCACGTTAATAGAAATGGCAAGGTGCATGATGCGGCAATCTGGGGCACCACCGTCATTTTGGGCAGAAGCGGTAAACACAGCAAGTTACATACGAAACAGATGCGTCACAAAAGGCTTAAATGGAGAGATACCATACACATACTGGACGAAAAAAATTCCAACAGTGGCACACCTGCGCATATTTGGCACGAAAGCATATGCGATCATTAAGGGTGGCAATCGTGGCAAGTTCGAGACAAAATCTGAGGAATGTATACTGGTGGGCTACTCAACAGAATCGAAAGCGTATCGATTATGGTCGCCGGAAAGGCGTAAGGTAATAATTAGTAATGATGTCAAGTTCTTTAATATTCCAGTGTTCAAGAGTGAATACCAGGACTTCTACGACGCTGTGGTTATCGTAGACGAGGGCATCTTAATTGGCAAGTCGATTGAGCGGCAACATCCAAGTGAGAGCTCATCAATCGAAGAAGATTCAAATGATGTGCAACAGCGGCGTGGCAGAGGGCGTCCCAAACTTTTGAGGACAGGCCAAAGAGGTAGACCACGCAAAGTGTATCAGCCAGCAGTCGAAAAGGCAAGCGGCGAGAGCGTCGATGAGCTGAGTACTAACTCATCATCAAAGGGCGAATTTGAGGAATGCGAGATGGCATTCACGGCAATGACAGGCGACCCTATTACAATCGAAGAGGCGAAAAGCTCAAGCGATGCCGAAAAGTGGATCAGAGCGATCGAAGATGAGTACATGGCGCATGTGCAGAGCGGCACATGGAAAATAGTGGAACGTCCAGCTGAGAAAAAGGTTATTGGAAGCAAAATGGTGTTTCGCACAAAAGAAGATGGCACATGGCAGCTGGAAAAGCGTGGCGTAAGGCTTTAAGCGATATGAAGAATCCCGTTTGTCTTCTGGAGAAAGCTTTATATGGACTACGTCAATCAGGTTTGTAATGGTACCGCAAATTAACAGAGAAGCTGCAGGAGATGGGCCTAGAGGCTACCAAGCAAGATCCATGTGTGTTCGTGAAACGGCAGGAGGACAAAAATTCTCTTAGTCATGATTAACGTTTACGATTTATTGCTGGCGTCAAATCATAACGAGTGGCTGCATCACATGAAGAGTTCCCTTGGTGAAGCATTCGAGATGAAAGACATCGGTCTAGTGAAAACGTGCCTGGGCATAGAGTTCCAACAAAAATTGGAGGAGCATCAAATCTTCATCTCACAGGAGCTGTACACTAATACCATATTGAAGAGATTTGGGACGGCAGAATGCAAGCCTGCATTAACCCCCATAGAAGCATAGTGTACATTGAAGCGATCCGAGTCCCCCAATGAAGAGGAGATGAAAAGGTATCCTTATCAAAACTTAATAGGAGCTTTAATGTTTCTTTCAGTTACAACAAGACCGGACATTGCTTATGCTGTGAATTTCTTAAGCCAGTTCAATTCATGTTATGAAGCGGAACATTGGAAAGCAGCAAAACGCATACTGCGAGACTTAAGCGGTACAAGGCAGCATGGCCTGTTATACAAGAGAACAGGCGAGAATCTATACAGCGTAGTAGATGCAGATTGGGGTGGAAACATAAGCGACAGGCGTTCCTACTCTGGTCTAGCATTCATCATGGCTGGCGCATCCATAAGTTGGGAGGTGCGAAAACAGCGCACGGTGGCTTTGTCAAGCACAGAAGCTGAATACTTGGCAATGTCAGATGCAGTTAAAGAAGCCTTATATTTAAAGGAGCTTTTTAACATGGTGGGCCAAAAATGCGGATCCGTTGTGCTTTTTAACGACAATCAGAGCGCACAAAAATTAGTAAAACGTTTCGGCTTCCACCCACGCACGAAGCACATCGATGTGCGCCATCACTTCATACAGCAGAAGCACCGAGATGGCGACATCACCATTGAGTATATGCAGACAGAACATATGCCAGCAGACGTCCTAACGAAGGGTCTAAGCAGCACTAAGCATCGAGAGTGCATATCATCCTTGGGCGTCACTAATATTTAATCTGCAGAACAGCTACTTTGAGGGGGCGTGTTATATTTAGCTTCCCATTTGAATTGTAACGATAAACTTAAGCAAAGTAGCGATCTGGCAACACATATTGTATGTATACAGCCTATTTGGAATTCCTTTATATTCTGTCAGTTCCTTTAAATCTCATCGACTAAGCAGACGTGTTAAGCGCGTAATAAAACTTATACTTTAACATATATATTAACATATACAAAGGTCAAAGAAATAAAATACGTGGAGTTAGTTTCTGCAGTCCCATCGCGTGTTCTGCAGAAGACTACTTAAAGGCTTAGGTTTGCTTGCGATAAATCCCTACATTTCCATGTCGTAATTTTAAAGGAAAGAAATTTCTACAACTTTAAAAAAAAAAAGAGTTCGATATTTTTAATAAATTGCTCTTTGTGTTTACCTTTAAAATAAATAAATTCAAATAGCCATTATTAGTACGGTTACTAATTTTTTTGCCTTCGCAGCTAAAATCACAAGATACAACATCTGAAAGCTTCAACTACATTTTTACACTATTAAATATAAATTCTACACATTATAATACCTAAGTAGTTTAAGTACACTTTTCAAGAGGAGGTTAAATAATACGCAATTAGCGTACCTTTCTTTTAAGGTATAATAAAAGTGGACTTAATGCCTAACATCAGTAAAGTAAAAGATCTAATTAAGACCACCCAAATTAACACTAGAGCAGTTACTAAGAAGAGGGTTGCTAGCGAGAAACAAGCACAGGTTAATTCGGTAGCCTTAAGATCACGAATCCCATCCGCAAACTCAAATATGGATTCGAGCAGTACCTCATCACCGCCTCTTCTCAGCAATATGCCCGTAAATCCAGTGGAATTGGTGACATCAATGAGAATCCCAGATATAATTCGTTTCTTGCCGACTTATTCTTGGGATCCATTGACACTAACTGAATTTATTAACAATGTGGAGGAGGTCATATTGATGATTAGAGGTACTGATCAGACCCCGTATGGCCAAATGCTGTTGAGAGCAATTAGACAGAAGATCGAAGGGAAGGCTAATGAGGCAGTAATCGCAGCAGGAGCAAGTTTAATTTGAGATGAAATCAAAGAGGCTCTAATCAGACACTGTAGGGACAGAAGGGATGAGGAGACCCTAATGACGGAGCTGTTCAATTTAAAGCAAAGACAGTTGTCCTTACAAAGACTCTACGACCAGGTCACGAAGATAAAATTAGCCCTCTTCAGATTGAAGCAGAAGAGACCGAACCGCTAACAATTAGAGTTAGGCAGAAGGTCGTCTCGCAGACAGTCCTCACGACATTCATAGGGGGACTACGGGTAACCTTGGTGGGATAGTCAGAGCTTGGAGGCCGCAAGACCTGGAAGAAGCTTATGACATAGCCATCAAGGAGAGGAATTTGTATTTTGCTGAAACTTCGACATACAGTCAGCAAAGCACACAACCAATGAGGCAGAACGATCGTTTTCGCCCAAATTACAATCAGTACCAGAATAGAGACCGCGACCAGTTCCAAAATAGGTCCTACAACTAGCCGCAGAATAGGGATCGTTATCAGTATCAGAATAGGGACTATAACCGTTACAATCGTAATAGTGTTGATAACAACAACCGAAATTCGAGATACTCTGCCATTTTGCCAAACGATGATATTCCCAGTACTTCGAATGCTGCGGCTAGGAAAAACACTAATACAAACGGACAAAGATTGTTTAATTTCGAAACAAACAACAAGACAAACGATACCGAAGCCGAGCATAATTTCGAAGAAGAAGGAAATTTTCGGTCAGGAGCCTCGAAAAACAAACAGGATTCATGAGTAAATTTCAGTTGGACGCGAACTTGCCTTACATAGTTCAATCATTTCAAGACAATAGCAATTTAAAATTTCTTACAGACACGGGAGCTGAAGGCTCTTTTATCACCCCTAAATTTGTACCGGATAATGCAAAGATTACTTTGGAAAAACCCATTTCTATTACTACGATTCTACAAGAACACCCAATCTCACATTTTCTACCCATTTTCGAGCAAGTTAACGATCAAAGAGAATTTCCTTTTCTGATATTCAACTTCCACCAATTTTTCGACAGATTAATAGGCATGAACATTCAAATATGGATGTGGATAAATATGGATGAACATTCTGACCCAGCTGCCAGCCAAAATCCATATCGCACAATTAATTTTTACCTTGCCCAACGCAATTCTGCCCTTGCATGTAGAGCCTAATCGCTCTTTGGAGGTTTATAAAATTAAGGAGGAATCTAAGTCTTCAATCAAGGTTCCAGTTAGTGTCAAGGAGGGGCCATTTCTGTGTGACCACATTCGCCTTGGACACGATTTTTTCATAACCGGGGGAATTTACACGGCACACGAGAACACCAGCCTAATCGAATTTAATAATTTTTTTGCTGTACAAATGAAATTCGTCTTGGATTCGAGGTTAGAGGTAAAAGAATTTAATGAAGACGATTTCGCCTTCGTTAATGTAATGACCAATGAGGTCGAATACAAGACGCAGGACGAAAACCCAACGTCCATACTTGACGCCATTCGCGTAGAACATCTAAATGACGAGGAGAAAAAACAGCTTCACCGATTATGTAGAAGGTTTTCGAACCTAGTATTTCGGGAGGGGGATAAACTCTCATTCGTTAATCAGGTTAAGCACGAAATAAGAACTACTGATGAAAGACCCGTATACTGTAGGCCATTTAGATTCAGCCCCACGGAAGCCAATGAAATCCAAAATCAAATAGGTAAACTGTTACAACAGAATATTATCAAGCACAGTCACTCACCTTGGAGCGCTCCGGTGTTTCTCGTTTCAAAAAAGATGGATGCTTCAAATACAAAGAAGTGGAGAATTGTAGTGGACTTTAGAAAACTGAACGAGAAAACGATTAAGGATAGGTATCCCATGCCTAACATCAATGATGTACTCGACAGAATTGATAGGGCAAAATATTTCACGGCTTTGGATTTGGCCAGCGAATACCATCACATTGAGATGGATCCCAGCGACATACCTAAAACAGCCTTCACGGCACTAGGGGGACATTACGAGTTCATTCGTATGCCGTTTGGTCTCACTTACGCTCCAGCAACTTTTCAAAGAGTGATGGATAACGTGCTAGCCGACCTCAACGGAGTATGTTGTTTAATTTACTTGGATGACATCATAATTTTCTCACCATCTTTACAAGACCACATCGCTCATTTAGACTTAGTGCTTCGCAGATTAAGTCGGGCTAATTTAAAGATTCAACCGCATAAATCCGAATTTTTAAGGAAAGAATATGAATATTTTGGTCACATTGTCGAGGAGGACGGAATTAAGCCGAATCCCAAGAAAATTGCGGCGGTAAAGGCTTTTCCAATTCCGACGACCAGGAAAGAAATCAAATCCTTTCCAGGTCTTCTTGGGTACCATAGGAAGTTCATTCGTGACTTCGCCAGAATAACTAAACCTATGACACAACAATTAAAGGGAAAGGCACCGGTATTAGTAACGGAAGAATTCAAGAAATCCTTTGAAACATGCAAGACCCTGCTGTGCAACGACCCTTTGTTGAGATATCCCGATTTCAAAAAACCTTTCATATTAACAACAGATGCGAGTAATGTGGCAATAGGAGCGGTATTGTCACAAGGAACACTAGGTTCAGACAGGCCGGTTTCTTTTGCAAGCAGGACATTAAATCCACGGGAGGAGAATTATTTCACGATAGAGAAAGAAATGCTAGCAATCATTTGGGCTACCAAGTATTTCCGCCCGTATCTTTGGGGTCAAAAATTTAAAATCATCACGGACCACAGACCTTTAACCTGGCTTATGAATTTTAAAGAACCAAATTCAAAATTGGTTCGATGGAAACTCCAACTGTTGGAGTATGACGAGGTAGAGTACAACAAAGGTCCACAGAATGTAGTAGCGGATGCGTTGAGACGCGTAAGAATTGAAACAAATTGCATATCCAAAGCGAGTCTAACATCTAACAAGTTACTAATAAGAACAGCTGATAGACCATTAAATGAGTTTAAATCACAATACATCTTTGAGCATGGTAATGAAGACAGGACTAGAAATTACATTTTGTTCAACCTTCACACAATAACTGAGACACTGAAAGGAATTCTTACGCCTAAAAGGTTACACGCTATTTTCGCATCCGACCAAATTTTTGAGTTAATAAAGGAATCACACGCTCAACATTTTAAGGAGTAGAGATTGATCAGATGTAAATCCCTTCTTACGGATATTACGGGCAGGGAAGAACAGGATCAGGCTATCAAGGAGTACCATTTAAAAAGTAATCATCGTGGAATAGAAGAAACATTAAATCACCTGAAGAGAACCCTTTACTTTCCGTACATGAAACAAAGGATTACCCAAATAATTAGTCTATGCGATATGTGCCAAACGCTCAAGTATGACAGAAGACCACCTAGACCTGAGTTTCAAAAAACCGAGATTCCGGGGGTACCATTGCAAATTGTTCATTTGGATATTTATACCATAAACGGACAGACCATCCTTACGCTCATTGATAAATTCTCTAAATTTGCCAGTGTCTATACAATTCCAGCTAGGAGTTGTATAAATGTGGTAAAATCCTTGAGGCACTACTTTTGTGCCGTAGGTATACCAACAAAGCTTGTTTTCGATCAGGGCATGGAATTTTCTGGAAAAATTTTTACCGATTTTTGTAACCAATATAATATTGATATGCATGTGACGTCGTTCCAACAATCGTCTAGTAATTCCCCAGTGGAAAGACTTCCTTACTCACATAATTAATCTCCAGGATTTCATCGATGGTACGGTAAACTTCGAGAGAGCAATTAATAAACTGGAAAGAAACCTAGATTCAGAATACGCAATCGAAAATTTATCAACTTCGGAAATTCGACCACTAGACTCACCCACTCAAGAGTCTGCGACGCAGCATTTATGGATTAGTACTTACACATGTAATATTTAAAACAATCCCGCCTGAGCTCTCATATGAGTAGGACGCGTTTGTTTTTCGGTTCATCTTTTTTCTTGTACCACTTCAATAAAGACTCACTCTGAGTTATATGGACAAGTCCACGTTTGTGGCAATATTCTTATTAATCTGCGACTGCAGAAAGTGCAAACTAATTGATTTAGTTGTCTGTGCAATTCAAATCAAATCTTCATTTATATTTTGTCGCCGCGCCTGCTATCTGGTACCCCGCGTGGCGATCAGCTGTTAAAGCTTAAGCTTTAAGCTTGAATAACCGTTATTGCTCTGTCTGGGCCATAAGTTTAGCTGGTTTTAGAACCTGCTCTGCGAATGTACTTCTGGCAATTCTTTAACTTTATCAAATAAAGTTTTAAGCAATTGCTAGAAGACATGGACAATCCTTCGCCAAGTACACCAATTGACTTCGACGCAATGGAGACAATTGCTGACTTCGGCTCACAACTAATGCGCTCTAGTAAGCAAGCACGTAATGGCAGATCATGCGAATACCCAGCCATCTCCGCCCCATGGGATCTCACAACTTTTACTACAACTAGTACAACGACTTCAAGCATCTCCACAATGTCAACGCAGTACAATTCTACACCGACACTAAATCGTAGTGTGTGCTCTACTACAATTAGCAAGAGCCAAATCAATGTGGCTGTAAGCACCTCACCGATCTCCCCTGTTCGCCTTAGTGGATGGCAAGATGTATCCTATAAAAGAGCCGGCTCAGCTCTTTCCCCCAAAATAACCCTTAAAAAGGCACTCCCTCATAAGGAGGACAATGTCCACAAAAATCGTTTCCAGGAGCTAACAGACAACGAAGACATGGAAACCTTTACCTCGCAAGCAGCGGTCAGTCGTGCCGAAGAGAAGCGTAGAAACACCCTGAAGCCCGCAAATACTAATATACCTGTTCCCGTCGCCCCCTCACTACCTAGCCGTAAAGCTAAAATACCAAGAATCACGGTCCCCGCGTGGTTAATTTTCCGGAATTTGCCAAAAAACTCGATGCCCTCATTGGACCCACATTCACAGTAAAATCGTTAAGCTCAGGTGACTGTGCTATACAGTGCAACTCATCTGACGACTACAGAATTGTGGCCCGTCACTTCCGCGAAAAGGGTACACTCTTTCACCACCACCAGCTACCTGAAGATCGGCCCTTCCGCATTGTCATGCGCAACATTCATCACGGTGTTCCGTCGGAAGACATTACCGAATGCCTGCTGAGAGAAGGTCACCACGTCCTCCGCATCTACACCCCTCTCAACAAGATTACGAAACGCCCACTGAACATGAGGTTCATCGACCTCAAAAAAGACGAGAGTAACAACTTCGTAAAAAACATCTCTGCTGTCTGCAGACACAAAATTAGCTGGGAGAAGCCGCGTAAACCAACCGAGCCTGTCCAATGCCTTAGCTGCTGAATGCAATCTCGGACCGGACGATCCTAAATGCTGCTATCACCTTGGCAACTCTCCTGCAGCCAACTTTAAAGGTTGCAAAAAATATCTACAAATTAATTTTAAAAATAAGCAGCAGCAGAAGATTATTGCATCACCTCTACCAAGTACTACCCCTACCTTTGGCAAGCAAACTTACGCGGGCGTAGCGAGTATTAATAATACGGTCGCCCAAATCGGACAGCCCAGTATACCACTAGCTTACAACCGACATAGTAGCTACAGGCGAAGCTACCTGCTACCCCTACCGGGTGAGCGGCTCTCCCAGCGCCATTGACTTTGGCATATCAAAAGGCTTCAGACAGCTACAAATCCAGGTGAGAGCCCTCACTGAGCTTTCATCTGACCATCTCCCGCTTCTCTTTGAACTGGGTGAGGAGGCTCAATACTTTCAGGGAACCCCTAGAACACTACCCCCGCATGCGAACCTTGGTCTTTTTAAAGCACACATCGAAGATAATGTCGCGCTCAATTCGCCTATCAACACTAGCGACGAGCTGGATGCATATGTCGACTGCTTCACTGCTACTGTCATTGAGGCAGGACGACAGGCTACTCCTTCACAACGCCAAGTAAGCCCGAAAACTTTTAGTAGTTCAATACTAAATCCGGAGGCAAGAGCTCTTCTGAACCTTAAAAGACACCTCAGAAGGCGTTTAATAGCAACAGGAGATCCTGCAACTAAGCAGTCCCTCTCAAGTGACTGCGTCGGATGCTTGCCAAAAACCGCCAGGAAAACTTCAACAGCCCACTTAAGGGAGCCGGCCCTGACAATAGCAGCGACTTCTCAGTATGGAAGCTAACGAGAGGAATAAAGAGGCAGCCGCTCTGCCAAGCGCCCGTCTTGGGACACTGTGGCCTGTGGCTGAAAACAGATTGTGACAAAGCGAACGCATTTGCAGAGCATTTGTTTTCCACTTTCACCCCCTTCTGTTTGACGGACGACTCCCACAGAGAAGAAGTCGCTAGCTTTTTGGATGTGCCTACTCTACCAACCCTTCCCATAAAACATACCACGCCGCAAGAAGTCACTCTGCAATTAGAGGGCCTCCAACAAAAAAAACACCTGGACCCGATGGTATTGACAACCGGGCTGCCAAACACCTTCCTCACAAAGGAGTTATGGCATTAGTAAAAATTTATAATGCTATGCTAAGATTAGGGCACTTCCCTAAGCAATGGAAGCGTGCGAGGATCGTTATGATACCCAAACCCGGCAAACCTCCAACGCAGATAGACTCCTACCGCCCGATAAGTCTACTTCCAACCTTTTCTAAGGTCTTTGAACGCATTCTGATAAAACGATTGATGGATCTGCCGCAGGTATCAGGATACATACCCCAACATCAATTTGGCTTCAGGAAGTCACACGGTTGCCCGGAACAAGTCCACCGTCTAGTCAATCGCGTAACGCACGCCCTTGAGTCCAAGCTCTACACGGTGGCAGTCTTCCTCGATGTCAAGCAAGCTTTTTATAAGGTATGGCACGAGGGACTACAATACAAACTCAAGGCTCTCCTTCCAGGACACCACTATAATATCCTGAGATCCTTCATCACCGATCGGACTTTCGAGGTGGCAGTGAGAGACTCTCGATCGAGAATGCTGGCCATGAACGCAGGAGTTCCTCAAGGAAGTGTACTCGGACCCTTTTTGTACACCCTATACACAGCAGATATGCCAGTTCCGTCCCCCCAGGCTACATACGCCGACGACACCGCCATGCTTGCGTCTCACATGTCTCTGCAAACGGCCTCGAATGCAGTACAAGAATGGCTGCACGACATTGAAGCCTGGGCAGCC
The DNA here is from genome assembly GCA_018150545.1 of Drosophila ercepeae. NCBI lineage: Eukaryota > Metazoa > Arthropoda > Insecta > Diptera > Drosophilidae > Drosophila > Drosophila ercepeae. Next base: position 1,249,538 of record JAECWL010000090.1, on the reverse strand, counting down.
AAGTGGAATACAGCCATCAATTGTGCTAAATCCGCTTGTGTGACACCTGCGCTGGCCTAACATTTAACGGTGGGTTGATAGGCAACGTCAATTCCCACTGTTACCTGGGAGTCCACCTGGATCGGAAACTCATCTGGCGGGCCCATATCACAGCGGTCAAGACCAAGTGCCTTTTAAAGATGAAAAAAATAGACTGGCTCCTACGGTCTAGCAAACTACAACTCCAAACTAAAGTACTACTCATCAAGGTACTACTAAACCCTACTTGGACCTATGCCATTCAAGTATGGGGAACGGCCTCTAAGCACCAGCTTAACAGGCTGAATACTGTCCAGACACGTGCTGCTCGGCTTGCATCCGGGCTCCCTTGGTACGTCTCCAACCACGCTATCCTAAGGGATCTCCGGATTAGTCTGATTGGTGATCATATCAACTTCCTCAGCAGCCGATACGCGGAGAAATTGGCATCACACCCAAACTCTCTGGCAAGTGATCTCGCCAATGCTCTTAGCATCCGTCGTCTGAAAAGGATCCACCCCTCTATCACCCTACCCGTATAATATCATAAGATTATAAATCCCGCCAAACTCGTAAATGTATGTTAAGTGTAAGTTAGTTAAGTGTTAATGTAGCAAAATTATAAACCTCCATTTCCCTCGTCTGGTTGCATTCAGAAGGCTCTGAACTGATTCCGACGCTATATAAAAAAAAAAAAAAAAAAAAATATTTAAGACACTATGCATTTCCTATTTACTTCTCGCAGCGGAGGTCTAATTGTGACCCGAGCTAGAATATAGAATCAGTTCAGATTTTTGTACCGAACGTCTTCTTATTAAAACCAAAACTCGGGACTTCGAGCAACTCCAAAAAGAGACCTCAACTCCAATCACTCTTAATGAACTTCGCATTCCTTAATCATAACTAGAGCGTTAAACGAAACTCATAATGAAGCGGACGCGTCATTTAAAAAGGGGGGAGAGTTATCCAAACCGTAAACATAGCCCTCTACCCCCCAGTTTATAAACAAATTTCAAATTCCAATCTCGGCGGCATTTCCTTTGTCTTTGTTTTTGTCATTGCCTTTGCAAGCACTTAGCTACCCGATAAGATAAATAACCAAACTTAAAGTAAACACAGCTTCCGCTTGGAAACACAGCTTCCGCTCTTTAAGATTGAGCTTGAACCAGAAAACAAGCATCTAAAAAAAAACGAGGTTCATCCAATTTATAAACTCCAGCTCCTTCTGCACCGTAGGATTACAGTAGAAGAGCCGCATAAACGTAACGCTCCTGTTCAATGTATGAACTGCCAAGAATACGGCCACACGAGATCGTATTGCACACTTCGCCCAGTGTGTGTAGTCTGTGGAGATCTCCACGTCTCCACACATTGCCAAGCTAATAAAGAAAATGCAAGCGCAAAAAAATGCGGCAACTGTGGGGGTAATCACACAGCAAACTACAGAGGCTGTCCAATCTACAAAGAGCTGAAAACCCGTCTCCACCAAAGAATGAACACGGCAAGGGTACACCAAGGAACAGCTACGCTGATACCATCGGAAACAAATCCAGAAGTACTTTTTTCGAAACCAACAAGTTTTGCTCCCTGGCCTAAACCAAGCACTAACAATATAAGTTTTGCAAACGTTTTAAAATCAGGTATGACACCTCCAACCCAAAACTCCCAAACCTCACATGAAGAACACACAAAATTGGACGCACAACAAAACTATAGGCCATCCGAGCAGCAAGAAACGAAAACTGAAGCTATGATCCAAGCCTTACAACAGAGCATGATGGAATTCATGACATTTATGCGAACCACCATTCAAGACATGATGCGTAATCAAAACCTATTGATACAAATGCTTGTCTCCCAACAATCAAAATAAATAATGGCTACCTTATGCATAGCTACGTGGAACGCCAATGGCGTCTCACAGCGCAAACTTGAGCTAGCTCAATTCCTACATGAGAAGCATATCGACGTAATGCTTCTTTCGGAGACTCATCTTATGAGCAAATACATCTTTCAAATAAGAGATTACAACTTCTATGGTACAAATCACCCCGATGGTAAAGCACACGGTGGGACCGGCATTCTAATTAGGAACCGTATGAAGCACCACTTTTACAAAGAGTTTTGCTAAAATTCATCTACAGGCCACATCTATCAATATACAGCTGGAGGACAACACTCACCCCTAGCGGCCGTATACTGCCCCCCTCGTTTCACAATATTGGAAGACCAATTCCTGGATTTCTTCCATGCACTAGGACCACACTTCATTGCAGCAGGCGACTACAATGCTAAACATACTCACTGGGGATCGCACCTTGTGAATCCAAAAGGAAAACAGCTTTATAAAGCTTTAATTAAAGCCACTAATAAACTTGATCATGTTTCCCCTAGGAGTCCAACATACTGGCCATCAGACCTCAATAAGCTGCCTGACTTGATTGACTTCGCAGTCACGAAAAATATTCCTCGCAGTTTCGTTAGAGCTGAAGGTCTACCAGATCTGTCATCTGATCACTCTCCTGTGCTAATTCATCTCAGCCGGTATGCAGAAAACCTAAAAGCACCCTACAAACTGACTTCGCACAAAACGAACTGGCTAAGGTATAAAAATTATATAAGTTCACACATTGACCTAAACCCAAAACTCAATACTGAACCTGATATAGAGAGCTGCACAGGAACACTGGAATCCATTTTTACGGAGGCAGCTCGAAATGCAACACCTAAAACCACAAACGTTACGATTAATCCGAATAAGACTAACGCACAAATCGAGCAACTCGTCCACGCAAAACGACGCTTACGTAGAGAATGGCAATCCTCCAGATCACCATCTGCAAAACAAAAGCTAAAAATAGCCACACGGAAGCTGACCAACGCTCTGAAACAAGAGGAAGAGTACGCTCAGATCCGATATATAGAGCAACTTTCACCAACAGGTACCAATCATAAGTCACTGTGGAGAGCCCACCCAACCCTTCGCCCACCGACTGAAACCGTTTTGCCCATAAGGAATTCCTCAGGCGGCTGGGCACGTAGTGATGCAGACAGAGCCACCACATTTGCCGCTCACCTACAAAATGTATTTACGCCAAACGAGGCTACTAGCACATTTGCGCTACCGACTTCAAACGCAAACTGCAACCAGCAACACACCCCAATTGTGTTTCGTCCAAAAGAAATATCTAACATATTTAAAGAAAATCTCAGCCCGAAAAAATCCCCCAGCTACGACCTTATTACCCCGGAAATGATCATCGAGCTGCCACATTCTGCAGTTCGGTACCTAACGCAGCTCTTTAATGCCATCACAAAACTTGGCTACTTTCCACAACGATGGAAGAGATCGATTATCATAATGATTCCGAAGCCTGGTAAGGACCACACAGCTCCCTCATCCTACAGACCAATAAGTCTACTCTCATGCATATCGAAACTATTCGAAAAATGCCTGCTAACCCGACTGAATTCACACCTGAGAGCCCACAATATAATCCCAGCCCATCAATTTGGCTTCCGCCAAAGCCACGGAACCATTGAACAGGTGAATCAAATAACAGCGGAGATAAGAACTGCATTTGAAAATCGAGAATACTGTACAGCCGTATTTCTAGACGTATCCCAAGCATTCGACAGAGTCTGGCTAGACGGCCTAATGTTTAAAGTTAAAACAGCTCTACCCGAAAGCATACACAAACTTCTAAAGTCATACGTATATGACAGAAAGTTTGCAGTGCGGTGCAACACTGCTACTTCCACTGACCACGATATTAAGGCCGGAGTCCCCCAAGGCAGCGTTCTTGGGCCAACTTTATACTTCATCTATACCGCTGACATTCCTACAAATAGTCGGCTAACAGTGTCCACGTTTGCCGACGATACAGCTATCCTTAGACGTTCAAGGTCCCCAATCCAAGCTACAGCACAGCTGGCATTGCACCTCATAGCCACTGAGAAGTGGCTCTCTGACTGGCGAATAAAAGTCAACGAGGAAAAATGCAAGCACGTGACATTTACGCTGAACAGACAAGATTGCCCACCACTTTTGATGAACAACATACCACTCCCGAAAGCAGATGAGGTAACGTACCGAGGAGTACACCTCGACAGAAGACCCACATTGCGCAGGCACATTGAAGCGAAAAAAATGCATCTTAAGCTCAAAGCGAACAACTTACACTGCCTCATTAACGCTGGCTCTCCGCTCAGCCTGGACTACAAGTACAATGTAGTACTGAAACCCATTTGGACCTATGGCGCACAGCTATGGGGCAACGCCAGCAACAGCAATATTGACATCATACAGCGAGCACAGTCAAAGATTCTGAGAACCATCACTGGGGCACCGTGGTACGTTCGGAACGAAAACATCCATAGATATTTAAATATTCCAACAGTCACCAATGAAATCAAAGAGCTTACGAAAAAATATCATGGCAAGCTTTCCTCGCACCCCAACCACCTAGCGAGAAATCTAACCCAGCTCAGCAGTCGTTCCCGTCTCCGACGAAGGGACCTACCAACCCAGCGAAGAAATTTTTAGGGACGCTTAATCACGGAACAGTTGGAAAAAAATTAATTAAAACGACTGTTTAGGAAAAAAGTGTATTAGTTAAGATTTTTAAACTTATTGTTAGCTCTTATTTAGGAGGATCCAAAAAATAAAAGCAGAGTTAATAAAAAAAAAAATATTATGATACCCTTTTCACCCATTTTTAATGGGTACAGGGTATAAAAATCAACACCAAGAAGGAAGGAAGAGCTGACGACAATTCCCCGCCACAGCTAAATACAAAAAATTAAAGGAAGACCACAACAAGAAAGTAATCAGGAGAACTAAACGGAAGGAAGACTCCAACGGAAAGTATCGTGAGCAGAAAATAATATTAAGTCAACAGTATTAAGAAATTAATAAAATAAGAGCAAGATACATGGAATACTATTAATTTTAAAATTAAACATAACAAAATCAATTTTAATAATTAGTTAAAGAAAACAATCTGGAAAATTTAATAAATAGTTTTGAAGATTTAAATTTAACAATGGCAACCGGAGGTTCATCACTAACCTATTCTGCGGGCGGTATATCCAGCCGCCACCAATCTGACAATGGAATTAATTATCCCATTAATAAATGTACAATTGGGTGAAGTGACCAGAAAAATCGAAGGGATAGAAGGGCAGTTAAACGCTAGCAGAAATGAAGTGGTAGATTATAAAATTCAAACAATTGACCCAACTATAAAATGCGAAACTACCCAGAAGTAGTTAAATCTTTACCAAGGTTCACAGGTAAAATAACTCAATATGTATTCTGGAGAGAAGCGGCAAAACTGCCATGAGCCTATATAAAATTCAAAGCAAACAATATTTTATCGCTTTAACAATTCTACATAATAAAATCATGGGAGCAGCACATGATGCTCTAACTAACCATGGTACAGTTTTAAACTTTCAAGCAATTCTTTCCAGATTGGATTTTATTTATAACAATAAAGGGCCAATCCATATTCTCGAATCAGAATTAAGCATCCTTAGACAGGGACGCTTAAGCATTATAGAATTCTACGACGAAGTAAACAAGAAAATGACATTACTCATAAATAAAACTATAATGACATATGGAAAAGACAGCGAAATAACCAAAGAAACGAATAAAGCAATAATGAGAAACGCTCATAAAAATTTTTATTTATAGATTTAACGGTTCAATTTCAAAAACACTCTTTTCTCTAAACCTATCAGACTTTCCAAATGCTCTGGCAAAGTGTGAGGAATTAAAATATATCAACCTTCGAGCCCAATTTGCAAATAGGTATTATGGATTTAGGAGTGAAAATAAAAATCAGGGAAACAACCTAAGATTTAATTCAGTAGATTCCAGACAGAATAATAATACATCAAATAGTATGAATAATAATTGGACTAATAATCAGAATAATAATCAGAATAATAATCAGAATTATAATCAGAATAATAATTGGCCGCTAAACAGGAACTTTGGGCGAAATAATAATTGGAATAATAATCAGAATAATAATCAGAATAATAATCAGAATAATAATAGTCCGCAAAACGGGAACTTTGGACGAAATAATAATTGGAATTCAAATAACAATTCTAAGGTACAACCCCCACCAGAACCAATGCAGGTAGATAGTACCTAGTAGTAGGTAGATAGTAATTACTATCGTCAGAGCAATAATTTTAAAAGGGGGTATAATAATAACAGACAGAATTATAATAATATTACGCAAAGAAATAATTTTTATCAATACCAAGCACAAAAAACTGAACCGCAAATCCCATTAAAAAGGGAAACAACTGGGACCGTAAGTCACCCAGTTCAGAAGGTATGAGAATAAATAACATTGTTGAAGATACAGGGGAATTCCTCATATAACAAGAACAGACAGATACAGTAACAGTAATTTGCCACATTAAATGAGCAGTTTCTAAACCTCGAATCTCTATTTCTGGGCCTTAAACTATTAAGCGAATCACTAACTAACACTAACCAGAATATGAATATGTGTACCACTCCAGACTCACATTTGCCTGTAAGCAATGTTATGGTTGATGCTCCTGTCGAACAGCCACCCATCCTAGCTATTCAGAAACCCGGTCTTCCCCCAGCAAAAGTTGATACGCCAGAACCTGCCAGTAGGAATCTCCCACCTGGTTCCATTCTTGAAAATTCTTTAATAGCCATATCACCAAGCCATTGACGGGTGTTTCAACGGAAACGCGATCTTCTGGACTTACGCTGAGAGCCGTGGCTCTCCGCAAATCCATCTTAGTATCGCGGCTTATGCCTGATGCCTCTGCCGACGACGTTAGGATTCACCTTTCAAATAATTTAAATATAGCTCCCTCAGAACTGTTTGTAACCAAATTTAATTTTAAGCATAAACGTAGCATATCCTCTTTCAAAATAACTTTACCAGAAGCTTCCCTTGATAAATCTTTAGACCCTACTACCTGGCCCGAGCACAGTTATGTCCATGAGATCTTAACCAGAGATTCTCAAGGTTCCAGTCCAGTTAATACTTCAAAAAACCAAGCAACAAGATTTTTTCTTGTTGCTACCAAAACATTCGCAGTATTCTTGGAAAACTGAACTTACTTTATACCAACAGTTCTTCCTTTGACTTTGATGCTATTGTGCTAACTGAAACCTGGCTAAACTCCACTGTCATAGACAATGAAATTTTGGTATCGAAGTACATTGTCCTTCGGGAAGATCGCCCAACCTTTGGAGGTGGCTGTCTGATTGCCGTAAACAACACCTACACAGTTGAACGTATTACTATTACTAATCCTTTCGGAATTGAATTTTTAGCCGGTAAAATTCATTCTGACTCCTTTAACCTTTTCATCATCTGTTCCTACATTCCTCCTCTGAGTGATGCAATCATTTATATGCACCAATTAACTGCGATTAAATCAGTTTTGTCTCTGCTAAATGATGCTAATCTTATTCTAGTTATGGGGGATTTCAACCTGCCCCTCATTTCATCGATCAACTCGGACGAGGATAACCCGCTTTTACCCACTAACCAAAAAGACTTCCTTGATGGCTTAGCCGACTCTGCCGTTTTCCAACTTAACCCTATAAGGAACTCCCGTGGCAGGTCGCTTGACCTAATTTTCTCTAATACTACCTCCTCTGTCACAATAGCAAGGTTTCCTCCCTTATCTACTCCTGAGGACTCTCACCACCCAACACTCTTAGTCTCGCTAATTATTGACTCTCCTGAAGTCCCCCACAGTAAAAGCGAGCAGCCTCGTAAAAGATGCTTCATCTTTCTAATTACCTTCTAACCCGCAACCAGTTGGTTGACCTTAATAATCAACTATATAAAAATTATATTTCTAAATGCAAACTCAATTTTCGCAATGATCCAAGCTCTTTTTACTCTTTTGTAAACTCTAAACGCAAATTTAATCTTTTCCCCCCCTTCCCGATCATATAATAATACTTCCGACTCTTCGCATCACGGCATTGCTAATCTATTTGCGTCATTTTTTCAGTCAACCTACTCATTTAATTCATTTGATCCCTCCTCTAACTATCCATATAATTTACCCTACATAAATAACATTTCCCTTTCTAAATTCCACTGTCATGATGTGTTTACGGCTCTTTCATCAATTAAAATCTCATTTTCAACAGGCCCAGACAACGTACCTAGCTGCATCCTCAGAAGGTGCTCCGATCTTCTCACCCTACCTCTTACTATTCTATTTAACCTATCCTTGGAGCATACTTCCCTACCTAAATTATGGAATGAATCATACCTTATACCAATTCATAAAAAAAGCTCTAAGGCTTCCATTGAGAACTACCGCGGCATTGCTAAGCTTTCTGCGATTCCCAAACTTCTTGAGAAACTCATCACATCGCAGCTGCAACATGCATGCAAGAGCATAATCTAACCAGCACAGCATGGCTTTGTCAAGCTTCGGTCGACAAAAACTAATCTACTTGAATTTTCGTCGATAATCAACCGAGGTTTTCAACATCGCTTGCAAACTGATGTAATTTATACTGACTTCAGCAAAGCATTTGATTCAATTAATCATCAGCTCTTGCTACGGAGACTCTCGCTTATTGGTTTTCCACCAAATATGCTGATGTGGGTTGCTTCCTACCTTTCAGATCGAGCCCAGCGTGTCCTATTTAAATCAACCAAGTCGAAGGTCATCCATGTCTCATCGGGTGTCCCTCAGGGTAGTCATCTAGGACCACTGTTGTTTATACTCTTTGTGAACGATCTTCCCAATGTGATTAGTTATGCCTCTACGCTTATGTATGCTGATGATGTCAAATTATGCTATTCCTTCTCGGAACATTTCCTGCATAGGCATCTGCAACGAGACCTTGACGAGCTCTATTTGTGGTGCTCAATTAATCTTCTGTTCCTAAACTGCTCTAAATGCAAACTTATGACATTCCATCGCAGTGTGCCGCTTATCATATCTTACTCTCTCGGAAATCAAGTCCTTGATCGTGTTTCCACAATCAATGATCTTGGAGTTCTTTTTGATCATAAACTTAAGTTTAATGATCACATTTCTGTGACAGTGAATAAAGCCAGAGGAATGTTAGCCTTTATTAAGCGATGGTCTAAAGAATTTAAAGATCCTTTCACCAACAAATCCCTGTATATCACCCTAGTTCGTCCTATCCTCGAATATTGCTCGTGCGTTTGGAGTCCTCAATACTCCTCTCACCAAAATAGTATTGAGTCGGTGCAAAAGCAGTTTCTGTTATTTGCACTAAAAAACTTAAACTGGGATCCTGTAAATCGTCTCCCGCCGTACCGCTGCAGGCTTAAATTGTTAAAGTTACCTCCATTGAAGGAGCGCCGAACCTGTGCTGGGGTCATGTTTCTACACATGCTAATCCATGGCATGGTTATTATTTATATTTATTATTATTATTATTATTATTTATATTTTTCCATCCCCAATAGGAAAACTAGGTCCTTCCGACCCCTATGGTTACCTATCTGCAGATCTAACTTCGCCGAACACGACCCCTTTCGCACTATTTGTAAGAACTATAACCTTTTATCACATACTCTATCCCCTGAACTCTCTCTTAATGTAAATAAACTTAAAAACATAGAATACCTCCTAGAATAGTTATAGTGTAGATATATTCATATTTTTATTCATATTTAGCAGATCTTTGTTAAATTGTTGTTTAAATAAATTATAAAAAAAATCCGATTCCACATAACATTAGAGAGCTTCGAAGTTTTTTAGGCCTCACTGGCTATTACCGAAAATTTGTCCGAAATTATGCAAAAAATTGCCAAGCCTTTAATAAAAACAAGTGAGAAAAGTTATCTTCGGCTTGCCGAAGATGGTATACCCTTGAAAACAAAATAGTTTTCCATACAAAGACTTGTTTTCATATCGGTCGTTTGTATGGCAGCTATATGATATAGTGGTCCGATCCGGACCAAACATTCACAAATCGTGTATGGCTATGTTATATGAATAAATGTTGAATTCGGTTGCAATAGGTTGGAAAACAAAAAAGTTTTCCATACAAAGACTTGTTTTTGTATGGCAGCTATATGATATAGTGATCCGATCCGGATCAAACTTTCACAAATCATGAATGGCTATATTAGATGAATAAATGTTGAATTCAGTTGCAATAGCTTGGAAAACAAAAAAGTTTCCCATACAAAGGCTTGTTTTCATATCGGTCGTTTGTATGGCAGCTATACGATATAGTGGTTTGATCCGGACAAAACTTTTACAAAACGTGTATGGCTATGTCAAATGAAAAGGCGTTGAATTCGAAAGTTTCCCATACAAAGACTTGTTTTCATATCGGTCGTTTGTATGGCAGCTATATGATATAGTCGTCCGATCCGACCGATTCTTAAACTTGATCTGCGTGCAACAAAAATAATGATCTGGTAAAAATTTCAAAACGCTAGCTTTAAAGCTACTGTCTATTTTTTGCATAGAAACAGACGGACAGACGGACAGACGGTCAGACGGACAGACGGACATGGCTATATCGACTCGGCTGTTGATGCTGATCAAGAATATATATACTTTGTGGGGTCGGAGATGCTTCCTTTAATGCGTTACACATTTCTGGACAAAATTATTATACCCTTTTTCAAGGGTATAATAAATAATATTATAAACCGCGATGAAGGACAATCAAGCTCAGACCAAAATACACAGCATTCTGCTGAAAGTAGTTTTGAAAATGTAATACATGAGACCCGTTAACCGTTAAATCAGTTTCAACAACAACTGTTATTAACAACGGAGAGGTATACAATACATGAGTCATTGAGAGTTTTTGATAAGACACGACATATAATCGAATATGATACGCCAGAAAATTTAATAGGAATATTAAAAGAGTATCTACCACCAAACATAACGGTTGGAATTCATTGCACTTTAGAAGATCTTTATCATATTCAATTACCTTTAAAAAATAATTTTACTAAAAAATTTCTTTTTACAAAAATATTTCTACAAGACATAGAGAATGTACGTAATGATATAAAGCTATTATAATAGAAGAAACCCATAGTCGAGCTCATAGAGGACTAGACGAAAATTACAAACAAATTAATAGATTATATTATTGGCCAAATTTATTTATCAAATTAAAAGAATACATAAAAAACTGTACAATTTGCAACGAAAATAAATAAAACAGGCATCCAATTAAAATTTCTATTGGGGAAGCTCCTATTCCAACTAAAGAATGAGAAAATTTGCACATCAATATTTACTACGCGCAAAATCTTATTTTCTAATTATTGACGGGTATTCCAAATTCCTAGTAGTAAAAGAAATTCAAAAAAAACTAAACATCGAGAATAAAGTAATGGAATTACTTCAATAATTTCCCCACGCCAAAGTATTAGGACTGATAATGAACCAAGCCTACACCTCTGCTCAATTCAAATTCTTTTCACAAAGATGTGGTTTAACTCTACATTTCGCAGATACCAGACACAGTACCTCGAACGGACAAGTTGAAAGGGCACATTCAACATTAACAGAATTACCTGGTTGCATAAAGGAAGAATTTAATCTCATTGACTATTCAGAAATAATTATTAGAGCCGCAAAAGAATTCAATCAGAGCATTCATTCTACAACAATTAAAAAACCTTTTGATATTTTCTATAATAAAATTGAACACGAAAACATTTCAAAAATTCTAAAGAACACTCAAGAAAAAATGTTAGAAACACATAATGAAAGTCGTGAGGAAAAAGAATATCATGTAGGGCCAGTTGTTTATGAAAAGAAACATGGAGAAAGAAATAAGCTAAAAACAAGATATAAGAAACAGGTTGTTAAGGAAAATTTACCTAACAAAATAATAATCAATAGTAGAAACTGAATTATTCACAAAGACAATATTAAGTTTTAACATATATTATTATTTCTTTTAAAATTAAATTAATTCTAATACCATTTGCAAAGATAGCCAAATAAATGAGTTAATTGAAAACAATAACCAACAATTTTTTATCAATTCCAAATTGTTTAACAAAATAAAATCACTTTCCGATCATTTTAAGAACATTTTTATTGATCAAGAATTGCCGTTACGAAAACATCGTTTACGATTATTAACATTCGACTTGCAAAACATAATTGATACTATTACGCTACCAAAAATTGATGTTTTTAACACAAAAATGTTAAATAATGAAGACATTAAAGAAATATTAAATCACCAAAAAAAGCCTGTAATTATTGCAGATTTAATGGATATCTCCGTATTCAAAGATGTACTACATAAAGAACTCTTAATAATATACATAAAATAGCCTGTAATAACAAATAGATGGGTAGTTTATTATGCCAGATCCATTTCACAAAATTATGGAAAATTACTAATAAGTAATCAGGTCGCAAAATGCGAAAATACTTTTTATGAAATATCTAATTTTAAGAAGGAACTTTTTAATAACTATGGTATTATAAGTAAAGATGGAGAGAAATCAATTTGCACTAAAATACGAGAAAACAAGTGAGAAAAGTTATCTTCGGCTTGCCGAAGATGGTATACCCTTGAAAACAAAAAAGTTTTCCATACAATGACTTCTTTTCATATCGGTCGTTTGTATGGCAGCTATATGATTTAGTGATCCGATCCGGACCAAACTTTTACAAATCATGTATGGCTATGTCAAATGAATAAATGTTGAATTCGGTTGCAATAGCTTGGAAAACAAAAAAGTTTCCCATACAAAGACTTGTTTTCATATCGGTCGTTTTTATGGCAGCTATATGATATAGTGATCCGATCCGGACCAAACTTTTACAAATCATGTATGGCTATGTCAAATGAATAAATGTTGAATTCGGTTGCAATAGCTTGGAAAACAAAAAAATTTTCTATACAAAGACTTGTTTTCATATCGGTCGTTTGTATGGCAGCTATATGATATAGTAGTCCGATCCGGACCAAACTTTCACAAATCGTGTATGGCTATGTCAAATGAATAAATGTTGAATTCGGTTGCAATAGCTTGGAAAACAAAAAAGTTTCCCATACAAAGACTTGTTTTCATATCGGTCGTTTTTATGGCAGCTATATGATATAGTGATCCGATCCGGACCAAACTTTTACAAATCATGTATGGCTATGTCAAATGAATAAATGTTGAATTCGGTTGCAATAGCTTGGAAAACAAAAAAGTTTTCCATTCAAAGACTTGTTTTCATATCGGTCGTTTGTATGGCAGCTATATGATATAGTGGTCCGATCCGATCGGTTCTTAAACTTGATCTGCGTGCAACAAAAATAATGATCTGGTAAAAATTTCAAAACGCTAGCTTTAAAACTACTGTCTATTTTTTGCATAGAAACAGACGGACAGACGGACAGACGGACATGGCTATATCGACTCGGCTGTTGATGCTGATCAAGAATATATATACTTTGTGGGGTCGGAGATGCTTCCTTTAATGCGTTACACATTTCTGGACAAAATTATAATACCCTTTCTCAAGGGTATAAAAATAAGAATATAGATATCATTCAAGAAGGTGCCATTCTAATAAATGGAAATAATATTGTAAACAATTCTCATTTAGACGGGTCATATTTAATAACACTTAACGGCACAACTACAATAAATAATATTTCATACACCAATTTAGAAAACAAAATACTTGAGTACATAAACACAAACTACTTCAAAAATGTGGAAATATCAGATTATATAAAATCCAACAATTCAGAACTTACTTTTGACAACATTAATATTTTAAACCCATTTATTGAAATTTACAGTTGGAAAATATCAATTTCATTTATATTATTAATTTTAATCATTTTGTATTTGATTACTACATTTATAATAAAATTCAAATATATTATCTTTGTAACCAAACAAAAACGGCCAGAACTAGAAAAACCAAATACTGAAGAAAATTTTTTAACAGAATTAAGAGAGCGTTTAAACGAAATTCACAATGAAGCCGGGCGCATCATTTTAGAAGGGGGGGAGTTATCCAACCCGTAAACACTCTACCCCAGTTTTTCCAATCTCGGTGGCATTTGCGTCGTCTTAGTTTTTCTTATTGCGCTTCAAAACTTATTGCGCATCAAAACTTATTGCGCTTCAATCAAACTCCATCAGTCAGGAAATTTGAATTTCACAATGCAGTAAAATAATTTCAGCATAAACCTTTTAAAATAACATAACATAACATAACATAACATAACATAACATAACATAACATAACATAACATAACATATCATAACATAACATAACATAACATAACATAACATAACATAACATAACATAACAAAACATAACATAACATAACATAACATAACATAACATAACATAACATAACATAACATAACATAACATAACATAACATAACATAACATAAAATAACATAACATAACATAACATAACATAGCATAACATAACATAACATAACATAACATAACATAACATAACATAACATAACATAACATAACATATCATAACATAACATAACATAACATAACATAACATAACATCCTTTATTGCGTTACACATTTCAATTTACACATTTTCAAAATTATAATACCCTCTGCAAGGGTATACAAAAAAAAAACACGATGAAAGTAATAGGGTCACAAAACAAAAAATCCTACATAGGAACACCTTCAAGTTGATAGAACTCTTTTTTTTTTTTTTTTTTTTCCCGCGGCTCCCACTGCATAACGTACAGCCCACCTCCCGCCCAACCGACCGAGGGGCGCTGCCGTTTATCGTACGGCTCGGATCGCGGGGATAGACCCGAGAGAATAAAGTTTAGAAAAGATTACGAGGAAAAAGTAGAGTTCGTTTGTTGCTCTGAAAGGTAGGTGAGAATTGAGGATTTGATAGAAGTGGACGTGCAGAGTGAAGTAATAGAGTATAAGTCATTGTAGTCAGAACATAAAACCCTGAAAGGCTCATGCTGGGCATATGTAGATCTACAACAACTTAGGAATAGGGGACTAAAATTTCTAGTACGTCTATTTGGAATGTTAAATGTAAGTCGTGTTAGTAGATGCTGGCTGTCTACATTACCATTAATAAGGTTATAAAGGAAAACGACCCCCAGCATCTTTCTACGATTGGTTAGGGAAGGTAAATTAATTAGAAGGAGTCTGTTAGAGTAAGATGGGAGGTGAAGATTTGCATCCCAGTTGAGACCCCTAAGTGCAAACATCAAGAAATTCTTTTGGACGGATTCAATGCGATCTTGATGAACCCCATACTGAGGGCTCCAGACGCATGACCCGTACTCCAGAATTGGACGTACTAAAGATACGTATAAAGTTTTAGTAATATAAGGGTCATTGAATTCCTTGGACCATCTTTTAATGAAGCCAAACACGCCCTTGGCTTTATTAACCATCGTAGAAATGTGGTCGGAAAATTTAAGTTTAGTATCTAATAGGACACCGAGATCGTTAACCTGGGTTAATCTATCTAAGGGGATCCCATAGAGAAAGTATGTCCCCTGGTTAGGGCACGAGCGATAGAAAGACATAAGTTTACATTTTGACCCATTAAGTTTTAAAAGATTGGTGGAACACCACTTTTGAAAATTGTCCAAATCTGACTGAAGTTTATATTGGGCAGAAGGGGATTTGTATTGAAGACAAAGCTTAACGTCGTCTGCATACATAAGAACCAGAGAGTTCGTTATGGCAGGGGGTAGGTCGTTAATAAATATAGTGAAAAGTAGTGGCCCAAGATGGCTCCCTTGGGGGACTCCCGATGTAGCACTAACAAGACGAGAGTGTACATCCTTAAAAAGAACACGTTGGGTTCTCCCAGCTAAGTAGCTGGAAATCCACGTGAGAAGGTCTGAGGGAAATCCTAGGATACTAAGTTTACTCAGAAGGAGTGAGTGGTTGACAGAGTCAAATGCTTTACTAAAGTCAGTGTAGATGACATCTGTTTGAAGGCCTTTACGGAAACCATCTATAATAAAGGATGTCAGCTCCAAGAGGTTTGTGGTGGTGGAGCGACGCTTTATAAAACCATGCTGGCATGGAGAAATAATTGAAGTGCAGAGATGTTGAAGATGTGGTGTTACCAATTTTTCAAAAAGCTTTGGAATTGCTGACAATTTAGAAATTCCTCTATAGTTTGTAGCATCCGATTTTTTTCCTTTTTTGTGTAAGGGAATTATGAACGATTCCTTCCACATTTGGGGAAAAATCGAAGTTTCCAGAGACAAAGAGAAAAGTTTAAGAAGGGGTCTGCACAATGGCTTAGCGCAGTTTCTCAGTACACAGCCAGGAACACCATCAGGACCTGGCGAATAGACTGGTTTCACCCTCAGAAGATCCGATAACACAGTGCTTTCGGAGAAAGTTGGTCTGAAAATAAGATTAGCTGGTTGAATGTTATATGAATAAGGCTGATCCATAATTGTAGGAAATGAGTACGTTGTTTGAAAGAAAGTTGCGAATAGATCGGCAATACCCTGATCAGTAGTCGCAGATACATTTTCAAACGAAATTAGGGGTGGAGAAGATACCTGCTTACGCTTAGTGTTAACAAAATTATAAAACTGCTTCGGATCCTGAGTAAACTGGATCCGACAGCGGTGTATATATTTCTTATAACACTCAGCGTTATGCACGGTGAAATTTGACCGAGCTACTAAGTATCTTGAGAAAGTTACGTTACAGCCAGTTTTCTTATATCTCTTATGGAGTCTATTTTTAATGTATTTTAAGTTTTTAAGGCTCCTTGTAAACCAAGGAGGGTCGGTCGAGGCGGATGGATATTTCCATGGCACGCAAGAGTCGAAGAAGGCGTTAAGCGTTTTGTAGAATGTTTCTAAAGCGATATTAATATCGGTGCATTCCCAGAGATCGGACCAATCAAATAAAGAAATTAAGTTGCTTAGTCTCTGAAAATCAGCCTTACGAAAGCAGCGAGTTTTATGAACTCCATGGCGAGACTGAAGGTTGCTAGCAGTAAGGGTTTCAATCGAAACCTCAAGCGTTGGGTGGTAAGGATCTTCTGGGAGCGAAAGTGGCATGACTCTGGAAACGGTTATTCCATCTGGGTCAGAAACGAAACATAGATCTAGAAGCCGACCTAAAGAATTCCTTACGTGGTTTATTTGACCAAAGGATATGTCGAACATACCCTCAGTAAAATCGTGATGTGTTGAGAGTGTTAAAGATGGTGAATTCTCGATGTTTGACCAGATAAGTTCAGGTAAATTGAAATCTCCTAGAGTCACTAAAAGGTCACTGTCAGACATGCGGTTCGAAACCAGCTGAATGGCAGATAAGTGGTGCCAGTATGTAGGTGGTTCAGAAGAAGGTGGTAAGTATGAGCATGTTATGAATATTGATTGAAGCGACATAGTGATTTTGACGCATAGGAATTCAATATCACCAAGATTCGGTAACCTAACCTCTTCAGAAGCAAAGTCGGAGTCCACAGAGATTAGGACTCCTCCTCCCCTTCGTAGTAGTCGGTCCCGTCTGTAAGTGGTGTACCTGTCTGGGAAAATTTCTGAACTGAAAATCTCCGGCTTTAACCAGGTCTCTGTGAAAACTAAAATCTGGGATGCAAAAGATAAACTATCAGAATACAGTTTAGGGAGCTTACTCCGAAGCCCCCTAGTATTTTGATAGGTAAGGGATAGGTAAGATGTTGTTAGTTTTTTGAGGATGAAGGTTTAGGTAAGGGAGACGAAGATGGTACAGGGTTTTTAGGCTTTGGGAGTTTAACTCCCACAGGCTTATTTACTTTTTTTTTTACTGTACTCGGCTGATGTTCTTGTACGAATATGTTCTCCGGCCAAAAGCTGGGCGAACAGATCGTATCGAACATCGGCAAAGGTACACGTATCTTAAAGGATGACGTAAGCCTTGAATAAGAATATTTAAATTTCCTAATGTCCTCCACTCTAACAACGGCCTTGGATTTGGCTTGGATATAAGCCGAGATATCAATCTCTGAGGTGTCAGGGGCCAGCCGTGAAATAAATATATGTTTAGAGGGGAGAATCACCTGTAAGGGCTTTGGTGTTACGGTTGGTAAGACCGCGACATCAGTCCGTACCGGGGGTCCGGTCGGTGGTTTACCCTTAGCAGTGGATTTTAAGGGGGTCGACTCTACTCGTGCCGGAGGTATCACTTGGAGTGATACCCTGGGTGGTATTTCAGACGAGTTATGCTCAACTATGGAGTCAAATTCCGAAACCACGTTTGTGTTTAGAACTCCTGCTCTTGGGGTAGTAAGAGTTATGAGCGGCTGCATGGTCGTCGGCTGATCGGGCTGAATAGCGATATCAGTGCATACGGAGTCCCTAATAGCGGTTTTTTTGCGCTTTGGGGATTCATTTAGTAGCTGTAGGCTGCTAAATTGGGAATCCAGCGCAGAGAGTTGGTCGTTGATTTTACGGAAACCACCGATCAACTCTAAAACCGTTTTTAGTTTGCCGCATGAACGTTCGCATTTCCTTCTGAACCGCGCGACATCCACTGCAGCAATAGTGGAAACCAGCGTTTCTAGAGATTGCATCCGAAACTGAGGCGGTGAAACCTGCACATTTCGTATGCACAACATTTTCACACAGCCAACAGGGGATGCTAGGCTGGGACGCGGAAATCGGCTTATTGCACGATTTTATAGCGCAGATGCTATAAAATTCCATTATAAAAATTTTTAAGGTAAGAACTAGAAGTTTAAGATATATAAGAAATAAATAAACAACAAATAATTAATATTAGACAAACTAGTAGCCTTGAACCACTGTACTTGTTAATAAGAGCACTTGTTAATAAGAGGTAAAGGGAAAATAAGAGCGCAAACTAGGAGAGAGAGTTATTGCAAAAGTAGAAATTGCAGTAAACGTAAAAAAAGGGAATAGAAATAAATAGGGCACAGTACCTTACTTGGGTAAATAATAAAATAACTTAAAACACACCAAATACGGTACCGCGCAGACGCGAGTGCGAATGGAAACGTTTAAAGTATAAGATTTAAAATAATTAATTTCTCAACAAACGCCGGTTTGTCTTTTGCAAGAAAATAATAAAATCGAATGATCGCAAGAAAAAAAACACGTCCGTTCGCTATGAAGGTGAAGTGATTTCTTTTGTTAGTACAATTGTAAGATTTTTTGTTACTTCTAATGTGAAATCATATGAAAACTTTAATAGTTTATTTATGTCTATCTGTTTCGTATCTGGGTTTGTCGTTACTCACCAGACAAAGAACACTTTTAATGGTCGCTTCTTCGTGGTCGAATGAAAACTTTAATTGTATTCGTAAAATGCCTTCGTTCGAGATTCTCACCATAAAGGTGAATTAAGAGAGCGAACGAAAAGAAATAGCAGAAGAGCGATTCAACAATACTAAACCATTCGCTGCAACACAGAGGCCAAACTTGCAGACGAAAACGTATAGGCAAAAGAAACGAAAGAGGCAAGAGAAACGAATATCGTTTGTGTTAAGTGTGGTGAACAAGGGCACATTAAGTTCCAGTGTCGAAATACGAGCGAGGGAGATAGCAATCGCACGGTGTCAAGAAATGAGGTGAATCGCTAAAGCAATCTGCTGAATTCTTGTGACGTCAACAACTTAAAGAACTCGATATGGTGCTTGGATACGGCTTGGTCAACAAGCCGTAACATAACATAACATAACATAACATAACATAACATAACATAACATAACATAACATAACATAACATAACATAACATAACATAACATAACATAACATAACATAACATAACATAACATAACATAACATAACATAACATAACATAACATAACATAACATAACATAACATAACATAACATAACATAACATAACATAACATAACATAACATAACATAACATAACATAACATAACATAACATAACATAACATAACATAACATAACTGTTGTAATTTATGTTTGTATGCTTTTGAAATAAAATAAATAAGTCAAGTTTTGTGTTTTTATGTTTTATGTTTTATAGTTTTAATATTCTCTTAATTTGCAACACCAGTACCACGACTTGCTCACAGCAGAAAATCATACAAGAAGAAGGAAGTAAAAAGAAGTGTGACCACACATGTCAAATATAAGGTAGTGTTGTTAAACGTTATTTTTGTAGTTTGAATAGGGTATTCCAACACGCCCCCTAAAAAATAACGTCTACCATTTATAAACATAACAAAAATATTCATTAGTAACTATCATATGTGGGTGGTGTGCATTTTGGGAAGTGTTAACTGATCCAGCATTCGCTGCGAGGATACGGGGAAAACCCAGAAAAACCCGATCAGATCATTGTGATAAAATATGTTTACAAAAACTTAATTTGAAAAATAAAAAATATTATTCAGCAATCGATTGGTCGTCTTGCAGCAAACCCAATTTGTCTCGTAGTTCCACAAATCTCGCAGCAGGCAACGTTTTTGTAAATATGTCAGCCAGTTGATTCTCTGTAGAAATATACTCAAGACAAATCACATTATTCTGAACTTGCTCTCTGGCAAAATGATATTAAATAGCAATATGTTTAGCTCGTTTATGACATGAGGGGTTGTTTGCTATGCTAATACAGCCTTGATTGTCTTCGTAAATTTTAATAGGGTTTTCTAGTTTAATTTTAATACTAGTTAATAAAGATTTTAGCCATAGAACCTCTCTCACGGCTTCAAATAGGGCCATATACTCAGTTTCAGTTGATGAGGCTGCTACTGAGTTCTGTCTCTTTGTGTTCCAACAAATGAGATTAAAATCAAACATTTTGAATAAGAACCCTGTCGTACTTTTTCTATCAATTTCACTACCACCCCAATCAGAATCCACATAACCAATTAATTTATTTTTGAATGCCAAGTTCTTTTTAAAAATCAATTTCATATCGATAGTGCCCTTCAAATATCTAAGAACTCTTTTTAAGTTCTGCCATAACTCGGAGTTATTTTTACTACTATATCTACTCAAGATATTTACTGCAGTAGTTAAATCTGGCCGTGTACAAAGCATTATGTACTTTAAACATCCTATGAGGTTACGGCATGGGGCATTGCAGTTTTCATCTGAATTAAGTAATTCATAATTTATTTTGCTAGGTAAAGGAGTACCAACTGCATTACAATTTTCCATGTTAAATTTACTTAAAATTCTTTTAATTGGCTTAAATAGATTTTATCTTCATGCATTTCTATCCTAATTCCAATAAAATGTTTTATTTTATTTAGGTCAGTCATTCTGAACTTTTCCATTAAATACCTTTTGAAGTTATTCATTCTAGTCATATCTCCTGTAGCTATAACCACATCATCCACATATAATAATACATATATGTTTTCATTGATGTCACCTTTGTCTAAAATATATATACAGCGATCTACTGGAGAGTTTACAAACTCACACCCTTTCAATGCTTGCTCAAATACTTCAAACCAGCATCTAGCCGCTTGCTTGAGTCCGTAAATTGCCTTATTAAATTTACACACATTGTTATTATTGCACGATATACCTTGAGGAAGTCTAATATATATTTTCTCTTTTAACGTGCCATTTAAGAAAGCTGTTTTTACATCCATTTAATGGACTTTCAAGTTATACTGTATTGCTAGCGATAATATAAATCGAAAACTTGAAATTCTAGCTACAGGAGCAAATGTCTCTTCATAGTCGACTTGGTACTTTTGAGTGAATCCTCGTGCAACTAATCTAGCTTTGTATCTAATTGGATTTCCAAGTCTCTCTCACTTCTTCTATTAATAATTTCTATGCCATCATTTTTAATTAGATTCTTATCGTTTCCAATTTCTTTTAAGTGCTCTGCTGTTTCACTTTCCCTACTCTCATTCGGGTTGCTTAATCCCTTACTTTCATTCAGGTGATCATGTCGCTTTCTTTTCTTACTCTCATTCAGAAAATTTTTATTTCTTTCCTTACTATCTTTCAGGAATTGTATGTTGTCACATTCCTTACTCTCATTCAGGAATTCTGTTTGTATTATTTCCCTACTATCATTCGGAAAATTTTTATTTTCACTTTCCCTACTCTCATTCGGGTTGCTTAATCCCTTACTTTCATTCAGGTGATCATCTCGCTTTCTTTTCTTACTCTCATTCAGAAAATTTTTATTTCTTTCCTTACTATCTTTCAGGAATTGTATGTTGTCACATTCTTTACTCTCATTCAGGAATTCTGTTTGTATTATTTCCCTACTATCATTCGGAAAATTTTTATTTTCACTTTCCCTACTCTCATTCGGGTTGCTTAATCCCTTACTTTCATTCAGGAATTCTGTTTGTATTATTTCCCTACTATCATTCGGAAAATTTTTATTTTCACTTTCCCTACTCTTATTCGGGAATACTGTTTCAAATTTAACAGCTCTAGAATTAACCATATTGGTTTCATCGACAACAACATCTCTTGCGACAATAAATTTTTCATTTTCAGCATCCCACAACTTAAAACCATTGGGTTCGTAGCCCACAATCTTTTTAAATGATTTATCATCAAACTTTCCTTGTTTGTTTTTAATATGCACATAAACAGTTGCACCAAACACTCTCAAATGTTTTAAGTAGGGCTTCTTATTGTGCCACATCTCATATGGGGTTTTTGAACTATCAACAAGTGCTCTGCTAGGAGTTCTGTTGATTAAATAAGTTGCAGCTTATACTGCTTCACCCCAAAAGCTTTTGTCTAATTTTGCACCACTAACCATGGTTCGAGCTTTTTCTGTTATGGTTCTAATCATTCTCTCAGAGACACCATTCAACTGAGGTGTATGTGGCACTGTTAAGTGAAAAGAAATTCCTTTCCCAACACAAAAACTGTTTCATCTCATTTGAAAGGTATTCTCTACCATTGTCAATGTACAAATTAACAACTTGTAAATTAAAATGAGCTTCATTCTTGGCTACAAAATCTTGAAACATACTAAACACATCAGATTTGTATTTAATTAAATAAGTTACACAATAATGTGTAAACTGATCAACAAAGATCACAAAATAATTTTTATCATTTAAGGTAACTGGAGTAATAGGCCCACAGACATCTGAGTGTACTACGAAAAGTGGCCTTTTAATATGGGTCTTATCTTTCAATTGTTTAAAAGGAAGTCTTGCCTGTTTACCAATTAAACAGGGTTCACGAATTTCACATGACAACTCTAAGTTGTTTAGAAGACTTTGATCGCTAAACATATTATTTCGTTTTATTTCTAATAATTTGCCATTGCTTATATGGCCAAACCTCTCATGCCATAAACGAAAATTATTTTTATGCTTAGCATTTATGGAATATGCTTGAAAATTGATCATAGGTATATTGTTCAACATACCTGAATTTTTGACAACCATCAACCCATTTTTCGAAATGGTTACACCGCTTTTGTCAAATTCGATCGACATTCCTGCCTCTTTAGACGCTTTACGGACATCAAATTACCTGCAGCTTCCTTACAAAAGAGTACATCCTCCAGTGTAATCTCGTGGTCATTCCGTAGTCGGACAATACCACGTTTAGTGGCATAAATAAATTCGCCTTGCTTGGCCACTGCAATCTTAAGTGGAGGCACCAACTCCACACTGTCGGTATACAGCGACTCATCATTTATAAGATGGTCACTAGCACCAGAATCAAGGATAAACCCACAGTTATCCATCACTAAGGTGTTATTCACTTCTTTTACCATGAACGCAATGCCGTGTGATGTTGCAGTTTGAACTTGTTTTTCATTTTCTTTATTTTTATAATTTAATATTCTTTTATAATGAAAGCAGTCTTTTTTTAATGTGGCCTTCTCTGCCACAGTGGTAACACTTGACTCTATTCTTGGAATTTCCCTTGAATGTTTTCTTTGGCTAAGTTACCCGATTATTAAATGAATTATTTTTATAAGTGTTATTTTTGTTGTACGCGATCGCGTTCATAACTTTCTTGCTTGTATCTTTGTGGTCATTTTTAATTTTAATTTCCTGATCTAACAATCTATTTTTTACAAACGCCAATGTCAAATTTTCTTCTGATAATGTCTCTATCGCTGTAACGACGCCATCGTAACACGAAGGCAATGTGATTAGTAGATGAGAAATTTTATCCATCTCTTCTATTTTTGCACCAGCTGCCAACAATTCACTTATAAGTTCGTCAAAAATATGAAAATGGTTTAATAGTGACATCTCACTCGATAGCTTCAGAGAAAGCAAATGTTTACGCAGCGCCAGTTGCGACGCCAAACTTTTTCGTTCGTAAACGGCGTCCAAATTCTCAAGAATTTGACGCGCCGTAATGTCGCTTGTCGCGAAATTTAGAAACGAGTCGCTTAGGTACTCAATAATTGTACTTTTTGCACAACGCTCTGCCTTTTTCCAGGAATCATCTACCTCGTTAGGCATTGAACCGTCAACTACTTTAAGCACATCTTGTTCAGATAAAAAAGCTCTAATTCTAAATTTCCAAATCGCGTATTTCTCGCCATCGAATGGCTTAATATTACGTTTTGCTCTGTCCATTTTACCACTCATACATACACAACTAGTATATATGTAAAACAAAGAACGCAAGCGGAACTCAAATTCTGAGAAAGAATTAATTTCACAAGAATGTGAAAAAATGCCACATACATATGTATGTATGTATTTCACAACTTATTTTCACAATTTTTATTTCACAATAACATAACATAACATAACATAACATAACATAACATAACATAACATAACATAACATAACATAACATAACATAACATAACATAACATAACATAACATAACATAACATAACATAACATAACACATAACATAACACATAACATAACACATAACATAACATAATTGAAAAGCTTCTAAAAGAAAAGCTTCTGGCCGAGGTTGAATGGATTAGTATTAAGAATTATAAGATCAGTCTGATTCGGGATAAGATTGAGAAGGGTTACCATTACAAAACGCAGTGTCTTGTATTATTTTAAGCTAAAAGTGTTTCACCAAAAAATATTAAAATATATTGAAAAAAAAATTAATTTTTTAAAATAATTAGTAATAGCAATTTTAATTTGTATGTACGCATTTTTAAATAATAGTATTTTAATAATAAAAATATCAAAGGTTTTATAAATGTGAAGCGATAAGTTTTTTAAAAATCTTTGAAATTGCTGAAAAATTCTATAGTCAAAATATTTTACCTTCACCTGTCATAGACTTAGAAATCCACGCGTTCATATAGACAGACGGGCATAACCCGATCGACTCCGCTGTTAATGATAATCAAGAACATATATTTTGTGGGATCGTTAACGATTCACTCGGAAGAGCTTGTTATGAGGATCACCACTATATATGAGCAACTTTGAAATCCATCAGAGGAGACCGTACAGTCTCTACTTGTAATTACGGTTTGAAGGGCTCGGTCGCTAAAGGAAACATTTTCATTTAATGAGCTTTATTATAAGATTAAAAGATTTTTTTGAAAATTAAAGATTGCATTACGTTTAAAGTTTTAAAAGATTAGGGGGTAATAACTTATACTCCAGTGAACTGAAAGATCTTTCTAACTCAACGAAAGTCGGTAAAATGCACAACTTCTTTTCCAAGTAAATCTTACCATAGAAAAATACATATAAGCCTTGTATTTATTGATTGTTGTTCGTTCCTAACGCAAACAGGTAGAGCTGTTCAACAAAAGCTATACGCTGTTATATCCCTTATTATATTATGATCCCGATATTGCACAAATTTTGCCGTTAAACAAGTCTAACCTTAAATAAATATCTTTACTAAGCACATTAGGACCCGGAAACTAAGCTTGCATTGGCGCCCCGATTATTTATTTATTTTTTCAACGGTTTTGAATAATTGAATTTTGAAAACTTTTCACATTTGGCGTTCTTAAACATCGAAACTGCATGAAAGGAGGAAATTTTTTTCCCAGGCAAAGTAAGCTTACAACAAAAGTTCTTCTGAAAATCCGAGCGCTTTTAGCTGCAAAAGAATAACGTATTATTTATATAATAAGGGAATAGTACAAAAAAATGCCCTTTCTATTGCTGATTGATCTTGTGAATTTTAACAAATAATGCCGACGCCTTCAGTGTGTTCAAACCCTTCCTCTTTATTCATTTGTCATCATTCGCATTCGATACTCGAACAGTGCGGGCGTTTTTATTTTTTGTGCTCCGCAAATATACAAAATACTCCAGGTGAAAAGTGAATAACTACCAAGAATTTACCACAAAAATTTTGCGAAAATACGCTCATTGCGGTGTATAATCGCTAATTAAAATAGTTGTGCAAACGGCTTTTGAACAACTATTATATATCAAAGAAAATTAACAAACAAAAATTAACCCACGAACTCTCACAAAAAGTCAAAACGGCATTCGCGCTCAACGTCATCAAAAGCAAGACAAACGTCGTCTCATATCGATACGAAACAATGTGTATTTCTCATACGTGTCTTCGCAACCCGCGAAAGTGGGCGAAATAAATGCAAACGTCCATCGGCGACGGTCAATCACCCCCAACCCGAATGTGTGGGAACTTAAGCCAACAACGAACGAGAGAGCTCTGACCTCTCCCACGGCAAACTAAACTTTGACCTCATAGTGGTTAATGGTTAACTCTCGCAACAACAATAAATACAGCAACGGTGCAACCGTACGCACGGTGGCTACTGCAACGCTCGCTTCTGCTGAATCAGCAACAATGAAAAAAACTATCCAAACTGAACCTTTAGGACTCTTACACACTACTTAAGCAAATATAGCAAAAACTACTACACGTACGAACTAAAAAGTAGTAAGGGCCTCCAAGTGGTTCTCAAGGGTATAGAGCATGACGCAACACCCTCAGAGATAAAGCAGGCATTAAACTATCAGGGTTTCAAGGCGAAAACTGTCTTTAACATCCTGAACAAAGACAGGAAACTGCAACCACTCTTTAAAGTCGAGCTGGAACCTGACACTAAAGCTATCAGGAAAAATAAAGTCCACCCTATTTACAAGCTATATTTTCTTCTGCATCGTAGAATTACTGTAGAAAATCTCGGATTAATCACCGAGAAACGTCTGACCGCCTTCATAACGCACAGAATACCCCTCTACAATCAAAAATTTCCCCAGAAGTCTTTTTCGCAACGGCAAAGAGGTCCTCATTTGGTCCTGCGACCACCTTCCAAAATGTGTTTTCATATCGGTCGTTTGTATTTTTTTGTTTTCAATTTTTTCGGAATTCAACTTTACACCGAGTCCTCAATCTGCATACTGTGGAGGAGCAGATCAATAGACACACCAGCAGGTACAGAGACAGACTCACCACCCATCGCAGCGAACTAGCCAGGAAGGCTGCTTAGAAGGCTAAAAAGACAAGGCTTCGTGAAGACGCTTCCCCCTCCACGAACATAAGTCCCCGTTTCATCCACCATTATCATAAATCCCCGTGCTAAGCGCTCGGCGATGGGCTTATTGAAAATAATTTTTTGCTTGTATTGTTAAGGTGCAAAATTGTAGCACGGTTTCATTACTTAAGTAATAACAATAAAAAAAAAAAAAAAAAGTTGCTATAGCTTGGAAAACAAAAAAATTTCCCATACAAAGACTTGTTTTCATATCGGTCGTTTGTATGGCAGCTATACGATATAGTGGTCCGATCCGACCGATTCTTAAACTTGATCTGCGTGCAACAAAAATAATGATCTGGTAAAAATTTCAAAACGCTAGCTTTAAAGCTACTGTCTATTTTTTGCATAGAAACAGACGGACAGACGGACAGACGGTCAGACGGACAGACTGACATGGCTATATCGACTCGGCTGTTGATGCTGATCAAGAATATATATACTTTGTGGGGTCGGAGATGCTTCCTTTAATGCGTTACACATTTCTGGACAAAATTATAATACCCTTTTTCAAGGGTATAAAAACACAACTGTGCAGCTTGGGGTATGAAATGAAAGTGAAAGTCTTTATTGCAACAAATTTTATGCTTTTTGATGCTTCCTTTAATGCGTTACACATTTCTGGACAAAATTATAATACCCTTTTTCAAGGGTATAAAAACACAACTGTGCAGCTTGGGGTATGAAATGAAAGTGAAAGTCTTTATTGCAACAAATTTTATGCTTTTTGAATTTTTGCTCGGCTCCTCAGTTTTTTGTTGCTGGGTCGGTGTTGTCTCCCTGTGGTCGGAGAGAGAATTTGCTCGGCTCTGAGTTTTTTTGTTGCTGGGTCGGTGTTGCCTCCTTGTGGCCGGAGAAAGGGGGTATGTTAACTCCTCTCCCCCCCTCCCCCAGTCCGAAAAAAAATGCCGTAAGGGGAAATGGCCGGATCGGAGAAGGGTGATTAGTCGACGTGTTGTTGGTGTATGCCACGAACTCCGACGAAATTTTGAATTCAACAAATTTTTTTTTTTTTTATGGTTATCTGAATGTTAAACATGAGTGTTGTCAGTATAGATTGTTTCTTGTTCATGTAGCTTTTATGTTACTTAGTTTGATAATAATATATTTATTGAATAGTGCTTGTCTATCTTATGTTTCTTCCATTGTTTTCATATTTGTTTTCTAATTTTTTGTTTGTGTAACTTTTGACCTTTAGTTGTTAGGAAAGTGACGTTTTGTCTCTATCTACTTTGTGTAGTGAAAATCTCGGTGTTATCTTGTTTCTACGGCTTTCTTTTCTAAATATCTTATCATTAGGCTCGACTTGGACTGGTGTCTCTCTGTCCTTGTTTAATTTAGCCAATCTTCTTTCTGTGGTCGCTCTTAAATGTTCCTGTACTTTTGGTATATGTCTTTTCTAAATTCGTTTAATTTCTGAAGGTAATCGTGGTGATTGTCGAATGTTATTGTTTTGTTGAATATGTGAGTTCTTCCGTGGAAGAGCTTGAAAGCGGAAAAGGAAGTGCTGGAGTGTATTGAATTGTTATATGTTGCTACTGCTTCTGCGAGTATTTGGACATGATCGCGTTCTAGACCTGCTTCCTTTCTTTTGTTCAAGATTATCCTGTATAATTCGGTTAAGGTGGAGTGCAGTCTCTCGAAACAAAACGCAAACAAAAAAGCTGGGTCGGCCTCACAGACTGGACTGGACCGCTACATAACAATAAAGCGGAAGCTTAGCCCAAAAACTTCCGATACAGAAAACAAGCCGAAAAATATACGCGACAATACTACCTCGATCAACAATGAAGCGCCTGCAAATAGCAACAGATTCGCTTTGCTGGCAGATACCAACGAGGACGTGCCACTGAAATCCATCGATAAGGAACCAAAGAAAATAAAGCCTCCCCCAATTTACATCCGCGAGAAGAGCACAAACGGTTTGGTAAATTCTTTAATTGGCCTTATTGGAAAAGATAGCTTTTATATAATACCCCTCATAAGAGGTACTATTAATGAAATAAAACTTCAAACGAAAACGGAGGAAAACTACAGGAAAGTCACAAACCATCTTACTGCAAACAAAACATGCTTTTACACCTACCAGCTTAAAAGTAGCAAGGGTTTGCAAGTAGTACTGAAGGGCATTGAGCCTGATGTAAAGCCCGAAGAGATAGCTGAGGCCCTAAAGGATAAGGGATTTTGCGTCAAAAGCGTACACAATATCAAAAACAGAAACAGGCAGCCGCAACCACTCTTTAAGATTGAGCTTGAACCAGAAAACAAGCATCTAAAAAAAACGAGGTTCATCCAATTTATAAACTCCAGCTCCTTCTGCACCGTAGGATTACAGTAGAAGAGCCGCATAAACGTAACGCTCCTGTTCAATGTATGAAATGCCAAGAATACGGCCATACGAGATAGTATTGCACACTTCGCCCAGTGTGTGTAGTCTGTGGAGATCTCCACGTCTCCACACATTGCCAAGCTAATAAAGAAAATGCAATCGCGAAAAAGTGCGGTAACTGTGGGGGTAATCACACAGGAAACTACAGAGGCTGTCCAATCTACAAAGAGCTGAAAACCCGTCTCCACCAAAGAATGAACACGGCAAGGGTACACCAAGGAACAGCTACGCTGATACCATCGGAAACAAATCCAGAAGTACTTTTTTCGAAACCAACAAGTTTTGCTCCCTGGCCTAAACCAAGCACTAACAATATAAGTTTTGCAAACGTTTTAAAATCAGGTATGACACCTCCAACCCAAAACTCCCAAACCTCACATGAAGAACACACAAAATTGGACACACAACAAAACTATAGGCCATCCGAGCAGCAAGAAACGAAAACTGAAGCTATGATCCAAGCCTTACAACAGAGCATGATGGAATTCATGACATTTATGCGAACCACCATTCAAGACATGATGCGTAATCAAAACCTATTGATACAAATGCTTGTCTCCCAACAATCAAAATAAATAATGGCTACCTTACGCATAGCTACGTGGAACGCCAATGGCGTCTCACAGCGCAAACTTGAGCTAGCTCAATTCCTACATGAGAAGCATATCGACGTAATGCTTCTTTCGGAAACTCATCTTACAAGCAAATACAATTTTCAAATAAGAGATTACAACTTCTATGGTACAAATCACCCCGATGGTAGAGCTAAAAATAGCCACACGGAAGCTGACCAACGCTCTGAAATAAGAGGAAGAATACGCTCAGATCCGATATATAGAGCAACTTTCACCAACAGGTACTAAACAGAAGTCACTGTGGAGAGCCCAACCAACCCTTCGCCCACCGACTGAAACCGTTTCGCCCATAAGGAATTCCGCAGGCGGCTGGGCACGTAGTGATGCAGACAGAGCCACCACATTTGCCGCTCACCTACAAAATGTATTTACGCCAAACAAGGCTACTAGCACATTTGCGCTACCGACTTCAAACGCAAACTGCAACCAGCAACACACCCCAATTGTGTTTCGTCCAAAAGAAATATCTAACATATTTAAAGAAAATATCAGCCCAAAAAAGTCCCCCGGCTACGACCTTATTACCCCGGAAATGATCATCGAGCTGCCACATTCTGCAGTTCGGTACCTAACGCAGCTCTTTAATGCCATCACAAAACTTGGCTACTTTCGACAACGATGGAAGAGATCGATTATCATAATGATTCCGAAGCCTGGTAAGGACCACACAGTTCCCTCATCCTACAGACCAATAAGCCTACTCTCATGTATATCGAAACTATTCGAAAAATGCCTGCTAATCCGACTGAATCCACACCTGAGAGCCCACAATATAATCCCAGCCCACCAATTTGGCTTTCGCGAAAACCACGAAACCATTGAACAGGTGAATCGAATAACAGCGGAGATAAGAACTGCATTTGAAAATCGAGAATACTGTACAGCCGTATTTCTAGACGTATCCCAAGCATTCGACAGAGTCTGGCTAGACGGCCTAATGTTTAAAGTTAAAACAGCTCTACCCGAAAGCACACACAAACTTCTAAACTCATACCTATATGACAGAAAGTTTGCAGTGCGGTGCAACACTGCTACTTCCACTGACCACGAAATTAAGGCTGGAGTCCCCCAAGTCAGCGTTCTTGGGCCAACTTTATACCTCATCTATACCGCTGACATTCCTACAAATAGTCGGCTAACAGTGTCCACGTTTGCCGACGATACAGCTATCCTTAGCCGTTCAAGGTCCCCAATCCAAGCTACAGCACAGCTGGCATTGCACCTCATAGCCACTGAGAAGTGGCTCTCTGACTGGCGAATAAAAGTCAACGAGGAAAAATGCAAGCACGTGACATTTACGCTGAATAGACAAGATTGCCCACCACTTTTGATGAACAACATACCACTCCCGAAAGCAGATGAGGTAACGTACCTAGGAGTACACCTCGATAGAAGACTTACATGGCGCAGACACATTGAAGCGAAAAAAATTCATCTTAAGCTCAAAGCGAACAACTTACACTGGCTCATCAACGCTGGATCTCCGCTCAGCTTGGACCACAAGGTCTTACTTTACAATGCAGTACTGAAACCAATCTGGAGCAATATTGACATCATACAGCGGGCACAGACAAAGATCCTGAGAACTATCACTGGGGCACCGTGGTATGTTCGAAACGAAAACATCCATCGAGATTTAAATATTCCAACAGTCACCAATGAAATCAAAGAGCTTACGAAAAAATATCATGGCAAGCTTTCCTCGCACCCCAACCACCTAGCGCGAAATCTAACCCAGCTCAGCAGTCGTTCCCGTCTCCGACGAAGGGACCTACCAACCCAGCGAAGAAATCTTTAGGGACGCTTAATCACGGAACAGTTGGATTAATTAAAACGACTGTTTAGGAAAAAAAAAAAAATTGTATTAGTTAAGATTTTTAAACTTATTGTTAGCTCTTATTTAAGAGGATCCAATAAATAAAAGCAGAGTAAAAAAAAAAAAAAAAAAAAAAGTCTCGATAGAAGCGTTGCCCGTTGATTGTTGGAATGAGGTTGTATGAGCTGTTATTTGGAATTGAGTTAAGAGGTCGTTGCCCGTTGATTGTTGGAATGAGGTTGTATCAGCTGTTATTTGGAATTGAGTTAAGAGGTCGTTGAATAGACTGCCCGAAAATTTCGCGCCCTGGTCGAAAATTATTTTCTTTGGTGCGCCATAGTGACTTATGAGGCATAGTGACTAGGGCATCGGCGACTTTTATTGTATTCCTATTGCTAAGGGGGTTGCGCTAGCTTGGTGAATTTATCGATAATTGTGAGGTTACAAGTACAGGTATCCCTCGTATAACGCGATAGTTACGTTCCAGAAGAATTGCGCGTTATGTAAATCCGCGTTATCTAAACCTTAGTTTTCATATAAATTTTAAGGTTAAGTTCCAATAGGTTTTTTTTTAAATAAAATTCATACTAAATAACAGATGCACATATTTTTCAACTCAATACAAAAATTCAGACTTTCTTATAGAATTAAAAACACAAGATATTAATAATACATATACATATGTACATATTTCAAAATTAAAAAAACAAAATTAAAATAATTATGTGCACATTCAAAAATTTAAAAACAAACTAAAACAAATTAAAGGTTTATTAAAAACTTTATTGTTATTCTCCCAGATTTTATAATTATGTATTTTCCCCTTCGCGTTATATAAGCCAAAATTTCGCGTTGTAATGAAACCTAATTTTTTTCCAAATCGCGGTTTATCGAAACCGCGTTGTATAAAACCACGTTATTCGAGGGATACCTGTATTGTTAATGAAATATATGTCTATATGTACGACTGCCAATGGTCCCTCTGGGGCAGTTGGGGTTTGCATCAATGTGTCAATGGGGGTGTCTATCGTATTTTAGGGTTAGGCAGGTATCACAATTTTTTATAATTTTTGTGATAATGTCTTTTAAATGCGGAAAATAAATGTCTCTTTTTAAATGGTTATATGTTTAATCTTTCCCCCTATGATTGGTATTAAAATGGTACGCACGAATTTCGTTTTCCTGATCATGAGAATTCGTAATTTCAGTTAGCAATATATTGCAGCGGTAAATTTTTTTATTTTCAAAGAATTAGTTATTATAGGACTCTTCTATTATTTTGAAAATATCGCAAATATTGCGAATGTTTTTTCGGTTTCAGTATTGTTTGAAGGGAATTTTTAACGAAGTCGAAAGTATGTACGGTATGTGTCTTATGGTACTTTATGGATAAATGGTGTTTCTACCTGTCTTAAAGTTGTTGATCCGGTACGGAATATTATTGGGCAATTGAAGTGATTTAGTGGTTGCGAAGCGATTGGTATAATTTGTGGGTCTTCGTTTATGTTCAAATTTGGCTCGATTTTGCTGAGTGCGTCAGCAACTACGTTTTGCGACCCTTTTTTGTATCCGACTTCGTAGTCGTAAGCGGCCAGGATAGTTTTCCATCGAAGTATTTTTGGATTCTGACCTTTCAGATTTTCTAGCCAGATTAATGGCTTATGGTCTGTGACTATTTTGAACGCCCGAAGAGGTATGATCTGAAATGACTTACAGACCAAATGATAGCTAGCATTTCTTTCTCTATCATAGAATAGCGGATTTCCGTGTCCGATAGTGTCCTGCTAGCGAAAGATATGGGCCTGTCATTCGTGTCTGGGCCTTGTGACAACACAGAGCCTATCGTATAATGACTTGCGTCTGTGGTCAGCGTGAACGGTTTATTGAAATCAGGGTATATGAGTATGGGATCATTACAAAGAAGGTCTTTCGACCTTTCGAATGCTTGTTTAAATTCATCGTCTATTATTATAGATTTCTTCCCTTTTAACTGTCTCGTTATGGGTTTAGTTATTTTCGCGAAGTCCTTTATGAATTTCCTGTAATACCCTAATAGTCCTAAAAATGATTTAATTTCCCTGGTGCTCTTTGGGCAGGGAAAGTCCTTAATGGTTTGAATCTTAAGTGGGTTTGGTTTGACTGCTTCCTGGGTTACGATATGTCCAGGGAGTCAATTTCATTCCTTAAAAAGCTACACTTGCTTGGTTGGATTTTTAGATTTGCGTTTTGGAGTTTTGTGAAAACAGATTTAATATCTGCTATATGTTTTTAGAGTGAGGGTGAGAATACTAGTATATCGTCGAGATAGACTAGACAGACGTTACCGCCTAAGTCACCTAAAACGTTGTCCATAACGCGTTGGAACGTGGCAAGGACGTTCTTGAGACCGAAGGGCATTCTCGTGAACTCGTAATGCCCATTTTCGACGGTGAATGCCGTCTTGCTCGTGTCGTGTGACTTCATTTGAATTTGGTGAAAGCCACTTGCTAAGTCTATTGTTGTGAAATACATGGTCTTTCCTATGCTGTCTAGTATATCTGCGATGTTCGGGATAGGGTATCTATCAGAGACAGTCTTCTCATTTTCGCCTATGATGTCACTTTTCTTAGGTACGACCCA
This sequence comes from Drosophila ercepeae, assembly GCA_018150545.1. Taxonomy (NCBI): domain Eukaryota; kingdom Metazoa; phylum Arthropoda; class Insecta; order Diptera; family Drosophilidae; genus Drosophila; species Drosophila ercepeae. The sequence continues at coordinate 1,214,651 of JAECWL010000090.1, read as the reverse complement.
GACGGGATCACTCCAGGGGGAATGGCTGCTTTTTATGTTGTTTTGTTCGAGCATTTTTGAAATTTGTTTACGGACTTCTGTGGTATGCGTACATATGTATATATTTAAAGTACATATCTACATAGAGTACAATGTACTCAGAATATTTGCATAAATAAATAACACAATTACATACGCATTGGCAGTGCTAGCATAAACAATAATGTTCAAGTGGAAGCGTTATATGATCGCCCGCTTCTGAAGCACACTGCACAAATGCATGGTCAGCATTCCCACGCTAACCAAAAGCCCACTATATACATACTGGCGCATATAGCATTTTCCCCCAACTCTTTTATCATACATATATAACAGCCGCTTCTCTGCCGACAAAGCCAGGCAGCGAAAGCTTAATTCATAGCCTAAGAAGAATATTATGTTAGCTTTAAGAATCATTCGCATTGGAGAACTGAAGCAAGAATAACCGAGTAATAAACGGAGCTATGCTCCACAAAGAATAAAAGGACTTTCCATTTCACCAAATCACGGAGCTATGCTCCATGATTAAATACAAAGGACATCGGACTTTACATGGCGACCGTGACCTGGATCAAGGACCTTGGATCTAGGACGCAAGAAGTAGGAACTCATCGCCCTGCACGCTAAGGACTAAAGTTCCAGTCCATATCAAAATTATACTGGACTGGACTGGAAATACGGATGAAAGACATCCCAGACAAAATTCTTACGGATGGAATACAAAATTCTTACGGATGGAAAACAAAATTCTGAGTGAGTAGAGTGAGGCAATGGGAAATAAGCGCGGCGGTGTGCGGCAAAAATTAAAAACGAGAATAGCTCACCTAAGATGGCTATTATATTCTCAAACGCCACCACCAGCCTGGTCAACTGCTCGCAAACTACAAGCAGAGCTTGACTTCTTACAAGAAGAATTAAAAAAAAAAACGCCAATAAAAACCCAAAGCCCAACTCTCTCATTTATAAAAACCATAAATAATACAAAAAACAAATCCGCAACACCATCACCCAGAGCCAGCATACCAGTCTACAAGGAACAATGCCCGTTGGACTGCGAGGGACTATGGAGCGCCTATTGCAAATACACTTGCAAACATTGTAAGGACATTAACCAGCAGAAGGAGGCCTGTGCGACAACCAGCACCGGCACCGCTTAACGCGCAAGTTAAGCCAGCAAGGAAACCGACAGCAAGGAAACCGACTTCCTAGAGCGCAAATTTTTTTTTTAAATAGCACTGCGGTGCAAAATTTTTTTATGTGCACTGCGATGCATATTTTTTTTTCTTAACTATAAAAACCAAAAATTGTAAAATTGAGCGGAAATATTTCTGCCCGATGAGCAGTATAGCCTGTAAAGCTATACAAAAACAATAGGCAGGAACATATGTAAAAAAAAAAAAAACAAAATACAAAATTTGACATAAAAATACAAATAGTAATACAACTTTTAACGTAAATGTCAATAGTGACAAACAGAATATATAAGGAAGAAATTTTCGAAAAAACTGTAGAAATTTTAAAACCCAATATGGGCTTAATTGATACAAAAACAGTGGATTCCACTGCAAATGTTATAAACAAAGTGGAGATAGAATCTAACAATTTAAGCTACATAACAATACTATTGTTAGCAATTTTTATATTAATGTTGATACATGCACTCATAAAAGTGTACAAACTCCACAATAAATGTTTAAAGAAGCGCTATAATAGCAGGGCCAATGGCCTAGAAACAATTTAATTTTTAAATATTGATGTCATTAATGGAATAAAAATAATAATAAAATCAAAAAAAAAAAATCTTCCTTCTAAATACTTAAAATGTCTCAAATAAATTATGGATTGGCAAATTTAACAGCCATTTTAAATGAAATAAAAGAAAAATTTGATAAGTCTTATAAATGTTTGTCTCAGAATAGAACTGTTCAAAAACAAACTGCTAGTAAGCATATAACTATTCTGGTAGAATCATTCAATCAGGCTAGATCCCTTATACATGACCAAAGAGGGAAACTAGATAAAAAACAGTGGACAACAGTGTCAAAATTTTTGATTAGATTAAGAAGTAATCTAATAAATATCAAAGAAAGGTGCGATCTAAACATATCGATACCAACAATCCTTAATTCCCCTTTGACTCTAAGTGAAGGAGAAACAGAATCACTCAATGATTCTGACTCGGAACTAGAAATCAAAGAAGAAGATCTGAACGATCTAACAATACCAGCAATGTTACAATTGCCAGAAGATTCAGGAAATACAGAAGATCAGCAAATACAATTAAACAAAATGACAGACAATTCAGCCGCCATCAGGGCCTACATAAAGGAAGTGTCGAGCGCAGTACCGGAGTTTGATGGACAAAAGATCCATCTTCAGAGGTTTATTATGGCCATTAAATTAGTAGACCTTGCAAAAGGACCATTTGAGGACATTGCAGTCCAAGTAATAAAATCAAAATTGATTGGCACTACTCTGAACCTGGTACTGAGCGAATCCACAATTGTAGCAATAATTAATAAACTGCAAACTTCAATTGTTGGGGAGACATCCCAAAAAATCAGGGCAAAATTATCCACTGTACAACAAAGAGGCAAAACAGCTACACAGTTCACAACCGAAGTTGATAATTTACGTAAGCTCTTAGAAGCCTCGTATATCAATGAAGGTTTACAAAGTGAGCAAGCCAACAGATTGAGTACTAGGGATGCCATCGATGTCATGATCAAAAAGACCGAACACGAAAGTGTGAAAACTGTGCTAGAAGCAGGTACGTGCACAACTATGGACGCTGCCATAGGTGCGTACATAAGAACTAGCACCAGAGTAACCGGAAATGTGAATCATTTAATGTATTCAAAGAGAGGTTACTCAAACTCTAACTATAGAGGCCAAGGTTATAGAGGTAATGGTCGCGGCAGAGGCCATTACAATAACCGATACAATAACAATTATAGAGGCCGTGGCTACTCAAATAGAGGAAGCCCAAACAATCAGAATAGACTTAACAATAATAATGGTAATGTGAGAGTAACCCAAGATAATTCGGGAAACTCGCAACAACCCTCAGATACAAGGCAATAAATAAAGCTCATGTACATTCAATCAATCTAAGTATAAATATATTGCATTGCATTTGACCATGTGGCAACAGGAAAAAGATTAATTTTCTTAGTTGACAAGGGTGCAGATATTTCAACACTAAAAGAAGAAGCCGACTACTTCAATAATATCCAAGATGACAGTATAATAAACATTCAAGGCATAAGCCAAGAGATTATTAAATCTAAGGGCTTAACCTCAATAGAGCTACAAACCGATAAATACATAATCCCTCACAATTTTCATATTGTTCATCAATAATTTCCCATACCATGCGATGGAATAATTGGCATTGATTTTATAAAAAAATTTAACTGCCAATTAGACTTCAAACCAAAAGAAGATTGGTTTATCATTAGACCCAATAATTTAAAATTTCCGATTTATGTTCCAGTAACATACAACTCTGGTAGTAATAGAATATTAATACCAGCTAGATCACAAGTTGTCCGAAAAATCAATATAACTTCAATTGAAGATACAAATATATTGATCCCAAACCAAGAAATAGAAACAGGTATTCATGTAGCGAATACCATTTCAACATCAAACGATGTTTATATCCGAATATTAAATACGCATCATACTGATAAACTAGTAGATGCAAACAATTTAAAATACGAGCCATTTTCAAACTATGATGTGGTTCAACCAAATAAAGAAACCAGAGAACAAACTGTCATGTTTCAATTGTCAAAAAATTTCCCATCACAATTCAAAACACAGCTGACAAAGCTTTGTAGTAAATACACTGATATATTTGGTCTGACAACAGAACCAATATCGGCTAATAATTTATACAAACAAAGATTAAGATTGAAAGATGATGAGCCAATATATATTAAAAATTATAGAAATCCTCATAGTCAAAAAGACGAAATTCAAGAACAAGCACAAAAATTGATCAATGATCAAATAGTCGAACCATCAGTATCGGAATACAATAGTCCATTACTATTAGTACCGAAAAAATCTCTTCCAGGCTCAGATGAAAAGAAATGGCGATTAGTAATTGACTATCGTCAAATCAATAAAAAACTGTTGTCTGATAAATTTTCACTCCCTAGAATTGAAGATATTTTGGATCAACTAGGTCGAGCCAAATATTTTTCATGCCTCGACTTGATGTCAGGTTTTCACCAAATTGAACTTGAGAAGAGTTCAAGAAATATAACTTCAATTTCAACAACAAACGGTTCATATCGTTTTACGCGATTACCATTTGGACTAAAAATAGCGCCGAATTCTTTTCAAAGAATGATGACTATTGCATTTTCTGGCCTTGAGCCAACGCAAGCATTTATCTATATGGATGATTTAATAGTAATAGGTTGTTCCGAAAACCATATGATTAAAAACGTATCAGATGTTTTCGACAAATGCAGGAAATTCAATCTAAAACTACATCCAGAGAAATGTTCATTCTTTATGCGTGAAGTCACCTTTTTGGGACATAAATGCACAGATAGAGGAATACTGCCAGATGACAAGAAGTATGATGCCATCAAAAATTACCCAGTACCTCATGATGCAGATAGCGCAAGGCGTTTTGTTGCATTTTGTAACTATTATAGAAGATTCATAAAAAACTTCGCTGACTATTCACGGCACATAACTAGATTATGTAAAAAGAATGTTCCTTTTGAATGGACAGAAGACTGTCAAAAAGCATTTTTACACTTAAAAACAAAACTGATAGAACCTACTCTCTTACAATACCCCGATTTTAGCAAAGAATTTTGTATTACAACAGATGCTAGCAAAATGGCATGTGGCGCAGTCTTATCTCAAGACCACAATGGCCACCAACTTCCAGTTGCATACGCATCAAGATCATTTACTAAGGGCGAGAGTAATAAAAGTACTACTGAGCAGGAATTAGCAGCAATACATTGGGCAATAACCCACTTCAGACCCTATATCTATGGTAAACATTTTACAGTCAAAACTGATCATAGACCACTAACCTTTTTATTTTCAATGACTAATCCTGGCTCAAAATTGACTCGTATGAGACTTGAATTGGAGGAATATAATTTTACAGTAGAGTATCTGAGAGGTAAAGATAACTATGTAGCTGATGCGTTATCAAGAATAACCATCAAAGAATTGAAGGATATAACCGGAAATATTAAGAAAGTCACTACAAGATTACAAAGTAGACAAAAATCCTGCGCAGGAGAAACAAACAAATCTGAATTGCATACGCAATCAACAAAAAAGCTTCAATGCCCAACGTATACCAAGTCATCAATAATGACGAGATACGTAAAGTAGTGACCTTGCAAGTAAAAAATATGATATGTTTCTTTAAACATGGAAAAAAGATTACTGCAAGATATGAAATCGATGATATATATACAAATGGAGTTCTTGATTTAGATCAATTTTTCCAAAGGCTTGAAATGCAGGCCGGTATATATAAAATCAATCATCTAAAAATGGCACCGTGGGAAAATATCTTTGAATTCGTTTCAATAGATAATTTTAAGCAAAAGGGCAATAAAATACTAACAAAATTAAGAGTAGCGCTACTCAACCCGGTGACCTTAATAAACAATGAAAAAGAAAAGGAAGCTATTTTGTCTACACTACATGATGATCCATTACAAGGAGGTCATACAGGCATTGCAAAAACCTTGGCCAAGGTCAAAAGACATTATTTTTGGAAAGGTATGTCTAAACAAATAACAGACTACATTAAAAAATGTCAAAAATGCCAAAAAGCGAAAATAACAACGCATACAAAGACCCCAATGACTTTAACTGAAACCCCTGATCATGCTTTCGACAGAGTGATAGTGGACACTATAGGTCCTCTACCAAAGTCGGAAAATGGCAACGAATATGCAGTCACTCTCATTTGTGATTTAACTAAATATTTAGTTGCAATACCCATACCGAACAAAAGCGCAACAACAGTCGCTAAAGCAATTTTTGAATCATTTATTCTTACTTATGGTCCAATGAAGACGTTCATTACGGACATGGGTACAGAGTATAAGAATTCAATCATTACAGACCTTTGCAAACACCTGAAAATTAAAAATATAACGTCTACCGCTCACCACCATCAAACAGTAGGTGTAGTCGAAAGAAGTCATAGAACTCTAAATGAATACATTCGATCTTACATATCGGTTGATAAAACTGATTGGGATGTATGGCTTCATTATTTCGTCTATTGTTTTAATACAACCCCTTCTATGGTACATAATTATTGTCCATATGAACTTGTTTTTGGTAGAACAAATAATTTACCCAGAAATTTCACTAATATAACTAGCATAGAACCAATATACAATATAGATGATTATGCTAAGGAAATTAAATATAGATTAGAAGTAGCATATAAAAGAGCTAGAACTATGCTTGAAGAGCATAAAAGAAAAAATAAGGAAAATTATGATTTAAAAACAAAAAATATAGAAATAACAGTAGGAGATAAAGTTCTATTAAGAAATGAAGTAGGTCATAAATTAGATTTTAAATACACGGGACCCTATAAGGTAGAAAAGATAGAAGATAGAGACAACATAACAATATCAAATAATAAAAATAAAAAGCAAATAGTACATAAAGATCGATTAAAAGTTTTTAATTCATAAATGACGTCATGATTTAAAACAAAAAGCATTATAATAATGAAAAAAAAATACAATTAAAGATGTCAAAAAGAAAAAGAAATACAAAAAAAAAAAAAAAAAAAATAAAAATAAAAATAAATAATAAATAATAATAATAATAATAATAATAATAGAATAAAATAACTACACTATGTTACGTTATTTTTAAAAAGGAGGTAGATGTGGTATGCGTACATATGTATATATTTAAAGTACATATCTACATAGAGTACAATGTACTCAGAATATTTGCATAAATAAATAACACAATTACATACGCATTGGCAGTGCTAGCATAAACAATAATGTTCAAGGTGAAGCGTTATATGATCGCCCGCTTCTGAAGCACACTGCACAAATGCATGGTCAGCATTCCCACGCTAACCAAAAGCCCACTATATACATACTGGCGCATATAGCATTTTCCCCCAACTCTTTTATCATACATATATAACAGCCGCTTCTCTGCCGACTTCGCCAGGCAGCGAAAGCTTAATTCATAGCCTAAGAAGAATATTATGTTAGCTTTAAGAATCATTCGCATTGGAGAACTGAAGCAAGAATAACCGAGTAATACACGGAGCTATGCTCCACAAAGAATAAAAGGACTTTCCATTTCACCAAATCACGGAGCTATGCTCCATGATTAAATACAAAGGACATCGGACTTTACACTTCGTCTTTATGTACAAATGAGTAACGGTAAGATTTTGTGTGAATCGGTATTTTATCTGTTGTTGGTATAGAGATAGAGTAGAGTATGATAGAGTAGTATGGTATGACGGCTGTTAGAGAACGTTAGTTGGTTGTTTTCGTTGTGGAAAAGTCTTTTGAATGACTTACATAGTTTGAGTATGTGTTGTTTTTCTTCGCTGTTGAGGTGTTCCGTCTGAATGCTTAATTGTTGGTCGTCCGGTCGTTCTGTATCTGTTGCCGCGGACATGCAGTTTAAGTATTGGTGGGTTCGTGGAGAGAACTCTTCTGCCTGTAACGGTTCCTCGAGGTAAACTGTTTGGATCTGGTCTGAGTTATTGCAGACTTCGAAATAGGCGGATTCTGCGCTTGAGGTGTATAATCCGCCTGTTATGGATATTTGATTATCCAAATTCGTGGTTTCATGTATAAAATCTCCCTGCATGAAGTTTACTGGGAGCGGAAGTAGGTATTTAGGTATTTTGTGGCAGGTTATGTTATGTGTCTACAGGGTTTGCCCTTGTGAGGATTGGGATGGCGGTTTCTGGTGTTTCTAGTATGGATTCGGCAAAGTTTATTTTTGCATTTAGGCTAGATAGGATATCCATGCCAAGGAGACCATTGAAGTGGGGGTGGAAATTAAATAATAAGAACTTAAAATTGAGCATTTTTTTGAATTGTTTGAAATTTATCTTATCTGTATATTCCCGAATTTAGAATGTAATGAGAACAGTGTGGATATTGATATCTGAGGTTAGTTTTTTTATGTGATCTTCATTAATAAGTGTTGGATTTATGAAAGAGTAAGTAGATCCAGTGTCTATTAGAAATTTAAGAGGGTTTGAAACCATGGAGCTTGGTGATAAGAAGATAAATGGCAAGGAAGATCCGTGAGTCTTCTTGCTTATGTAGCCGAGTGGCTTCCCGAGGCTTCTGGTGGAAAATTTGCATCATCGTTGATGTTACATAGGGGAGCGCTTGGATTATGGTTGTTCCTGTTTTGGTGACTTAGGGTCTGATCTGGTTGGTCGTTATTGTGGAAGGGGTTCCTGCCCAGAGTTTCTCTATCTTGTTGACCATTATTATCGTTATGGGAATTATGTTGACGTGTGAAACGTCTATTATTATTGTTGTTAAAATTTTGTTGTCTCTGTATAAAGCGGTTATTAATGTCATTGTTGGTGTTATCATATCGTGGTACATGACGAGTGTTGTTGCCATTATTATAGTTCTGTTGTCGTGGTATGTAGCGACTGTTGTAGTCACTATTGGTTGGTTGTCCTTTCGCGTGTGGGTGATTCCTGTATATTGGGCTGTCGCGTTGTCGGTTTTCTTGGTGTTTGTTCAGGCTTCTAAAGAAGTTTAATTCAATCTGTCCGTACTCGTATGCTTTCTCGATTGTCTCTGGCCTTTGATTCCTAATGGCTGACCTAAGTGGGTCCTCTAATCCAGCGAAGAATGAATTTAGGCAGAATCTGTCGTATTTGTCACGTTTGGACGCGATAGAGTTATTTTTTTGGGATTGAACCGACTGGTCCTTTTTCTTTTGTTCCTGTCGCTTCCCTTATCTCAGATAGACTAGAACCGCAATATGCTGACTAGACATTTCCGTTTCTCACGACTCACTTCGAGCCGATCAAAACTCTGTACATTTAGTCTTAAGCTGACATTTCTTAAATTAAGACGTTCACCGAAATTGTTCGTGTTTTCGATTTAAAGTTGGTTCAGCGTTGATCTTTCTCTTTGTTATTGACGGAAAATTAATAACTACGTAAGTGGCGCAGTCGGTAGGATGATACTAATTGTAATTAAACATATTCAATTCTCTGTGTATCATCCGCTAAAGAACTACAACTTCAATATCTCGCGTCGGTAAATCAAGTGATAGCGAAATTGAAAAACTTAAAATTATATCAAATTTTAAGAAGACGCCTTTGAATTCACTGAGTAGTAAATCCACAAAAGGTTACTCAAAACAAAGTGAAATAGCTAAGTGCGCAACACTAAATAAACGTAACTACAACTAAGTGAACTACAATAATAACAGTTAAACTAAGTGAAAACCAAATAAACTTAACTAAAAATAAGCGAACAATAATAACAACAATAATAATAACAGCGAAAATAAGTGAAAATTAAATAAACTTAACTACAACAAGTAAATACTTAAACCAACTTCAAATACATAAACACTAATCAAAATTCAAACAAACAAACCACGATGGCCGTAGCAGCACCAGCACAAATAGAATTGTCTGACTCGAACATGATTCAAGTAGAAAGACAAATACACGCAATCGTGGTTTTCAACGAAGATCCTAACACTTTGTACAGTTTCATCAGTCGCGTCGACTTCATCTTGGCTCTGTATCAGACCACAGATGAAAGACAAAAGTTAATAATCTTTGGACACATCGAACGGAACATCAGTGGCGATGTTATCCGCACCGTCGGAGTAACCAACCTCAGCAGCTGGAGCGAACTCAGGACTCAGCTTATACTTAACTACAAGCCCCAAGCACCGAACCACCAACTTCTGGAAGAATTCAGGAACATACAATATCGAGGCAACTTTCGACATTTCCTTGAAGAAGCCGAAAGAAAACGACAGATACTTATAAGTAAATTAGAACTAGAAAATAATACTAACGAAACCATTCTCTATTCTAGATTAATACAAACCAGCATCGAAAATCTAATTCAAAAACTTCCAAGCCACATTTATCTCAGAATAGTTAACTGTAATATTCCAAACCTAAGATCACTAATTAATATATTACAAGAAAAAGGTCTTTATGAGGCACCAACCTCAAGTAAAGATAATATAAAGCCAACTTCAATTCCAAACAAAATAACAACCAACCCCCAAAATAGACAAATGAATAACCAAATTAGACCCTTTGTACCCTTACAACCATCCTATAATAACGTCTATCAACCCTATCACCAAGCACATTCTCATATACCCAGGTTTAACCCAAACCCGGTTCCTCAATATCAAAATAGACCCATTTACCCACAATCTAACATACCCATGTCACAAGTACCCAGACCAAACCCAGCTTTTAACAGACAAAATATTTTTGACCAAAACCGATTTGGACCTAGCCACACTAACATGCCCACAACATATCAAGTAACGTCTGATCAACCTGAAAATCCTTATAATTATAACTGGTATTATCCCTGCTATCCAGAATATTTTCAACCCCAGCCTTATCCTTACCAATTGAACTATACACCAGAATCAATTCAGTGTCCCCCTGAACAGAACTACGACAATTCGGAGACAACAGAAGAGGAAATACCAACAACAAATGACAACGAACCAGATGACCTTGAACAAGCAGAAAATTTTCGGCTAGTAGCCCCGGATCAAGCCAATATATAATGATAAAACATAATAATACTGAATTGAAATGCCTAATTGATACAGGATCTACGATAAATATGCTCACGCGAAATATTTTTCAAACGCCAATACAAGAAACCAAACATCTAATACACACTAGTAATGGCCCATTAATTATTAACACACTTACGAATATACCACCTAATAACTACTTCCCTATTGCCCAAGAGTTCTTGATCCACCAGTTCTCGGATCATTATGACATGCTGATTGGACGCAAATTGTTGTCCGAAGCCAAAGCAATAATCGATTATAAAAAGAAAACTGCTACCCTATTTAACAAAATATACAAGATAAAAGACAGTAATAACATTACAGAACAGAATCATATCCAAATGGACCCTTCATTTCCACAAGACCCTACCTATTTAGAAACCTCCACACTTCAGGAAAACTTGTTCCGACTAGAACACCTTAACGTAGAAGAAAAACAAAAATTAATTAACCTACTGATAAAATACCAAGACATTCAATTTCACGAAGGTGACACGCTCACGTTCACAAACCAAGAAAAACATGTTATCAACACCACACACAATATCCCCGTCTACTCTAAAGTTTATAGTTTCCAACAGACATATGAAAAGGAGGTAGAAAAACAGATCCAAGACATGCTAGAACAGGGTATTATCCGAGAAAGTAATTCACCGTACTGTAGCCCCATTTGGGTCGTACCTAAAAAGCTAGATGCTTCTGGACAGCAGAAGCTCCGTATCGTAATAGACTATAGGAAATTGAACGAAATAACAATAAACGACAAATACCCCATACCAAACATAGATGAAATATTAGGAAAACTAGGGAGGTCAAATTATTTCACAACAATAGATCTTGCAAAGGGCTTTCATCAAATAGAAATGGAGTCAGAGTCAATAGCCAAAACTGTCTTCTCTACAAAATATGGACACTACGAGTTCACGCGAATGCCATTTGGGCTTAAAAATGCACCCGCTACATTTCAACGATGTATGAATAATTTACTCCGTCCGCTTTTAAATAAATGTTGTCTAGTATACCTAGACGACATCATAGTTTTCTCCACATCTTTAGAAGAACATCTTCAAGCCTTACAGGCTGTTTTCGAAAAATTATCACAGGCAAATTTAAAATTACAACTAAACAAATGTGAATTCTTAAAACAAGAGACAACTTTCTTAGGACATGTTCTCACTAAAGACGGGATTAAACCAAACCCGGATAAAATAAAAGCTATAGTAAAGTATCCATTACCAAGAAAAACTAAAGAAATTAAAGCCTTCCTAGGACTCACAGGGTATTATAGGAAATTTATACCTAACTTTTCTGACATTGCTAAACCCCTGACCAAGTGCCTAAAGAAAGGAGCAACAATAGATATAAACAGTTCAGAATACTTATAAGCATTCCAAAGGTTAAAACTATTAATCTCTGAAGACCCGATCCTAAAAATACCGAATTTCGAGAGGAAATTTACATTAACAACAGATGCCAGCAATGTAGCTTTAGGAGCTGTTCTATCACAAGACGGACACCCTGTTAGCTACATCAGCAGAACATTAAATGAACATGAAGTCAATTATAGCGCCATAGAAAAAGAATTATTAGCAATAGTTTGGGCCACTAAAACCTTCCGACACTATCTGTTATGACGACATTTCGAAGTAGCTTCTGACCATCAACCCTTGTGCTGGCTACACAAACTAAAAGAACCTAATTCAAAATTAACAAGATGGAAAATTAATTCTAAACACACATGAAAAACTCTTACACCCCGGAATACAGAAAACTGTAAAACTTTTCAGCGAAACATACTACTTCCCAAATAGCCAACTCCTCATTCAAAATATAATTAACGAATGTCAAGTCTGTAACTTAGCAATAACAGAACACCGAAATACAAAAATGCCAATGAAAGTCACCCCTAAACCCGAACATTGCCGCGATAAATTTGTAATAGATATCTAGTCCTCTGAAGGAAATCACTATTTGAGCTGTATCGACATTTATTCTAAATTTGCCACCCTTGAGCAGATAAAAACAAAAGATTGGATGGAATGTAAAAATGCTCTAATGCGCATATTCAATCATTTGGGAAAACCTAAAATCCTAAAGGCAGACAGAGATGGCGCATTTTCTAGCTTAGCCCTCAAACGTTGGCTCGAAACTGAAAATGTGGAATTACAACTTAACACTACAAAAAAAGGTGTTGCATATATAGAAAGGCTCCACAAAACGATAAATGAAAAAATCCGTATTATAAAAAATTCCGATGACAATGAAGCCAAACTCAGTAAAATAGAAACGATCCTTTACATTTACAACCACAAAACCAAACACGATACTACTGGACAAACTCCTGCCCACATATTTATTTATGCTGGACAACCAATTTTAGATACACAACACACCAAAGAAATTAAAATCAACGAAATAAACAAAGACCGAACAGAATACAACGTCGACACTAGATATAGAAAGGGACCGTTGCAAAAAGGGAAATTAGAAAACCCTTTTAAATTAACAAGGAACGTCGAACAAACTGACGAAAACCATTACAAAATCACCAATAGAAATAGAGAAACACATTACTACAAGACCCAATTTAAAAAACAGAAAAAAATTAATAAACTTTACATTCCACAGGCCCCTGGTTCATCATAATATTCCTCCTCACGCTTACAAAAGTATGCCAAACCCAACAACTTCAAATCAACAACATTGATACTAACCATGGATACCTCTTATTTTCCGATAAATCAATTCAAATCCCTTCAGAATATGAACATCATTGTCTTCGCGTAAACCTTTCCGATATAGATAACCTAACTCACTATTTCAACAATAAAATAACTAATTACACTAACATTCCCCAAATTGACCTTTTATACAATAAAATGCGAAGAGAACTTAGCGGAATAACTTTACACCAGACAAACAGGCAGAAACGAGGACTAATCAACATAGTAGGATCTGCGTTTAAATATTTATTTGGAACACTAGACAATGATGACCGAACAAAGATTGAGAAACAGTTAGAATCAGTAGCAACGAGTTCAATAAATCTACATAAATTAAACGATATAATTCAACTTATCAACAGTAACATACAAAGAACGAAAGAATATTTAGACGAACATAGTAACAGAGAACAGTTACTATACGAACTTATCCAATTTACCGAGTATATAGAAGACATTGCAATGGGAATGCAACTTTCGCGACTAGGACTATTTAATAGCAAATTACTTAATTACGACAGACTAGAGAACGTTGACAGTAGTAACATACTACAAATTAAAACATCAACCTAGATTAGTACCAATCAAATACTTATCATAGCACACACCCCTATTAAACAAAAAACCGTTCACACCATTAACATAATACCCTACCCAGATAATAACGGATATCAACTCGATCACAACGAAAAAGATACTTATTTTGAAGAACATGGCAAAGTCTATAACCAAAATTGTAAAGAAATAAATAACGAATGTATTAAGAACATTATAAAAAGACCTAAACCAATATGCAATTTCATCCCTACAACAGATAACCAGATAATTAAATATGTAGAGCCAAACAATATCCTTACTTGGAATATAAAAAATACTATTATAGAACAAGATTGCCAAAAAATAAATAAAAATGTAACAATAAACGGCAACAAAATAATAACAATAAAACAATGTAAAATTAAAATAGGAAAAATAACGTTCAACGAAAACCAGCTGAATCCCGAAATAAATCTAACACCATTGTACACACCCATTGAATTAATAAAAATAAAACCAATAGAACATAGACATTGTAAATCTAAT